>JAOPHQ010006384.1:0-50000 GCA_030340625.1 Merluccius polli
CTTGTTTCAGCTGGGACGTAGTGAGGACATCAAAAACACACAGGTCAAACCTCCCTCTCCTCCCCCTTCTCTCCTCTCCCTGTTCTCCTCTCCATCACCTCCTCTCCCTCCCTTCTCTCCTCTCCCTGTTCTCCTCTCCATCACCTTCTCTCCTCTCCCTGTTCTCCTGTCATTCTCTCCTCTTCTCCTTCTCTCCTCTCCTCTTCTCTTCTCTCCTCCCATCTCCACCCTTTTTCTCCTGCCCTCTCCACCTCCGTTCCATCCTCCGTCCTCTCCTTTCCTCTATAGAGCAATCAAGTCTTTTGTTATGTTACTTTGTAGATTATAGAAAATAGATTTCTTATTCATAATAACTTGAGTTAAGGTGAATGTAACACTGCTAACTGAAGCCTGGTTGTGATAACTAAGTTCAATAAATTAATTAGTTTTCCTTTGATTTTTCTTTTTATTAACGCCAATAATTCAATTTGAGTACTCGAATGTGGAAACCAGGAGGGATGCCAGACACCGGGCGTCTAGACTGGGGTCCTGATTAGTGATGCACCGATCAATCAGCCACTGATCATTATCGGCCGATGCACGCCCTAAACACGTGATTGGCAGACAACTTGAAATTTGCCAATTGCAGGAGCCGATCACGTGACTCTTTCACTATTTTTATTGATGGGTGTACCCTAGTCCTAATGGGTGTACCCTAGTCCTGATGGGTGTACCCTAGTCCTGATGGGTGCACCCTAGTCCTGATGGGTGCACCCTAGTCCTGATGGGTGCATCCTAGTCCTGGTGGGTGTAACCTAGTCCTGATGGTGTGATGACGGCTGTGTTCTCCCCCAGGCGTTCATGGACCAGCACTGTGGAGCTCTGATGTCTGTGTGTGAGGACTACCTGGCCGGCATCCTGCTGAGCCAGACTGGGGGTCAGCACCTGGACCAGGACCTCATGGTGAGGAGAGAGAGCGAGAGAGAGCGAGCGAGAGAGAGAGAGACTGACTGACTGACTGACAGACATTTGTGGTGTCCTCAGGTGAAACACCTGCACCTGCTGGGTGTGGCCTCGCTGCACAGCCCCGCCCATGTGGGGAAGAGGACTGTCCTGCTGGTGGAGTCTGTCCTGTCCTCCCAAAAAGACACTGGTACATACACAAACTGGTACACATTCACGCACACACACACACAGGTACATGCACACTGATACACACACACACGTCGAGTATCTTGGCTGACACCTGAATTCACTGTCTGTGATTAATTAAGTACAGATCATTGTTGTGTAGGTCATTAACGCATGTGTGTGTGTGTGTGTGTGTGTGTGTGACCAGGTGAACTCTCTCAGAGACCAAACTCTCTGTCCACCAAGATCAGAGCCCACGGAGTCATCGCATTAGGTAAACAGTGTTGTTGTGACTGTCTCTCCCCACTGGGCCTGTGTCTGCATGGTAGTGACTGTCTCTCCCGCACAGGGCGTCTCTCTCTCTGCATGGTAGTGACTGTCTCTCCCGCACAGGGCGTCTCTCTCTCTGCATGGTAGTGACTGTCTCTCCCCCCAGGTCGTCTGTGTCTGCAGCATGAGGACCTGACCCAGACGTATCTCCCTGTGTTTGCACGGGAGCTGGAGGAGGGGGTGGAGGTGGCGGTGAGGAACAACCTGGTGGTGGTCATGTGTGACCTGTGTGTCCGCTACACCAACATGGTGGACAGCTACATCCCCAACATCTCCTCCTGTCTCCGTGACGACGAGCAGGTCATCCGGGAGCAGACCGTCATCATGCTCACCAACCTGCTGCAGGTAAGACCTGCACGTCGCTGTGACGACTGTACTGTACGTTGTCATAACGACTCTTGGTTCCCGTGGCAACTCTGTGCGTTGCTTTGACTTAATGTGTGTCACCGTGGCGACTACGTTGCCATGACATGCTGTGTGTCTCTGCTTCTAGGAGGAGTTTGTCAAGTGGAAAGGTTCGCTGTTCTTCCACTTCGTTTCCGTGCTGGTCGACCCTGTACCCGCCATCGCAAGGTAACCAGCCATCGCTAGATAACATACGATCAGAAAGTATAGGACGGTAGTAGAAATAACAAAATATATACACTAAATATATCTACATACCCAAAAAGAGGAGTACAAATATAAATGCAAACAATAAATAAATACATTAGAAACGGTTCCACCAGTCAAACCTAGCGAACAATCACCAGGTGGCTGACTCAGAACACTCCTGATGATGAGGATGCTTTCCTTAAAGTAAGGGTGCTCCGATCAATCGGCATCTCTTGACAGATGAAGATTTATTTCTGAGGTTTATTTAAATTTAAACTTCCAAAGCTAGACAAATCCTAACTGTTTAGCCACGCCCACATACCAGTTCAACTGGAGCGATGCAGAACATTCACTACATGAGAGCCGACTGCAATAATGCACGTCGCAAAATGTCACTTTTCAGCCTTTTTTTGTTACGTTAGTCGCTCGGAACAGCCCTAAAATAGAAGGCTTCAAATAGACCCTGTGATCGGTATCGGCCGATACTGCTTTCAGCGATCGGTGATCAGCCCCAAAAATCACCCTTACCTTAAACGAAAGGATCCCCGGCCCTGGTGTGCTGAGTGTGTGGCGGTGGGGTCCCACGGACTGACATTGTCTTTTTGGTCCTGAGGTGAACAAGTTTCAGAATCCCTGCTCCAGTCTGTTAGTATAACTAGTGTATGTCTCTGTCTGTCTTATCGGTCTCTCTCTCTATCCTCCGGTCCGTTAGTATAACTAGTGTATGTCTCTGTCTCTGTCTTATCGATCTCTCTCTCTATCCTCCAGTCCGTTAGTATAACTAGTGTATGTCTCTGTCTCTGTCTTATCGATCTCTCTCTCTATCCTCCGGTCTGTTAGTATAACTAGTGTATGTCTCTGTCTCTGTCTGTCTTATCGATCTCTCTCTCTATCCTCCGGTCTGTTAGTATAACTAGTGTATGTCTCTGTCTCTGTCTGTCTTATCGATCTCTCTCTCTATCCTCCGGTCCGTTAGTATAACTAGTGTATGTCTCTGTCTCTGTCTGTCTTATCGATCTCTCTCTCTATCCTCCGGTCTGTTAGTATAACTAGTGTATGTCTCTGTCTCTGTCTCTGTCTTATCGATCTCTCTCTCTCTATCCTCCAGTCTGTTGGTATATGTGTGACTCTCTCTCCTCCAGTCTGTTAGTATAACTAATGTATGTCTCTGTCTCTGTCTGTCTTATCGATCTCTCTCTCTATCCTCCGGTCCGTTAGTATAACTAGTGTATGTCTCTGTCTCTGTCTGTCTTATCGATCTCTCTCTCTATCCTCCGGTCTGTTAGTATAACTAGTGTATGTCTCTGTCTCTGTCTCTGTCTTATCGATCTCTCTCTCTCTATCCTCCAGTCTGTTGGTATATGTGTGACTCTCTCTCCTCCAGTCTGTTAGTATAACTAATGTATGTCTCTGTCTCTGTCTGTCTTATCGATCTCCCTCTCTATCCTCCGGTCCGTTAGTATAACTAGTGTATGTCTCTGTCTCTGTCTGTCTTATCGATCTCTCTCTCTCTATCGTCCAGTCTGTTGGTATATGTGTGACTCTCTCTCCTCCAGTCTGTTAGTATAACTAGTGTGTGACTCTCTCTCCAGTCTGTGTGAGTACTGTCTTGTCCACCTGCTGCTGAAGAAGAACCCGGCCATGTTCAGCCAACACTTCATAGAGTGCATCTTCCACTTCAACGACTACAGAAAACACAAGGCCTACAACCACTTCCCACAGACAGAGAGGTACCCTGGGAAATGGAGTTTCCTCCTCATCTCATCATTATATGTATAAATGCTATTTGTTGGACACTTTAATGCAAAGTGTCCAACAACACCGTGAGTGTGGACATTCTGAGCATGGTTGGCCCCAGTGGGGATCGAACCCTAACCCTGGCAGTGTTGATGCCTTGCTCAGCCAGTGGAGCTACAAAGAACTCATGTAGCATGATGTCATGGCCAGTTGTCTTCATGATGTCATGGCCGGTTGTGTTCATGATGTCATGGCCGGTTGTGTTCATGAAGGTTATTTGATGCCTTCAGGGAGAGGACTCGCTTTTCGCTGAAAGGGCAGAGGAACCATGAGAAGCGCTTCCGGATCTACCGTTTCCTCCTGGAGCATCTGAGCGACGCACAGCGCTTCAGCATCACCAACAAGATCAACCAGACCGTCCTGGGTAGGCCGGTAACAAGCTGTAGCTGCTAGCTGTAGTGGCCAACTGCTAGCTGTAGCTGCTAGCTGTAACTGCTAGCTGTAGCTGCCAGGTGTAGCTGCCAGGTGTAACTGTAGCTGTAACTGCTAGCTGTAGCTGCCAGGTGTAGCTGCTAGCTGTAACTGCTAACCAGGTGTATCTGGGCCCACAACTGAACAATGGACAGAATGAACAGGTGAATAACCTGCTCTCTCCTCCCAGCATGCTTTGCTGACGACGAGCTGCCGTTGGACGCTGACGGAGCGGAGATCTTGACGGAGACGTTCAGCATCCTGAGCCTGAAGGAGCTGAAGCTGCAGACCACTTCCCCCCCAGCAGGGGGCGCCGCGGCCGACGAGCCTGAGGACGACAACCCCAACATGGCCACGGCTGCGCTGCAGGCCGCACACAAAAAAGTCATCTCCCAGGTAACCATCCAAACGTAGAAGGTGGTTTCCTAGGTAACCATCCAAATATAGAAAGTGGTTTCCTGGGTAACCATGTAAAGAAAAAGAAAAAAAGTATATATATATATATTTCTTTTTTTTAATATATACTTTCTTTATACATAATATAAAGAAAGTTGTTTACAGTACTACTAGTAGTATAGTACTACTACTATAGAAGTACTTTAGTAGTACTATTACTAGTAGTACTATAGTACTATTACTAGTACTATACTATATACTATACTATACTACTATACTATAGTAGTACTATAGCATAGCAGTACTATAGTATAATGTGTGTTCCTCAGGTCCAGAAGAAGGCCTTCATTGAGAACACGGTCCCCATCATCATAGCTCTGAAGAACATGCTGGAGCATCGCCGCTCCCCTGTCATCAAGGACCTCATGGCCTACCTGCAGGTAACCAGTAGCCACACCCCCGCATGTCTCTAGGCAACAGTGATGACGGGGCCTGTCTCTAGGCACCATTAACCACAGGGCCTGTCTCTAGGCAACAGTAATGACGGGGCCTGTCTCTAGGCACCATTAACCACAGGGCCTGTCTCTAGGCACCATTAACCACAGGGCCTGTCTCTAGGCACCATTAACCACAGGGCTTGTCTCTAGGCACCATTAACCACAGGGCCTGTCTCTAGGCACCATTAACCACAGGGCCTGTCTCTAGGCAACAGTAACCACAGGGCCTGTCTCTAGGCACCATTAACCACAGGGCCTGTCTCTAGGCAACAGTAATGACGGGGCCTGTCTCTAGGCACCATTAACCACAGGGCCTGTCTCTAGGCACCATTAACCATAGGGCCTGTCTCTAGGCACCATTAACCACAGGCCCTGTCTCTAGGCAACAGTAACCACAGGGCCTGTCTCTAGGCACCATTAACCACAGGGCCTGTCTCTAGGCAACAGTAACCACAGGGCCTGTCTCTAGGCAAAAGTAACCACAGGGCCTGTCTCTAGGCAACAGTAACCACAGGGCCTGTCTCTAGGCAACAGTAACCACAGGGCCTGTCTCTAGGCAACAGTAACCACAGGGCCTGTCTCTAGGCACCATTAACCACAGGGCCTGTCTCTAGGAATCAGTAACAACACGGCCTGTCTCTAGGCAACAGTAACCACACGGCCTGTCTCTAGGCGACAGTAACCACACAGCCTGTCTCTAGGCAACAGTAACCACACGGTCTGTCTCTAGGCGACAGTAACCACACAGCCTGTCTCTAGGCGACAGTAACCACACAGCCTGTCTGTAGGCGACAGTAACCACAGCCTGTCTCTAGGCAACAGTAACCATGATGGTGTGTTCAGGTAGCCACGCAGAACCTGCATAGTGACGTGAAGGAGCTGTTCTCTGGAGACGAGCAGCTGGCAGCAGAGCTGGACTTCAACCTGCAGGAGAAAGAAAACCTGGCCAATCAGACGCCATACACGGTAGAAATGTGCTTCTGATTGGCTCAGACACACAAGATGCTTGCCGTGTGTGTGTGTGTGTGTGTGTGTGTGTGTGTGTGGCAGCATTTCTTAAAGTATGAGTGGCCATCTAGCTGAAGGTGGTTCGCGGCCGACAAAACACCCCTCCTCTCTCTCTCTCGCTCTCCTGCAGGATTCTGTGCAGAACGCTCCTGTTCCTCCTGCAGCCAATCAGATGGCTCTCCTGCATGGCATCTCCACCCCCCAGCCTCCAAGAGCCAATCAGATGGCTGTCCTGCATGGCTTCTCCACCCCCCAGCCTCCAAGAGCCAATCAGATGGCTGTCCTGCATGGCTTCTCCACCCCCCAGCCTCCAAGAGCCAATCACGCGCTGCTCAGCAGACTGGCCCTGACAGACAGGTAGAGATATCCCTTTATTATGATTAATATTAGCAGTATTATAATTAATATTGTTCATATTCAGTACTATACTTATATTATTCTATATTATACTATACTATTGACAATATGAGTTACTATACTTCATATAGGAAGTAGAATCAGGGTTTAGTGGAGGGGGAAGTGTAGGGCTGTACCCTAGAATCTGAATAGTGGTTACAGCAGTAGACACTGCTAGACCCACGGTGACTTGGATTATATTATATTAATTACAGTATATTATATTAGTCTATATTATAGTATGTAAGGCTAACGGAAGCCAATATTATAGTACATTATATAAGGCTAACAGAAGTTACGGACGCGCACGTTGTTGTCATCATATTGTGAATTCAGTGTCGGTGTGTGTGTGTGTGTGTGTGTGTGTGTGTGTGTGTGTGTGTGTGTGTGTGTGTGTGTGTGTGTGTGTGTGTGTGTGTGTGTGTGTGTGTGTGTGTGTGTGTGTGTGTGTGTGTGTGTGTGTGTCCACAGTCGCCGGGCTCAAGGCAAGCAGGACCCTCGTAGCTCCGCCCGCCTGGAGAATACAGGTAAGGGGACCTGCTGGTCTCCTAGCAACCACTAGGAACCTTTACCACAGTGGAAGAAAACAACTTACTGAGACAGGATCACATCCTACTGAGACAGGATCACATCCCACTGAGACAGAATCACATCCTACTGAGACAGGATCACATCCCACTGAGACAGAATCACATCCTACTGAGACAGGATCACATCCCACTGAGACAGGATCACATCTTACTGAGACAGGATCACATCGTACTGAGACAGAATCACATCCTACTGAGACAGGATCACATCCTACTGAGACAGAATCACATCCTACTGAGACAGGATCACATCCTACTGAGACAGGATCACATCCTACTGAGACAGAATCACATCCTACTGAGACAGAATCACATCCTACTGAGACAGGATCACATCCTACTGAGACAGGATCACATCCTACTGAGACAGAATCACATCCTACTGAGACAGAATCACATCCTACTGAGACAGGATCACATCCTACTGAGACAGGATCACATCCCGTACTGAATGATCTGCCCAGGCTGTATTAATGTTTCTCTGGTTCTCTTCCAGTGCTCGCTAAATGCTCCATCAACAACAGAGCCAACAGCACTCCTGTCGGTACGTACAGCACACTGGAGCATGTATGCTATCCTAGCGCTTTGCTCTACGCTAGCTGTTAGCACACTGGAGCATGTACGCTATCCTAGTGCTTTGCTCTACGCTAGCTGTTAGCACACTGGAGCATGTACGCTATCCTAGTGCTTTGCTCTACGCTAGCTGTTAGCACACTGGAGCATGTACGCTATCCTAGCGCTTTGCTCTACGCTAGCCATTAGCAGTAGCTAAAGGAATCTGTTAATATGTGGTACTGTGGTAAAATGTGGCTGCAGGTGTCTTGTGAGAGGGCTTCATACTTGTTGTGTTGGGGTTATTGATATCTGGAGTTGACTTCTTAGTGAACCGGTTTCATTGTTCCAGGTGTTGAATTCAACTTCACATTCGGAGGATCTGTCAGCGCCATCTTGGAAGAAACGGAAACAAGTGAGCCACTTCCTGTCTGCATGAAAATAGTTTTGACGATAGTTATCATAAAACGATCATAGTATTGTAGTATTATCATAGAATGTAATATAATCTTATAGTATTATGTTAGTAATATAATCTCATAGTATTATGTTAGTAATATAATCTCATAGTATTATGTTAGTAATATAATGTCATAGTATTATGTTAGTAATATAATGTCATAGTATTATGTTATTAATATAATGTCATAGTATTATGTTAGTAATATAATCTCATAGTATTATGTTAGTAATATAATCTCATAGTATTATGTTAGTAATATAATCTCATAGTATTATGTTAGTAATATAATCTCATAGTATTATGTTAGTAATATAATCTCATAGTATTGTTAGTAATATAATCTCATAGTATTATGTTAGTAATATAATCTCATAGTATTATGTTAGTAATATAATCTCATAGTATTATGTTAGTAATATAATCTCATAGTATTATGTTAGTAATATAATCTCATAGTATTATGTTAGTAATATAATCTCATCATAGTATTATGTTAGTAATATAATGTCATAGTATTATGTTAGTAATATAATCTCATAGTATTATGTTAGTAATATAATCTCATAGTATTATGTTAGTAATATAATGTCATAGTATTATGTTAGTAATATAATCTCATCATAGTATTATGTTAGTAATATAATGTCATAGTATTATGTTAGTAATATAATGTCATAGTATTATGTTTGTAATATAATCTCATAGTATTATGTTAGTAATATAATCTCATAGTATTATGTTAGTAATATAATCTTATAGTATTATGTTAGTAATATAATCTTATAGTATTATGTTAGTAATATAATGTCATAGTATTATGTTAGTAATATAATGTCATAGTATTATGTTTGTAATATAATCTCATAGTATTATGTTAGTAATATAATCTCATAGTATTATGTTAGTAATATAATCTCATAGTATTATGTTAGTAATATAATCTCATAGTATTATGTTAGTAATATAATCTTATAGTATTATGTTAGTAATATAATCTTATAGTATTATGTTAGTAATATAATCTCATAGTATTATGTTAGTAATATAATCTTATAGTATTATGTTAGTAATATAATCTCATAGTATTATGTTAGTAATATAATCTTATAGTATTATGTTAGTAATATAATCTCATAGTATTATGTTAGTAATATAATCTTATAGTATTATATTAGTAATATAATCTCATAGTATTATATTAGTAATATAATGTCATAGTATTATGTTAGTAATATAATCTCATAGTATTATGTTAGTAATATAATGTCATAGTATTATGTTAGTAATATAATGTCACAGTATTATGTAATGTCATTATATGTAATATAATGTCATGTTTTCAGGTACTGGAAGAGATGGCAGCTTCATCCACCCGATGCCACGCAGCAAACCGTAAGTCCTCCTCTTCATCATCCTCTTCATTATCTTCGTCCTCTTCATCCTCCTTTGGTACAGTGTCTATTGGAGAGGTTCTGTTGGGTTCTGGTGAACAGGTTGTGTGTGTTTCAGGGCTCCTCCTCGTCAGTGGGACGTCCAGTCTCCTCTCCGCTCCAACAAGAGGAGAACCATGAAGGAGTAGACCCTCCACTCTCCTCTTCACTGCCTTACCCACATGGACAACATATGTTGTCATGACAACATATGTTGTCATTCTCGAAGCAGAAAAAGACGGCAAACATTTAAATAGTAATAAAAATGCAATACAAATCTGAAAATGTACAGTGTAAAAGTACTAGACTCAGACTATAGCAGTGTAGTATATTATGACAGAAAAGTGTGTTTTTGTATCTCTCTGATTTCTTTCTCCTTTAAAATGTTGTGTTGCGTCTCCGTCTTTCTTGTAAAATGTTCCCAATAAAAACTATCAAACCTCGTCTTGAGTTTCATGGTGCAGTCTGACCATCCTCCGCTGTGGGCCAAACACACTTTGACAATTGAACCACAAGTATGATACGGGTTCTCTGTAGTCCCAGAATGGTCCAGACCTGATACTGGACTAGTATGGGTACCCAATACATGACTATTATAATTGCATGGCTAAATCCACACCACGTCGCTGCTGATTGGCCGGTCGGCCGGCATCACCGCGCCATCCGCATCCTCCGGTAACCAGGGGGCGGGGCCTCGCGGTTGCTAGGGAACCCGGGTCAGAAGGGATGGACGCCTGATGGGAGACGTGAAGTAAAACGCTCTCGCCTCGGATCCGCAATCGGATTAAAGAGCAGATCCGCCCGCGTGGCTCCACGCCGCTCTTTGTGCACCTCCTTTTGGGCTCACCTCCTTTTGGCCTCACCTCCTTTTGGGCTTACAGGACGGAGCGGACCGAGCCTCTGGGCTGGATGTACATTGGTTTCTATTTCATGATGTCGCGCGTCGCAACAGGTCGCTAAATCAACACGAGCGGGAGAACCGGATCCGGGTTCTGGCTTCTGGGTCCTGGGTCCTGGGTCGGACGTGAGGCCGGAGCGGAACCGTCGACATGATGCCGGTGAGACCGACCCGCCGGCCACACACACACACACACACACACACACACACACACACACAGACACACACACACACACACACACACACACACACACACACACACACACACGGTTCGCCTCATACCGTCAGCCCTGACCGGATCACCCGTGGATGGTTCCGGGTTTATAGTCTGTTCCCCTTTTTACTTCATGGAAAAAAAATGTGTGTGTGTGTGAGTTGCGGATCTAACCATGCATGCCTCCGAGCAAGGCAGTAGTCTGCCTGCTGGCTCACACACGTCCACCTGTGTCGTGGTGGTCCAGGATGGAGAAGTGGGTTGGACGGAGGTCTACTTCCTGGCCAGAAGGTCGGGGGGGGGGGGGGGGGGGTCTGCAGGGTAGTCTCCATGACAACGGGGTCAGATGAATGAAGGGCTTGTACTGAACGTAAGGAGATGAAGGAAGATGAAAGTCGCTCCTACATGTGTCTTTATTGTCATGATGTGAGAGTCAGGATGATGGAGGAGAGACAGGATGATGGAGGGATGATGGAGGAGAGACAGGATGATGGAGGAGAGACAGGATGATGGAGGAGAGACAGGATGATGGAGGGATGATGGAGGAGAGACAGGATGATGGAGGGATGATGGAGGAGAGAGGAAGTTAACAAGCAGAAGAGAACTGATGCAGTTCCGCTAAAATATGTATGTCAGTATGTATTTCTATAGTGTGTGTGTGTGTGTGTGTGTGTGTGTGTGTGTGTGTGTGTGTGTGTGTGTGTGTGTTGGCCGTGTGACCGACTGTAACCGCCGGCTGTTTGAGCCTTTTTCGGTGTTCATACTATGCGGGTGATTTGTGGGCGGGTTAGTTAAAATCAGCTGATCTTTCTGTTCAATAAAGAGAGACTGTTCTGCTATGAAGTCAAACATTGACGGCATTTTTGTTGTTAATCCAAACGCATTACCGACAATAATCATCCAATTACAAATCGCAAATCTCCTTCATATGAAAACTACATGATTTGTTTCATATGAAAGTTTTTAATAACAAAATTGTAGTTTTCAGTAGCACACACAATGCAGAAACATACGGCCTCAACTCGCTCTGCCATGGCAACGCATAATATAATATAATATAAAAACATATATTTTACTCAACTATTAATATAATGTGTAAGTCTAATATCATGGGTCAACCTTTACTGTCTGCTTACGGGGAGGAGGGGGAGAGGTCTGTAATCCTGGTCATGTGACCTTACCACCATATGGTCCCGCTGGGCCACCGCCGGTCACGCACACACACACACACATACCCCACACACACACATAACCACACTCTCCACATGCCCCCCCCCCCCGCTTTGTGGCGGGGCCTCTCCCTCAGGCTTCTGATTGGCCCACTGTACTTCCTGTCCTCATGAGGTGAACGCTGTGACCCACTTCCTGTTCTGCTCTATTCCCTGTTCTTTCTTTCTGTCTGTCTGTCTGTCTCTCTCTTTCCCTGTCTGTCTGTCTGTCTCTTTCTCATGTCTGTCTGTCTGTCTCTTTCTCATGTCTGTCTGTCTGTCTCTTTCCCATGTCTGTCTGTCTGACTATCTGGACGAATAAATGAGTCACTTAGCTGAGTGAGGAAGGAATGAATATAATAATTAATAATAATAATAATAATAATAATAATAATAATGCACCCGACCGCGCGACACGTTGCCTCGCTTCGAAAGTTGAAATTATTTAAATTTTGACCCGCCACACGCCGCATGACGTAATGCACCAACCAATAGATTTGCAGTTCAGTCCAAAAAGCCAGAATGTTTTGCTGTGGGTAACCCGCCCACCCGACGTGGACGGTGATACACAGTCCAGATCTGCTCCTGGCTGGAACCCCCCTCTGACCTCTGACCTCTGACCCAGTATCAGACACGTGGCCATGATGACCAGTGTGTTGTCTGCCTATGGTTCAGGACACACCGGACAGAAGGCTTGTTGGCGGCTGGGAGATATTTTATAATATTTATTATTTTATATCAATGATCCAAGCGTTTTGCTCGCTGCGTTTTCGTCGCTGAGCGCAAATGCTGCATTTCTGGTTCTGAGCAGAGTCAGTTGGTGGAAACCATATCAAGATGTCGGTGAACAACTTGTGTGTCATCATGGCAACGTGGCGGCCGCCGTGTTCATTATGATGGGTGTTTGTAGTCATGGCAACTGACGTGTGTGCTCCTCCAGATGTTTCTGACCGTGTACCTGAGCAGCAGTGAGCATCACGTTGCCGAGGTTCCCGTTACCCCGGAGACGCTGTGCCGCGATGTGCTGGAGCTCTGCAGGGAGCCGGGGGAGAACCAGTGTTACCTGGCTGAGCTGTGGAGGGACACAGGTGCCCTGATCAATACCCTCACACCACTAATACATGATCAATACCCTCACACCACTAATACATGATCAATACCCTTACACCACCAATACATGATCAATACCCTTACACCACTAATACGTGATCAATACCCTTAAACCACCAATACGTGATCAATACCCTCACACCACCAATACATGATCAATACCCTCACACCACCAATACGTGATCAATACCCTCACACCACCAATACATGATCAATACCCTCACACCACCAATACATGATCAATACCCTCACACCACCAATACATGATCAATACCCTTACACAACCAATACATGATCAATACCTTTACACTACCAATGCATGATCAATACCCTTACACTACCAATACATGATCAATACCCTCACACCACCAATACATGATCAATACCCTTACACCACCAATACATGATCAATACCCTTACACCACCAATACATGATCAATACCCTTACACCACCAATACATGATCAATACCCTTACACCACCAATACATGATCAATACCCTTACGCTACCAATACATGATCAATACCCTTACACCACCAATACATGATCAATACCCTTACGCTACCAATACATGATCAATACCCTTACGCTACCAATACATGATCAATACCCTTACGCCACCAATACATGATCAATACCCCTACACCACCAATACATGATCAATACCCTTACACCACCAATGCATGATGAATACCCCTACACCACCAATACATGATCAATACCCTTACACCACCAATACCTGATCAATACCCTTACACCACCAATACCTGATCAATACCCTCACACCACCAATACATGATCAATACCCTTAAACCACCAATACATGATCAATACCCTTACACCACCAATACATGGTCAATACCCTCACACCACCAATACATGATCAATACCCTTACACCACCAATACATGATCAATACCCTCACACCACCAATACATGATCAATACCCTCACACCACCAATACATGATCAATACCCTCACACCACCAATACATCATCAATACCCTTACACCACCAATACCTGATCAATACCCTTACACCACCAATACCTGATCAATACCCTCACACCACCAATACATGATCAATACCCTTAAACCACCAATACATGATCAATACCCTTACACCACCAATACATGGTCAATACCCTCACACCACCAATACCTGATCAATACCCTCACACCACCAATACATGATCAATACCCTCACACCACCAATACATGATCAATACCCTTACACCATCAATACGTGATCAATACCCTCACACCACCAATACATGATCAATACCCTCACACCACCAATACATGATCAATACCCTTACACCACCAATACATGATCAATACCCTCACACCACCAATACATGATCAATACCCTCACACCACCAATACATGATCAATACCCTCACACCACCAATACATGATCAATACCCTCACATCACTAATACATGATCAATACCCTTACACCACCAATACATGATCAATACCCTCACACAACCAATACATGATCAATACCCTCACACCACCAATACATGATCAATACCCTCACACCACCAATACATAATCAATACCCTCACACCACCAATACATGATCAATACCCTCACACCACCAATACATGATCAATACCCTCACACCACCAATACATGATCAATACCCTCACACCACTAATACATGATCAATACCCTTACACCACCAATACATGATCAATACCCTCACACCACCAATACATGATCAATACCCTCACACCACTAATACATGATCAATACCCTCACACCACCAATACATGATCAATACCCTTACACCACCAATACATGATCAATACCCTTACACCACCAATACATGATCAATACCCTTACACCACCAATACATGATCAATACCCTTACACCACCAATACATGATCAATACCCTTACGCTACCAATACATGATCAATACCCTTACACCACCAATACATGATCAATACCCTTACGCTACCAATACATGATCAATACCCTTACGCTACCAATACATGATCAATACCCTTACGCCACCAATACATGATCAATACCCCTACACCACCAATACATGATCAATACCCTTACACCACCAATACATGATGAATACCCCTACACCACCAATACATGATCAATACCCTTACACCACCAATACCTGATCAATACCCTTACACCACCAATACCTGATCAATACCCTCACACCACCAATACATGATCAATACCCTTAAACCACCAATACATGATCAATACCCTTACACCACCAATACATGGTCAATACCCTCACACCACCAATACATGATCAATACCCTTACACCACCAATACATGATCAATACCCTCACACCACCAATACATGATCAATACCCTCACACCACCAATACATGATCAATACCCTCACACCACCAATACATCATCAATACCCTTACACCACCAATACCTGATCAATACCCTTACACCACCAATACCTGATCAATACCCTCACACCACCAATACATGATCAATACCCTTAAACCACCAATACATGATCAATACCCTTACACCACCAATACATGGTCAATACCCTCACACCACCAATACCTGATCAATACCCTCACACCACCAATACATGATCAATACCCTCACACCACCAATACATGATCAATACCCTTACACCATCAATACGTGATCAATACCCTCACACCACCAATACATGATCAATACCCTCACACCACCAATACATGATCAATACCCTTACACCACCAATACGTGATCAATACCCTCACACCACCAATACATGATCAATACCCTCACACCACCAATACATGATCAATACCCTCACACCACCAATACATGATCAATACCCTCACATCACTAATACATGATCAATACCCTTACACCACCAATACATGATCAATACCCTCACACAACCAATACATGATCAATACCCTCACACCACCAATACATGATCAATACCCTCACACCACCAATACATAATCAATACCCTCACACCACCAATACATGATCAATACCCTCACACCACCAATACATGATCAATACCCTCACACCACCAATACATGATCAATACCCTCACACCACTAATACATGATCAATACCCTTACACCACCAATACATGATCAATACCCTCACACCACCAATACATGATCAATACCCTCACACCACTAATACATGATCAATACCCTCACACCACCAATACATGATCAATACCCTCACACCACTAATACATGATCAATACCCTCACACCACCAATACATGATCAATACCCTTACACCACCAATACATGATCAATACCCTCACACCACCAATACATGATCAATACCCTTACACCACCAATACATGATCAATACCCTCACACTACCAATACATGATCAATACCCTCACACCACCAATACATGATCAATACCCTCACACCACCAATACATGATCAATACCCTCACACCACCAATACATGATCAATACCCTCACACCACCAATACATGATCAATACACTCTACCAATACATGATCAATACCCTTACACCACCAATACATGATCAATACCCTCACACCACCAATACATGATCAATACCCTCACACTACCAATACATGATCAATACCCTTACACCGCCAATACATGATCAATACCCTCACACCACCAATACATGATCAATACCCTCACACCACCAATACATGATCAATACCCTCACACTACCAATACATGATCAATACCCTCACACCACCAATACATGATCAATACCCTCACACCACCAATACATGATCAATACCCTCACACCACCAATACATGATCAATACCCTCACACCACCAATACATGATCAATACCCTTACACCACCAATACATGATCAATACCCTCACACCACCAATACATGATCAATACCCTTACACCGCCAATACATGATCAATACCCTCACACCACCAATACATGATCAATACCCTCACACCACCAATACATGATCAATACCCCTACACCACCAATACGTGATCAATACCCTCACACCACCAATACATGATCAATACACTCTACCAATACATGATCAATACCCCTACACCACCAATACATGATCAATACCCTTACACCACCAATACATGATCAATACCCTTACACCACCAATACATGATCAATACCCCTACACCACCAATACGTGATCAATACCCTCACACCACCAATACATGATCAATACCCTTACACCACCAATACATGATCAATACCCTTACACCACCAATACATGATCAATACCCTTACACCACCAATACATGATCAATACCCTCACACCACCAATACATGATCAATACCCTCACACTACCAATACATGATCAATACCCCTACACCACCAATACGTGATGTGTGTTATAGAACATGCTAATATGTTTCAGAGCGTGTGGTGTTGGACTGCGAGCGCATGCAGGACGTGTTGCAGCGATGGGGACAACAGAGAGAGGAGCTACGCTACATACTGAGACACCAGTCACCTCCGGGTACACATGCTAACATGCTAACATGCTACGCTACATACTGAGACACCAGTCACCTCCGGGTACACATGCTAACATGCTACGCTACATACTGAGACACCAGTCACCTCCGGGTACACATGCTAACATGCTAACATGCTACGCTACATACTGAGACACCAGTCACCTCCGGGTACACATGCTAACATGCTACGCTACATACTGAGACACCAGTCACCTCCGGGTACACATGCTAACATGCTAACATGCTACGCTACATACTGAGACACCAGTCACCTCCGGGTACACATGCTAACATGCTACGCTACATACTGAGACACCAGTCACCTCCGGGTACACATGCTAACATGCTAACATGCTACGCTACATACTGAGACACCAGTCACCTCCGGGTACACATGCTAACATGCTACGCTACATACTGAGACACCAGTCACCTCCGGGTACACATGCTAACATGCTAACATGCTAACATGCTACGCTACATACTGAGACACCAGTCACCTCCGGGTACACATGCTAACATGCTAACATGCTACGCTACATACTGAGACACCAGTCACCTCCCGGTACACATGCTAACATGCTACGCTACATACTGAGACACCAGTCACCTCCCGGTACACATGCTAACATGCTAACATGCTACGCTACATACTGAGACGCCAGTCACCTCCGGGTACACATGCTAACATGCTAACATGCTACGCTTCATACTGAGACACCAGTCACCTCAAGGTACACATGCTAACATGCTAATATGCTACGCTACATGCTGAGACACCAGTCACCTCTGGGTACACATGCTAACATGCTAATATGCTACACTTCATGCTGAGACACCAGTCACCTCAAGGTACACATGCTAACATGCTAATATGCTACGCTACATACTGAGACACCAGTCACCTCTGGGTACACATGCTAACATGCTAATATGCTACACTTCATGCTGAGACACCAGTCACCTCAAGGTACACATGCTAACATGCTACGCTTCATACTGAGATAATGCTAGGCTACACTAACTGCTTGTGTGGAAGCTAGCTGTCATAGCGGCTATGCTAACTGATTGTGTGGATGCTAGCTCTGACAGCGGCTATGCTAACTTGTGGTGGATGCTAGCAGCTATGCTACCTGGTTTTATCTCTCCAGTTGGGCCCAGCGCTGACGACCAGAGGTTCTCCAAGACGGCGTTCTCAGAGAATCAGGTGAGCTAACGCTAACCCTGGTAGCACTGTGTTAGCATGTTTACACCTCTATTGTTTACTCCAATGATCTCGTCTTGGCTAGGCAAGCTTTGTTCCTAGTGTAGTGTATAGCGGTATTGTACACAGTATTTATTATTTAGTATTTATTACATTCATTATTGGTAGCATTGTGGTACACAGTATTTATGAGTAATATTTATTAGTAATACTGTAGTACTTATTGGTAGTATTGTGGATCACAGTATTTATTAGTAGTATTTTGGATCACAGTATTTATTAGTAGTATTTTGGATCACAGTATTTATTAGTAGTATTGTGGATCACAGTATTTATTAGTAGTATTGTGGATCACAGTACTTATTGTTAGTATTGTGGATCACAGTATTTATTAGTAGTATTGTGGATCACAGTATTTATTAGTAGTATTTTGGATCACAGTATTTATTAGTAGTATTGTGGATCACAGTATTTATTAGTAGTATTTTGGATCACAGTATTTATTAGTAGTATTGTGGATCACAGTACTTATTGTTAGTATTGTGGATCACAGTATTTATTAGTAGTATTGTGGATCACAGTATTTATTAGTAGTATTGTGGATCACAGTATTTATTGGTAGTATTGTGGATCACAGTATTTATTAGTAGTATTGTGGATCACAGTATTTATTAGTAGTATTGTGGATCACAGTATTTATTAGTAGTATTGTGGATCACAGTATTTATTAGTAGTATTTTGGATCACAGTATTTATTAGTAGTATTGTGGATCACAGTATTTATTAGTAGTATTTTGGATCACAGTATTTATTAGTAGTATTGTGGATCACAGTATTTATTAGTAGTATTTTGGATCACAGTATTTATTAGTAGTATTGTGGATCACAGTATTTATTAGTAGTATTGTGGATCACAGTACTTATTGTTAGTATTGTGGATCACAGTATTTATTAGTAGTATTGTGGATCACAGTATTTATTAGTAGTATTTTGGATCACAGTATTTATTAGTAGTATTGTGGATCACAGTATTTATTAGTAGTATTTTGGATCACAGTATTTATTAGTAGTATTGTGGATCACAGTACTTATTGTTAGTATTGTGGATCACAGTATTTATTAGTAGTATTGTGGATCACAGTATTTATTGGTAGTATTGTGGATCACAGTATTTATTGGTAGTATTGTGGATCACAGTATTTATTAGTAGTATTGTGGATCACAGTATTTATTAGTAGTATTGTGGATCACAGTATTTATTAGTAGTATTGTGGATCACAATATTTATTGGTAGTATTGTGGATCACAGTATTTATTAGTAGTATTGTGGATCACAGTATTTATTGGTAGTATTGTGGATCACAGTATTTATTGTTAGTATTGTGGATCACAGTATTTATTAGTAGTATTGTGGATCACAGTATTTATTAGTAGTATTGTGGATCACAGTATTTATTGGTAGTATTGTGGATCACAGTATTTATTAGTAGTATTGTGGATCACAGTATTTATTGGTAGTATTGTGGATCACAGTATTTATTAGTAGTATTGTGGATCACAGTATTTATTAGTAGTATTGTGGATCACAGTATTTATTGGTAGTATTGTGGATCACAGTATTTATTAGTAGTATTGTGGATCACAGTATTTATTGGTAGTATTGTGGATCACAGTATTTATTAGTAGTATTGTGGATCACAGTATTTATTGTATTGTGGATCACAGTATTTATTAGTAGTATTGTGGATCACAGTATTTATTGGTAGTATTGTGGATCACAGTATTTATTACTAGTATTGTGGATCACAGTATTTATTAGTAGTATTGTGGATCACAGTATTTATTAGTAGTATTGTGGATCACAGTATTTATTAGTAGTATTGTGGATCACAGTATTTATTAGTAGTATTGTGGATCACAGTATTTATTAGTAGTATTGTGGATCACAGTATTTATTGGTAGTATTGTGGATCACAGTATTTATTGGTAGTATTGTGGATCACAGTATTTATTAGTAGTATTGTGGATCACAGTATTTATTAGTAGTATTGTGGATCACAGTATTTATTGGTAGTATTGTGGATCACAGTATTTATTGGTAGTATTGTGGATCACAGTATTTATTAGTAGTATTGTGGATCACAGTATTTATTAGTAGTATTGTGGATCACAGTATTTATTGGTAGTATTGTGGATCACAGTATTTATTGGTAGTATTGTGGATCACAGTATTTATTAGTAGTATTGTGGATCACAGTATTTATTAGTAGTATTGTGGATCACAGTATTTATTGGTAGTATTGTGGATCACAGTATTTATTGGTAGTATTGTGGATCACAGTATTTATTAGTAGTATTGTGGATCACAGTATTTATTAGTAGTATTGTGGATCACAGTATTTATTAGTAGTATTGTGGATCACAGTATTTATTGGTAGTATTGTGGATCACAGTATTTATTACTAGTATTGTGGATCACAGTATTTATTAGTAGTATTGTGGATCACAGTATTTATTAGTAGTATTGTGGATCACAGTATTTATTAGTAGTATTGTGGATCACAGTATTTATTAGTAGTATTGTGGATCACAGTATTTATTAGTAGTATTGTGGATCACAGTATTTATTGGTAGTATTGTGGATCACAGTATTTATTGGTAGTATTGTGGATCACAGTATTTATTAGTAGTATTGTGGATCACAGTATTTATTAGTAGTATTGTGGATCACAGTATTTATTGGTAGTATTGTGGATCACAGTATTTATTGGTAGTATTGTGGATCACAGTATTTATTAGTAGTATTGTGGATCACAGTATTTATTAGTAGTATTGTGGATCACAGTATTTATTGGTAGTATTGTGGATCACAGTATTTATTGGTAGTATTGTGGATCACAGTATTTATTAGTAGTATTGTGGATCACAGTATTTATTAGTAGTATTGTGGATCACAGTATTTATTGGTAGTATTGTGGATCACAGTATTTATTGGTAGTATTGTGGATCACAGTATTTATTAGTAGTATTGTGGATCACAGTATTTATTAGTAGTATTGTGGATCACAGTATTTATTGGTAGTATTGTGGATCACAGTATTTATTGGTAGTATTGTGGATCACAGTATTTATTAGTAGTATTGTGGATCACAGTATTTATTAGTAGTATTTTGGATCACAGTATTTATTAGTAGTATTTTGGATCACAGTATTTATTAGTAGTATTGTGGATCACAGTATTTATTAGTAGTATTGTGGATCACAGTATTTATTGGTAGTATTGTGGATCACAGTATTTATTAGTAGTATTGTGGATCACAGTATTTATTGGTAGTATTTTGGATCACAGTATTTATTAGTAGTATTGTGGATCACAGTATTTATTAGTAGTATTGTGGATCACAGTATTTATTAGTAGTATTTTGGATCACAGTATTTATTAGTAGTATTGTGGATCACAGTATTTATTAGTAGTATTTTGGATCACAGTATTTATTAGTAGTATTTTGGTAGGTTCCCCGGAGTCTTGCTGACCTACAGGACATGGCGACGCGACAACAAGAACAGATCCATGTTACACAACAACTACTGGTCTCCAAGGTAACGCTTAGTACTGCTACTTGTACTACTACTAGTACTCAAGTACTATAATGAGAGATGGTTAGTTTAGGTATTAGGTTAGAGATGGTTAGTTTAGGTATTAGGTTAGAGATGGTTAGTTTAGTATTAGGTTAGAGATGGTTAGTTTAGGTATTAGGTTAGAGATGGTTAGTTTAGTATTAGGTTAGAGATGGTTAGTTTAGGTATTAGGTTAGAGATGGTTAGTTTAGTATTAGGTTAGAGATGGTTAGTTTAGGTATTAGGTTAGAGATGGTTAGTTTAGTATTAGGTTAGAGATGGTTAGTTTAGGTATTAGGTTAGAGATGGTTAGTTTAGTATTAGGTTAGAGATGGTTAGTTTAGGTATTAGGTTAGAGATGGTTAGTTTAGGTATTAGGTTAGAGATGGTTAGTTTAGGTATTAGGTTAGAGATGGTTGGTTTAGGCATTAGGTTAGAGATGGTTAGTTTAGGTATTAGTTAGAGATGGTTAGTTTAGGTATTAGGTTAGAGATGGTTAGTTTAGGTATTAGGTTAGAGATGGTTAGTTTAGGTATTAGGTTAGAGATGGTTAGTTTATGTGTTAGGTTAGAGATGGTTAGTTTAGGTATTAGGTTAGAGATGGTTAGTTTAGTATTAGGTTAGAGATGGTTAGTTTAGGTATTAGGTTAGAGATGGTTAGTTTAGGTATTAGTTAGAGATGGTTAGTTTAGGTATTAGGTTAGAGATGGTTAGTTTAGGTATTAGTTAGAGATGGTTAGTTTAGGTATTAGGTTAGAGATGGTTAGTTTAGGTATTAGGTTAGAGATGGTTAGTTTAGGTGTTAGGTTAGAGATGGTTAGTTTAGGTATTAGGTTAGAGATGGCTAGTTTAGGTATTAGGTTAGAGATGGTTAGTTTAGGTATTAGGTTAGAGATGGTTAGTTTAGGTATTAGGTTAGAGATGGTTAGTTATGAGGTTCCTTTGCTGACTAACTCCTCCTCCAGGAGCAGAGGCTGCACTCCCTGCGGCAGCAGGAGGTGCAGCGGTCGGAGCAGGAGCACCTCCTCCAGCTGAGGGCGAACGCCCAGACCCAGGAGGCCAAGCTGAAGACGGTCCGGGCGGTCCGGACCCGGGTGGAGCAGAAACGCCTGAGCAACAGCAAGCTGGGTCAGACACTACTCCATATATACTAGCTATATACTCTATATACTAACGTAGTACTAACACTGTCAGACTCTATGTGTGTGTGTGTGTGTGTGTGTATATGTGTGTGTGTGTGTGTGTGTATGTGTGTGTGTGTGTGTGTGTGTGTGTGTGTGTGTGTGTGTAGTGGAGGAGGTGGAGCAGATGTCGGGGTTGTTCCAGCAGAAGCAGCGGGAGCTGCTGGTTGCCGTGGCGAGGGTGGAGGAGCTCAACCAACAGCTGCAGACCTTGAGGAGCAGGGCGGAGCCAGCACCCTCAAGCCCCGCCCACTCCTCCCAGCTGGACCTGCTCTATAAGGAGCTACAGGTAGCTAGCCCGTAGCTAACTCTAACCCTACCCTGGTTACCCTGGTTACCACTAACCCTACCCTAGTAACCACCACTAACCAGGGGAAGGGTTAGTGGTGGTAACTAGGGTAGGTTTATGTCTAGTACAGACAGTTCTGAAAACGTATTCTTTGCCCCTCTGTTTAAAAGAAAAATTGAAGCTGAAGTAGCGCTAGGTTGACCTGTCATTAAAGCTAACACTACTAGCCGCACGCTAACACGCCGGTGGGCCGCCACTGTTTGTCGGTTTCTGGGGCTCAATGGGTGAAACAACAATGTTTAAATCCAGGTCATGATGTCATTGTGTTGCTGAATATCTTCACCCTGGAGGCAGTTTTCAGTGACCTAAAACCGTTTGCGTGTGGGAAAAAAACACATAGAAGAAACGTAACCTGTGTACATGTGGACCAGGCCTTAGCGACTAACGGGTCCCTGGTTCCCCTCCAGCTGCGCAGCAGGCTGAACCAGGAGCAGGGTTCGCGGCTCCAGCAGCACCGCGACGCGCTGGCGCGCCGCAACGTCGAGGTGAGCTCCATGGAGCGGCGCGTGGGCCAGCTGCGCCAGCGCCTCTGGAAGAAGAAGGCCGCGCTGCACGCCACGGAGAACACGCCAGTACGTCCCCACAGGACGCAGCACACCTGCACACACGCCTGCTGGTTCTATAAAGACACGCCTGCTGGTTCTATAAAGACACACCTGTTGGTTCTATAAAGACACACCTGCTGGTTATATAAAGACACACCTGCTGGTTCTATAAAGACACACCTGCTGGTTCTATAAAGACACACCTGCTGGTTCTATAAAGACACACCTGCTGGTTCTATAAAGACACACCTGCTGGTTCTATAAAGACACACCTGCTGGTTCTATAAAGACACACCTGCTGGTTCTATAAAGACACACCTGTTGGTTCTATAAAGACACACCTGCTGGTTCTATAAAGACACACCTGCTGGTTCTATAAAGACACACCTGCTGGTTCTATAAAGACACACCTGCTGGTTCTATAAAGACACACCTGCTGGTTCTATAAAGACACACCTGTTGGTTCTATAAAGACACACCTGCTGGTTCTATAAAGACACACCTGCTGGTTCTATAAAGACACACCTGCTGGTTCTATAAAGACACACCTGCTGGTTCTATAAAGACACACCTGCTGGTTCTATAAAGACACACCTGCTGGTTCTATAAAGACACACCTGCTGGTTCTGTAAAGACACACCTGCTGGTTCTATAAAGACACACCTGTTGGTTCTATAAAGACACACCTGTTGGTTCTATAAAGACACACCTGTTGGTTCTATAAAGACACACCTGCTGGTTCTATAAAGACACACCTGCTGGTTCTATAAAGACACACCTGCTGGTTCTATAAAGACACACCTGCTGGTTCTATAAAGACACACCTGCTGGTTCTATAAAGACACACCTGCTGGTTCTATAAAGACACACCTGTTGGTTCTATAAAGACACACCTGCTGGTTCTATAAAGACACACCTGCTGGTTCTATAAAGACACACCTGCTGGTTCTATAAAGACACACCTGCTGGTTCTATAAAGACACACCTGCTGGTTCTATAAAGACACACCTGCTGGTTCTATAAAGACACACCTGCTGGTTCTATAAAGACACACCTGCTTATGTCTGTCTCCTGGTCCAGGTGTTGGACAGCCAGCCCCCGCAGCCCTGTGGTCCCTCCAGGGTGGCTGCTGTGGGGCCGTACATCCAGTCCTGCGGCCCCCAGGGGCCCCCAGTCCCCCAACGACAGGAGGTTCTGGTGAAGACGTCGTACCCGGACGGTACCTCACCTGATCCGGCTCTGATACCCCCACCCCGACCTGCCAAGCCCTCCTCAGGTACACACACACCTGTCCTACCTGTAGAGACACCTGTCCTACCTGTAAGGGCAGGGTGATCATGGTGATGATGATGTCAGAGGGTAGTGGTGATGGTGATGATGTCAGAGGGTAGTGGTGATGGTGATGATGTCAGAGGGTAGTGGTGATGGCGATGATGATGTCAGAGGGTAGTGGTGATGGTGATGATGTCAGAGGGTAGTGGTGATGGCGATGATGATGTCAGAGGGTAGTGGTGATGGTGATGATGTCAGAGGGTAGTGGTGATGGCGATGATGATGTCAGAGGGTAGTGGTGATGGCGGTGATGATGTCAGAGGGTGGTGGTGATGGTGATGATGTCAGAGGGTAGTGGTGATGGCGATGATGATGTCAGAGGGTAGTGGTGATGGTGATGATGTCAGAGGGTAGTGGTGATGGTGATGATGTCAGAGGGTAGTGGTGATGGTGATGATGTCAGAGGGTAGTGGTGATGGCGTGGTGGTTGCTACTCTGCTCTCCTTCCTGCAGGTTTCCAGGCGACCAAGAGCTCCCTCCCCTCACACTCCTCCACCCTGCCCCGCATGTCCGCCTACCACCGCCACCACACAGGTGACCCTGTGCACACTTACTTCCTGTGGGCGTCTCCTTACAGCCAGTGGTGTCCAAAAATGTTGTGTGTTTTAACGCCACCCGTCTCTGTCTCACCTCTAGATGAGCACCTGGGCTCTGAAGTCCCGCCCCCTGTTCCATCACGGACCACGACGGACCCCCAGGTATAGGACCAGACCAGCTATCAACCAAACGAACTTGAGCTTTACTTATGTGCCATGCCTGTTTGACCAGGGTAGCTCTCAGGGGAACTAAACGGGTGTTTCTTCCCCTCGCAGGTCAAGACGGCCGCTCCCCCGGTGCCCAGTAAACCCAGACTCTTCACCTCCACCCAGACCTCCTACAGCACTGGAACCTTCCCCGGCAAGACCCAATCCCTGGCCAGCAACTGCCACACCCTGCCCCTCCCCCACAAGCAAGACAAGACACCGGCCGCCGCCGTGCGTCCTTTCACCCCTGACCCGCCCCTGGCCACGCCCCCAGCGCACCAGAAGCCACAGACACTGGCGACGTCCTCCATCTACTCCATGTACACGGCGCACGCCGCGCACGCCAAGACCGGACATGGGACCCTGCCACGCAGCCAGGCCAGAGGTACTCACCACCTAGTACACATGGTAGTACTACTAATACTAGTACTCACCACCTAGTACACATGGTAGTACTACTAATACTAGTACTCACCACCTAGTACACATGGTAATACTACTAATACTAGTACTCACCACCTAGTACACATGGTAGTACTACTAATACTAGTACTCACCACCTAGTACACATGGTAGTACTATTAATACTAGTACTCACCACCTAGTACACATGGTAGTACTACTAATACTAGTACTCACCACCTAGTACACATGGTAGTACTACTAATACTAGTACTCACCACCTAGTACACATGGTAGTACTATTAATACTAGTACTCACCACCTAGTACACATGGTAGTACTACTAATACTAGTACTCACCACCTAGTACACATGGTAGTACTATTAATACTAGTACTCACCACCTAGTACACATAGTAGTACTATTAATACTAGTACTCACCACCTAGTACACATGGTAGTACTACTAATACTAGTACTCACCACCTAGTACACATGGTAGTACTACTAATACTAGTACTCACCACCTAGTACACATGGTAGTACTATTAATACTAGTACTCACCACCTAGTACACATGGTAGTACTACTAATACTAGTACTCACCACCTAGTACACATGGTAGTACTATTAATACTAGTACTCACCACCTAGTACACATAGTAGTACTATTAATACTAGTACTCACCACCTAGTACACATGGTAGTACTACTAATACTAGTACTCACCACCTAGTACACATGGTAGTGCTATTAATACTAGTACTCACCACCTAGTACACATGGTAGTACTATTAATACTAGTACTCACCACCTAGTACACATGGTAGTACTATTAATACTAGTACTCACCACCTAGTACACATGGTAGTACTACTAATACTAGTACTCACCACCTAGTACACATGGTAGTACTACTAATACTAGTACTCACCACCTAGTACACATGGTAGTACTATTAATACTAGTACTCACTACCTAGTACACATGGTAGTACTACTAATACTAGTACTCACCACCTAGTACACATGGTAGTACTACTAATACTAGTACTCACCACCTAGTACACATGGTAGTACTACTAATACTAGTACTCACCACCTAGTACACATGGTAATACTACTAATACTACTACGCACCACCTAGTACACATGGTAGTACTACTAATACTAGTACTCACCACCTAGTACACATGGTAGTACTATTAATACTAGTACTCACCACCTAGTACACATGGTAGTACTACTAATACTAGTACTCACCACCTAGTACACATGGTAGTACTACTAATACTAGTACTCACCACCTAGTACACATGGTAGTACTACTAATACTAGTACTCACCACCTAGTACACATGGTAATACTACTAATACTACTACGCGCCACCTAGTACACATAGTAGTACTATTAATACTAGTACTCACCACCTAGTACACATGGTAGTATTATTAATACTAGTACTCACCACCAAGTACACATGGTAGTACTACTAATACTAGTACTCACCACCTAGTACACATGGTAGTACTACTAATACTAGTACTCACCACCTAGTACACATAGTAGTACTACTAATACTAGTACTCACCACCTAGTACACATGGTAGTACTATTAATACTAGTACTCACCACCTAGTACACATGGTAGTACTATTAATACTAGTACTCACCACCTAGTACACATGGTAGTACTATTAATACTAGTACTCACCACCTAGTACACATGGTAGTACTATTAATACTAGTACTCACCACCAAGTACACATGGTAGTACTACTAATACTAGTATTCACCACCTAGTACACATGGTAGTACTGCTAATACTAGTACTCACCACCTAGTACACATGGTAGTACTACTAATACTAGTACACACCACCTAGTACACATGGTAGTACTACTAATACTAGTACTCACCACCTAGTACACATGGTAGTACTATTAATACTAGTACTCAGGCCAGAGGTACTCTCCACCTAGAGCCGCGTTTCTACCAAAAGTACCCTCAACTTTTAGTCCCAGGAAGTACTTTTCAGGAACTAAAAGGTTCCTTCAGCCCGTTGTTGTCTGCGTTTCCACCGCGGTCTAAAGGGGGTGAATGTCATTTTTGCGTGCAGCTGTACAACCAACTGTTACACTCCAGGCCAGTTGGTGGCGGCAATGCAGAAGACTATACAACAGTGCAACAACAGTAAGCATGGAGGAGGTTCAAGTCGTGCTGCTGTTAGTCGTGATTCACTGCTTTGCAAAAGGGCCCATTGAGTCAATGCTGGAAAAGAGACGGCAGCAGCAAAGTGTTCAGTAAGGCCTGGACTTGGCGGTCGGTCCATCTGTCGGATGTTTTCTTCTCTGTCATGTCGGTTTGCGGCTGCAGATGTTTAAAAATGGCGTCCGAAAAAAAATGCTGCTAGTCGACCAATCAGAAATGTCCAGCGCTGCAAGCCCCACCCCCAAAGTTCCTGTACTTCTGGAAGTACTACCCCCAGAGCAGGGATCCTCTGGGGGGTAAAATAATGTCCCCCGAACTTAATTTATCGTCCTAAATTCCTAAACTTGGAGTTCCTCCAAAGGTTCCTCGTCCCTTGGGAAAGTTCCTGTGTCCGTAAATTACAAAATAGTAAAAAGTACTATTACTTCTTACTTTGAGTTACTTGATGGTTGGGTTACCTGTTCAGCAAGTCATGTGACTCATGTCTGTGCCCTGACCTCTGCCCTCAGTGTACGGGAAGCCCCTCCTCCCGGCCAGCGGGGGGCAGCAGTCGGACAACACCGCCGTGCATTCTGGGTCGTCTCTGTCCGACGGCGACGACCCGGAGCTGCTGGGCGGAGCCTCCCCCGCCGAGGGTCCCGATCTGTCAGAGCGCTCGGCCCCTCGGCCCCTCAGCCCCACCAAGCTCCTCCCCTTCCTGTCCCAGCACACCCACCGTAACCCTAGCGATGCGGACCTGGACGCGCTGCGGCGCCGTCTGCGTCTCGCCCCGCGGCCGCTGAAGAAGCGCTCCTCCATCACGGAGCCCGAGGGCCCCGCGGGGCCCAACATCCAGAAGCTGCTCTACCAGAAGACCACCCTGGCTGCCATGGAAACGGTGGAGCCGGTCACCGCCGTGCCGGCGTCGCGCGACGCCCTCCGCCCGGTGGGGGCCGAGAGCGAGGAGCGCGCCACTCAGGTCCTCGGCGAAGGCCCTCCTCCTCTACCTCCCCGCTCCCCCCTACCTGACCCCTCCTCCTCCTCTCACGCCCTCCCTCCCCCCCTGGAGGAGGAGGGGGTAGGTGGTGAGGGGAGGGGTCAGGCCTCCCTCCCCCCCCTACCCCCCCCCCCCTCCCTACTCCTGCAGGAGTCAGCAGGAGGAGGAACCAGAGATCAGTGCAGAGGTCACCCTGCCCCCGGTCAGTACACACACACACACACACACACACACACACACACACACACACACACACCCCCAGGGTGCTTGTTCTGATGGGACCGTTCTCCGCAGGGTAAGAGGTCTAACCTCCGGCAGGCCGGCTCGGACCGGATCCAGCATGGGATGAGGGTCCGATTCAGCCCCCTGGCTCTGCTCCTGGACTCCTCCCTGGAGGGGGAGTACCACCTGGTCCAGAGAGTCATCTACGACGTCAGTTACCTCCTTGTCTCCTAGCCTGACTGCATGGTCTCCTTGTCTCCTACCTCCTAGTAGTAGTCATTACTGGCCATTAAATGTTAGAGACTTGTTATGGTTATTCATATGTATTTAATAAGGATTTGATTGACAGGTGTGTAGATGATGACAGGTGTGGAGATGATTGACAGGTGTGTAGATGATGACAGGTGTGTAGATGATGACAGGTGTGGAGATGATTGACAGGTGTGTAGATGATGACAGGTGTGTGGATGATGACAGGTGTGTAGATGATGACAGGTGTGTAGATGATGACAGGTGTGTGTAGATGATGACAGGTGTGTGTAGATGATGACAGGTGTGTAGATGATGACAGGTGTGTGTAGATGATTGACAGGTGTGTAGATGATGACAGGTGTGTAGATGATGACAGGTGTGTAGATGATGACAGGTGTGTAGATGATTCCAGGTGTGTGTAGATGATGACAGGTGTGTGTAGATGATGACAGGTGTGTGTAGATGATGACAGGTGTGTAGATGATGACAGGTGTGTGGATGATGACAGGTGTGTAGATGATGACAGGTGTGTAGATGATTGACAGGTGTGTAGATGATGACAGGTGTGTGGATGATGACAGGTGTGTAGATGATGACAGGTGTGTAGATGATGACAGGTGTGTGTAGATGATGACAGGTGTGTGGAGATGATTGACAGGTGTGTAGATGATGACAGGTGTGTAGATGATGACAGGTGTGTGTAGATGATGACAGGTGTGTAGATGATTCCAGGTGTGTGTAGATGATGACAGGTGTGTGTAGATGATGACAGGTGTGTAGATGATTCCAGGTGTGTGTAGATGATGACAGGTGAGTGTAGATGATGACAGGTGTGTAGATGATGACAGGTGTGTAGATGATTGACAGGTGTGTAGATGATGACAGGTGTGTAGATGATGACAGGTGTGTGGATGATGACAGGTGTGTGTAGATGATTGACAGGTGTGTTGATGATGACAGGTGTGTGTAGATGATGACAGGTGTGTGTAGATGATGACAGGTGTGTGTAGATGATGACAGGTGTGTAGATGATTCCAGGTGTGTGTAGATGATGACAGGTGTGTGTAGATGATTCCAGGTGTGTGTAGATGATGACAGGTGTGTCTCCAGGTGGAGGACCCCAGTACCCCTAACGACGAGGGCATCACAGCGCTCCACAACGCCGTGTGCGCCGGGCACTCTGAAATCGTCAAGTTCCTCGTCCACTTCGGGGTCAACGTTAACGCAGCCGACAGCGATGGGTGGTCAGTAAGACAGACAGGGAGACTGACGGACTGACAGACAGACTGACAGACAGACAGACTGACAGACAGACTAAGAGACAGACAGACAGGCTGAGAGACAGACAGACTGACTGACAGAAGACAGCCTGGCTGAGAGACAGACTGACTGACAGCCTGGCTGAGAGACAGACAGACTGACTGACAGACAGACAGCCTGGCTGAGAGACAGACAGACAGGCTGACTGACAGACAGACAGGGAGACAGTGAATGATGATCTCCCCCCCCCCCCCCCCCCCCCCCAGGACCCCGCTCCACTGTGCAGCTTCCTGTAATAACGTCCAGGTGTGTAAATTCCTGGTGGAGTCCGGCGCCGCCGTATTCGCCACGACCTCCAGCGACCTGCAGACCGCCGCAGACAAGTGTGAGGAGCTGGAGGACGGATATGCCCAGTGCTCCCAGTTCCTCTACGGTCAGTAGACTGGTCCCACCTGGTCCCAGTAGGCGGGTCCCACCTGGTCCCAGTAGGCGGGTCCCACCTGGTCCCGATAGACAGATGTAGATATTATATTATGCATTATATATTTTATATTATATATGATATATATTATCTGCAGGGGTCCAGGAGAAGATGGGGGTGATGAACCACGGCCAGGTCTACGCTCTCTGGGACTACGACAGCCAGCAGGACGAGGAGCTCAGTGTTCAGGAGGGGGAGGGGCTGGTGGTGCTGAGGAGGGAGGAGGAGTGGTGGTGGGTCCGCTGTGGGGGGGGGCCGAGAGGGTTATGTAGCCCGCAACCTGCTGGGGGTAGGACACACACACACACACACACACACACACACACACAATAGCCTAACTAAAGCGCAATTATCCCGGACACGTCTCATGTTTCAAAATGTTCCTAAGGGATATCTAAACCATAAATTCGAATTAATTGATCAAATCAATTTATCGCCCGGCTCTAAGACACACACTCACACTGTAGACAAACATACACACTGTAGACACACACACACACACACACACACACATTATATACACATGCAGACCATAATACTAAGAGATACTCTAATGATAGATCTGTAATGTGAAACTGTTTGAATGTACCATTCTAACAGCATCTCTCCCTCCCTCTCTCTCTCTCTCGCTCTCTCCCCTCTCTCTCTCTCTCTCTCTCTCTCTCTCTCTCTCTCTCCCTCTCTCTCTCTCTCTCTCTCTCTCTCTCCCCCCTCTCTCTCCCTCTTTCTCCCTCTCTCTCAGCTCTATGTTAGGATTAAGCCCCGCCAGAGGACCTTGGCTTAACTCACCTGGTCTACCTGGTCTCACCCGGTCTACCTGGTCTCACCTGGTCTACCTGGTCCATCTGGTCTACCCGGTCTCACCTGGTCTACCCAGTCTCACCTGGTCTACCTGGTCTCACTTGTCTCACCTGGTCTACCTGGTCTCACCTGGTCTACCCGGTCTCACCTGGTCTACCTGGTCTCACTTGTCTCACCTGGTCCACCTGGTCTACGTGGTCTACCTGGTCTCACCTGGGTTGGGTCCAACAGAACAAGCAGTGTGGCATCACTGTAGCACTCATAAGAGCACAACAACCGTCTTAAAGACTTTTACCTTGAAAGCACATTTCCTGTAAAGCAGACCGTGAAACAGAACATGAATCTACCGCAGGTTACATCGATTACACTATTGAATCTCAAGGATCAATACACAACCAATACAAGTATAGTAAGTACACTGATATCCTGTTTTACTTTGAAATGCGAGATCTCCCAACAGTCACTTCCTCTGGATTATAGCCATACTATGCTAGCTATATATATATATATATATATATATATATATATATATATATATATATAGTATAATTCGCTAAAATAATGACCCCAATATATTTCAAATTAAATCTAAATTAGTTTGTTCCCACAGACAAAATGGCCCTCGTGGCGCTCGTCATGAAACAGCCCACACATTACAGTGAATGTTGTTCCCTGTCAGAATCAGTGGTGGACAGCAGCTCCACAGTCTATGTGGACGTGCCAATTTCGATTTAGTTTGAATAGTTTTAAGTCCATCGGGGTCTTTCCATCGGAGGAAGCGGGTGTAGGGAGGTTTTAACCAGAGCACATCTGGCTTCTTGTGTTGTCTTACCTCTCTATGAATGTAGCACAGAACAACAATCCCTACATGTCGCTTGATTCGCTCATGACAAAAACACCAACAAAAGAACACTTATTTTGAAACTTGGACAGAACGTGGCATGGGAGGAGCCAACAGCACCCAACATATACACATTTGGACCAATCAGTGCCTGAAGTGTCAAGCCCACCAATCACAGAGTGCCGTCTCTGTGGAATGTCTCTGCTGACTCCGCCCACCTGTGCCCTGGAGGAGGAGTCTGGTTCTGTATGAGAAGGCCGCGTTCGCGTCCTTCACTTGTTCCCTCATTCCCTAATCCCTACATAGTGAACACTGCTACGCAATTTAGGGAACAAGTATAGGGGGGATTCGGTATTCACTAATTATGCACCAGAAATCTATCTGTGAGACAAGTAAAGGTCGCATAACACGTGTTAGATCATTACATCATAACGTGTTAGATCATTACATCATAACACGTGTTAGATCATTACATCATAACACGTGTTAGATCGTTTGAATAAAGAATGTCTATGTACCGACCGTCTCTATTGGACGAATCCAATGACAATGAGAACCGCTATGCATCATGGGATAGAGTGCGGAAATAAGTTGTACACTTATTTTGCTTTGCATTGTGGGTGCTGAGTATTGCATTAGAGGGAACCATATATGTACTCTCAAATATCAGATAACACTATGAGATGGTGACGCCCTAAATAGTGTACTATAGTGCACTAAGTAGTGCACTAAGTAGTGCACTAAGTAGTGCACTAAATATGGCACTATTTAGTGCCATATTTAGTGCAATAAATTGTGCACTAAATAGGGCACAATTGGAACACGGCCATAGTTACAGTTTAATCTGTACTCTGATTGGATGATAGTTGCTCTTTAATCTGTTCTCTGATTGGATGATAGTTACTCTTTAATCTGTTCTCTGATTGGATGATAGTTGCTCTTTAATCTGTTCTCTGATTGGATGATAGTTACTCTTTAATCTGTTCTCTGATTGGATGATAGTTACTCTTTAATCTGTTCTCTGATTGGATGATAGTTACTCTTTATTCTGTACTTTGATGTTTTTAACTATTGCTGATTCAGGCTGCCTGCGATTGCTGTACTGTGACCCTTTGACCTGCTGTATGCGACCCCTGACCTGCTGTATGCGACCTCTGACCTGCTGTATGTGTTGCTCTGACCATGAATGTTGAACTGCCCTCCTTAAGGACACCATATGCTAACGTTACTGTCAGCACCCCACCAGGGCAGGAGGGCAGAAAGGACAACTGATATTAAAAGAAACTGATGAGCAAAGCTTTGCGTCTACTTTGAATAGATGGTCCCCGATCCTCACTAACCCCGACCCTCACTAACCCCGACACTCACTAACCCCGACCCTCACTAACCCCGACCCTCACTAACCCCGATCCTCACTATCCCGATCCTCACTAACCCCGATCCTCACTATCCCGATCCTCACTAACCCCGATCCTCACTATCCCGATCCTCACTAACCCCGACACCATGAGGTGAACCCCAAACACAAACGAGCATAATCTTGTTTCTATTATTATCTCAATGGATTCACTATGATGAAATATTTTGAATTATTCTGATTCACTGACAGAGCTGCCAATACTAAAACCCTCTGGACAGCAAATACCCCCAAATACAACCCCCCCTTAAGACCCGCTTAAGACCCCCTTAAGACCCCTAAACCCCCCTAAAGACCCCTAAACCCTAAATGTGATGTCGTTAACCAGACATGATGTCATTCACTTGACTCTGATGTCATCAGTCCATGTGAATAAGGAGGCAGGAGACGCAACAGTAACATGTTTAATAGTTTGGAGCAAGCTAACGGTACATCACAAGGTGGATGCTAGCTACGCTACGCTAACGTGTCAAAATGCCTCGTCTCAAACGGCGTTCTGTGCCACATATGGGTGTACAGGGATGAACGGGAAACAGAACGTCTTTATAAATACGGCATATAGCACATTTAGCCTCAAGCTAACAGCCGCTGCTCAAAAGTTCAATGATTTGTCCAAACGGTGACACTTACAGTGTCAACACTTACAACACTTACGGTATTATAGCAAATATCATCAATGATCACCAAGGTTGGCCGGTTTTGCTCTGGTGTCCCTGCCATGGTAACCCCTGGTATCCATGGTAACCCGGTGGCTAGCGCTAGAGAGCATGCTGTGAGGATGAGGAGGATGCGTAGCGGTCTCCACAAACAATGGGAAAATACATTCAGATATTCGGCTAACAACTGAACCGGAGGACGGTGAAAACGCTGCACTGGCTAACTAGCTAGGCGCTAACTAGCTACACGCTTACTAGCCATGAGCTAGCAGCTGGATATGATGAGGGAACATGCAGGTGAGCAGAATGTTGTTGTGATGGTTGGTGGGAACCAAACCACATGACGCATTTTATGTTGAGAGGGAGAGAGAGAGAGAGAGAGAGAGAGAGAGAGAGAGAGAGAGAGAGAGAGAGAGAGAGAGAAAGTGACAGAGAGAGAGAGAGAGAGAGAGAGAGAGAGAGAGAGAGAGAGAGAGAGAGAGAGAGAGAGAAAGTGACAGAGACAGAGAGAGAGACAGAGAGAGACAGAGAGAGAGAAAGTGACAGTGAGAGAGACAGAGAGAGAAAGAGAGAGAGAGAGAGAGTGACAGCGAGAGAAAGAGAGACAGAGAGAGAGAGAGAGAGAGAAAGAGAGACAGAGAGAGAGACAGAGAGAGAGAGAGAGAGACAGAGAGAGTGACAGCGAGAGAAAGAGAGACAGAGAGAGAGAGAGAAAGAGAGACAGAGAGAGACAGAGAGAGAGAGAGAGAGAGAAAGTGACAGCGAGAGAAAGAGAGACAGAGAGAGAGAGAGAGAGAGAGAGAAAGAGAGACAGAGAGAGACAGAGAGAGAGACAGAGAGAGAGAGAGAGAAAGTGACAGCGAGAGAGAAAGAGAGAGAGAGAAAGTGACAGTGAGAGAAAGAGAGACAGAGAGAGAGACAGAGAGAGAGAGAGAGAGAGAGAATCATCATCTTACTCCTCTCTGTTCATAACAGAGGATTACGTCCTAACAGCTTAGCCAGGTCAGAGGTCAGAGTTCACTCTGGTGGTGATGATGAATGGGGCGGGGCTTGCGGGGGGATTGACGTCAGCGATGAGGTAAACCCCCTCCTCTCAGCGGTCGTGGCGGTGAGGTCGCTGGTTCTGGTCCTGGTTGTTGGAGTTGGGAAGGAGCCGGGTCACGTGACCGATGCCTTTAGCCACGCCCTCTCTGAAGAGCAGCTTGGCTCCCAGGCGGAGGTACTCGGCGTGCTTCAGGAAGCGGAACCGAACCACGGCCCGCTCCCCGGTACGCAGCGCCTCCTAGAGGACACACAATATGACACATATGTTATACACAATATACACACATTACACGTATATCATAACCACCACCACCCACCACGGTTCGTTTACGTGCTAATGCTCTGCTAACATAGCCTGGCGGCGCCAGACCCACATCAGAAAGATGTAAGGTCTGGCGCAGCTCCATTGGCAGTGTGGGCGGGATAAACGGTTGTCTTTCAAGTTCCCTCTGCACGCAATAGGATAGCGCTACAACCAATCAGAGCAACGAAGAAGGTGACGTAGTCAGACTATGTAATTAATCAAAACTCCGAATACATATTTCTTTTCGAGGAAAGACTTCAGTGCCGTTCTTTGTTCTTTTCTCAAATAAAATGTTAACTTCAAGTCTTGAAGAGTCGCGGCCAAAGCCGAGTGGAGAGACAGCCGTTCGCCAGCAGCAGCAGCCATTGTTTACCTCTAACACGGAACCGTCGCAACTCTGTCGTCATGGTAGCCCGGCTTCCGACTCCGCCCCTCACGCTGTGATTGGTCAGACACACTTGGTGTTTCCAGCACCAAAAAGCCGACGGAGCCGTGCTAGACCTACCTAGCTGCAAAATACATGTGCTGCCGCTAGGGGGTGTCTGGAGTTCTAGGCTACTGCTAACATGCTAGTGAGGACCAACCTTCCCCTGCAGGCAGAGCTAAGATGTGCTAAAAGATTGCTAAAATGCTAAAGGATTGGTGATTAGGTCGGGGTGTGCTAAATGCTTGCTATGCTAACATGCTAGTGAGGACCAACCTTCCCCTGCAGGCAGAGCTAAGATGTGCTAAAAGATTGCTAAAATGCTAAAGGTTTGGTGATTAGGTCGGGGTGTGCTTAATGCTTGCTATGCTAACATGCTAACGAGGACCAACCTTCCCCTGCAGGCAGAGCTAAGATGTGCTAAAAGATTGCTAAAATGCTAAAGGTTTGGTGACTAGGTCGGGGTGTGCTAAATGCTTGCTATGCTAACATGCTAACGAGGACCAACCTTCCCCTGCAGGCAGAGCTAAGATGTGCTAAAAGATTGCTAAAATGCTAAAGGTTTGGTGACTAGGTCGGGGTGTGCTAAATGCTTGCTATGCTAACATGCTAACATGCTAGTGAGGACCAACCTTCCCCTGCAGGCAGAGCACGGTGGCGGTCTGCCTGACGTTGCCCACGTGCACGGTGACCTGTGACCCCCGGCGGAAGGTCTTGGCGTGGAAGAGGAGCACGATGGACGCTTCAAACTGACAGCAGATGGTAGGGTTCATCCTGGGACTGACCATCACCATGCCCTGGAAACACATCACCATTACCATGTCATCACCATGCCCTGGAAACACATCACCATTACCATGTCATCACCATGCCCTGGAAACACATCACCATGACATCACCACCACGACATCACCATGACATCACCACCATGACATCACCATCACCACGCCCTAGAATTACATCACCATGACATCACTTTGACATCACCACCTTGACATCACCATTACCCCGCCCTGGAATTACATCACCGTGACATCATCACCATGCACTGAAAATACATCACCATGACATCACCACCATGACATCACCACGCCCTGGAACTTCATCACCATGACATCATCACCATGACATCACCATCACCATGCACTGGAAATACATGACATCAGGTGTCTGACCTTGAGTAGTGTAGGGTTAGGGGTTAGAGGTTAGGGGTTAGAGATTAGAAGTTAGGGGTTAGAGGTTAGGGGTTAGAGATTAGGGGTTAAGGGTTATGGGTTAAGGGTTAGAGGTTAGGCGTTAGGGGTTAAAGGTTAGGTTAGAGATTAGAGGTTAAGGGTTAGAGGCTTAGGGGTAAGAGGGTTAGAGGTTAGGGGTTAGAGGTTAGTGATTAGAGGTTAAGGGTTAGAGGGTTAGGGGTTAAGAGTCAGAGGGTTAGGGGTTAGAGGTTAGTAACTAGAGGTTAAGGGTTAGAGGGTTAGGGGTTAGAGGGTTAGGGGTAGGGGGTTAAGGGTTAGAGGTTAGTGATTAGAGGTTAAGGGTTAGAGGGTTAGGGGTTAGAGGGTTAGGGGTCAGGTTAAGACTAAAGACCGGGGTCTGACCTTGCGTAGCAGCGAGCGGTCAAAGTTCCCCAGCGCCAGCGTGGCGGCCTGGCCGGCCCTCAGCAGTCGGCAGCCAGAGCGGTTCCTCTGGATGCTGCCCACCCTCAGCCTCAGGAATCCCCCTGCGTCCGTAGGACCGACCAGGAGGCGCTCGCCCTCCCTGCACACCCCACTACACCCACACCATACACACACATCATCATACACACGCTACTGCCGTGGATAAACCACACTTTAACAAAATAAGAGAGATCGAGAAAGACAACGTTTCAAGACTTTTATTATCACTTGTAAACAAGTAATACCAAAGGCCGAGTTGGTTTACAAAGAACTGATATTCTTGGCTCAGACTTCATGTTTTATTAGCTCACTTTGTGGTTTCCTCCTCCATGCACTAACCAATCACAACAACCTATGCATGGTTTACTATTTGGACCTAAAGATTAGGCTCCTCCCCTGTGGCCCTTTCCCCAGCTCCCCATCAGCTGGACTTACCATTACGCTTCTGCAGCACATGTACTTATGAGATAAAATGATCTACAAACTAAATCACTGACTAAAGGTAGTTTACACATATAACAAATATCAATCTTGAGTAAAATAACAAATCAATGAAAACAAATGTACCTGTACCAAATATATGAGTCAACATAAAGATGTGTGTCAACATGTATGAGTATATGGGTTTATCAAGGGGTCTGATATTCCAGCCTGATTGGTGTTTCCAACCCTTCTGTGTAATGGACCCGTTATTATTTATAAGAGTCACCCATCTGTGATTCTCTGTATTTCTCCACACTTATTTTCATTCATATAGCATATAGGCAAGATAAAGATTATACTTTCTTTTAAACATATAGTACATTTCTCCCATACTACTACACACACACACCATACACACACATCTTAATACACACACTACTACACACACACACACACACACCATACACATACATCATAATACACACGCCATACACACACATCATAATACACACCCCACTACACACACACACACACACACCATACACATTATAATACACACCAAGCACACCATACACATACACAGACATCATAATACATATCATGCACTATATACATACACACACAAACGTTGTGTACTTGTAAAACAATTGTGTACTTGTAAAAATATTTTGTACTGGTAAAAAGATGGAGTTGTGCTGTAAAAATCTATTTACATGTGCACAACTTTTTATTTTTGGCAGTAATGTTGCAGCGTGTCAACTCATACTCTGTCTTGACCAATCAGCTCAGTCAAAATGCACAAATGCACAAAATATTACAAGTAGTACAAAATTGTTTTACAAGTACAAACTTAATTGCATTTAAATAAGCCCGTACACACACACACCATACTCATCATCACACACACATCATAATACACACCACACACACACACACACACACACACACACACACACACACACACACACACCATACTCATCACACACACATCATAATACACACCATACTTACTGACCTGTACAGAGTCCCCCCCACCACGGTCCCCACATCAGGAACAGAGAAGATCTCATCCACCTGCAGACCAACACATTAAACACACCAGCGTATGTGTGAGTGTGTGAGTGTCTGTGTATAGTGTGTGTGTGTGTGTGTGTGTGTGTGTGTGTGTGTGCGTGTGTGCGTGTGTACTTGCGCGTGTGTGTGTGTGTGTGTGTGTGTACCTGGAACTCTGTGGGCTGTTCCATTAGCTCCTCCTGCTCCTGGCTGCTGCTCAGAGGAGGGAGGATGTTGAGGAACTGCTGGAGGAGCTGCAGCCCCTCCCCCCCCACACTGGAGACCAGCAGGATGGGGGTGATGCTACACACACACACACATACACACACACACACACACAGTATATATTGCCAGTGTTCCCAGTATATATTCCCAATATATATTCCCAGTGTTCCCAGTATATATTCCCAGTGTTCTCAGTATATATTCCCAGTGTTCCAAGTAATATTCCCAGTTTTCCCAGGATATATACCCAGTTTATATTCCCAGTGTTCCCAGTATATATGCTCAGTATCTATTCCCAGTGTTCCCAGTATATATTCTCAGTATATATTCCCAGTGTTCCCAGTATATATTCCCAGTGTTCCCATTATATATTCCCAGTTTTACCAGGATATATACACAGTATATATTCCCAGTATTCTCTGTATATATTCCCAGTGTTCCCAGTATATATTCCTAGTGTTCCCAGTATATATTCCCAGTTTTCCCAGGATATATACCCAGTATATATTCCAAGTGTTCCCAGTATATATTCCCAGTGTTTCCAGTATATATTCTCAGTATATATTCCCAGTATTCTCTGTATATATTCCCAGTGTTCCCAGTATATATTCCCAGTTTTATCAGGATATATACACAGTATATATTCCAAGTGTTCCCAGTATATATTCCCAATGTTCCCAGTATATATTCCCAGTGTTCCCAGTATATATTCCCAGTTTTCCCAGGATATATACCCAGTATATATTCCAAGTGTTCCCAGTATATATTCCCAGTGTTTCCAGTATATATTCTCTGTATATATTCCCAGTGTTCCCAGTATATATTCCCAGTGTTCCCAGTATATATTCCCAGTTTTACCAGGATATATACACAGTATATATTCCAAGTGTTCCCAGTATATATTCCCAGTGTTCCCAGTATATATTCCCAGTTTTCCCAGGATATATACCCAGTATATATTCCAAGTGTTCCTAGTATATATTCCCAGTGTTTCCAGTATATATTCTCAGTGTATATTCCCAGTATTGTCAGTATATATTCCCAGTGTTCCCAGTATATATTCCCAGTGTTCCCAGTATATATTCCCAGTGCTCCCAGTATATATTCCCAGTGTTCCCAGTATCTATTCCCAGTGTTCCCAGTATATATTCTCAGTATATATTCCCAGTGTTCCCAGTATCTATTCCCAGTGTTCCCAGTATATATTCTCAGTATCTATTCCCAGTATTCTCTGTATATATTCCCAGTGTTCCCAGTATCTATTCCCATTGTTCCCAGTATGTATTCCTGTACCTGGTGGACTGTGTGAACTGCTGAGCGGCGGTGACGGCGTCATCGGGCCTGGAGACGAGGAAGGGCACCTTGTTGCAGCCGGGCTGCTTCAGGACGCGCTGCAGCTGCCGCAGCGTCCGCTCCACCGTGGCCCGCGAGCACAGGTCCACCTTGCTCAGAACCAGGAAGATGGGCACCTTCAGGGCAAGGGCCAGGCCCAGGTGCTCCCGGGTCGTACCCGCTAGGAGGAGGAGGTCTACGGTTAGTCCAGTACCAATGCAAAACAAACTTCTAAATCCACTTTGTGTGGCTTCGGCGGTTGTTTCCATCCGTCTACCGACAAAGTGACAACAAATGTATATCAAAGGTTGTTCTGTCTGGTCTGTCTATCTGACCAGCAGACAGACACACAGAGAGACTCAGATACACAGACACACAGATACACAGACACACAGACACACAGACAGACCTATGCCGGTGTTGGCGCTGACCACCAGCATGGCGAAGTCGGGACAGTAGCTGAGGAGACCGAAGATGGTGGTCTTCAGGTACTTGTGGTGTCCCGCCAGGTCCATGAAGGTGATCATTTTAGACGAGTTCTCACAGATCTCCTCTGCCGTGCGCGAATCACTGTAGTTAACCACCTTCACACACATTATCAAACACACCCAGACGTGACCCAGACCTGATTACCTCCTTCATTAAGAGGAGTAGGTGTAATCTGATTACCTGTCCTTTATTAAGAGGAGTAGGTGTAATCTGATTACCTGTCCTTTATTAAGAGGAGTAGATGTAATCTGATTACCTGTCCTTTAATGAGTAGATGTAATCTGATTACCTCCTTTATTAAGAGTAGGTGTAATCTGATTACCTGTCCTTTAATAAGAGTAGATGTAATCTGATTACCTCCTTTATTAAGAGTAGATGTAATCTGATTACCTCCTTTATTAAGAGTAGATGTAATCCGATTACCTACTTTATTAAGAGGAGTAGATGTAATCTGATTACCTGTCCTTTATTAAGAGTAGATGTAATCTGATTACCTGTCCTTTATTAAGAGGAGTAGATATAATCTGATTACCTGTCCTTTATTAAGAGGAGTAGATGTAATCTGACTACCTGTCCTTTATTAAGAGGAGTAGATGTAATCTGATTACCTCCTTTATTAAGAGGAGTAGATGTAATCTGATTACCTCCTTTATTAAGAGGAGTAGATATAATCTGATTACCTGTCCTTTATTAAGAGTAGATGTAATCTGATTACCTGTCCTTTATTAAGAGGAGTAGATGTAATCTGATTACCTCCTTTATTAAGAGGAGTAGATATAATCTGATTACCTGTCCTTTATTAAGAGTAGATGTAATCTGATTACCTCCTTTATTAAGAGGAGTAGGTGTAATCTGATTACCTGTCCTTTATTAAGAGGAGTAGATGTAATCTGATTACCTTCTTTATTAAGAGGAGTAGATGTAATCTGATTACCTGTCCTTTATTAAGAGGAGTAGATATAATCTGATTACCTCCTTTATTAAGAGGAGTAGGTGTAATCTGATTACCTGTCCTTTATTAAGAGGACTAGATGTAATCTGATTAAATGTAATCGGACTACCTCTCCTTTGCTGTTGAAGCCTAGGATCTCGAAGCTGATGCTGGAGGTTCGTCCGGTCTGGATCTCATGGAGGTGTCTGAAGAGGTTGAGGCGGGCGCGGCCACGCCCATTGTCCAGCTCTCCCTGGGTCAGAACCCCCAGCAGGGTGGACTTCCCAGAGTCCACGTTCCCCAGAACCGCCACCCGCAGGTCCAGGAACTGAGAAGACACCCCATGAAATACTACATACAACTATATATATATACTGTATACTACTACCAGCAGTACTAATACACAAAAGACAATATATACACAATGGATGATGGATAGATGATGGATGGATGATGGATGATGGATGATGGATGAAGTCACCTGTTGGTCATCTGGAACCTTCCGGACCAGAACTTCAGTGATCTTTCTGGACGTCCGATCTAAGTCATACTCCACCTCCCTCTCTCTGAGGACGGTTATATCTGCTCCCACCCTGGTGAGTACACAGTTAGTACTATTACTACTACTACTACTATTACTACTGGTAGTACTACTACTACTATACTACTCCTACTAGTAGAACTACTATACTACTACTACTAGTACTACTACTACTACTACTACTACTACTAGTACTACTACTACTGCTGCTACTACTAGTAGTACGTACTTCTCTGCCATCCTCTGCAGGGTGTGTAGTGAGGCCTTCATGTCGTCCTGGCTGAGTCCCACCAGCATCCCGTTGTCCTCCACGCCGATCTGGTACACCGCCTCGCCCCCCCCCTCCTGCAGGCGCCACTTCAGCTGCGTGGCGAGGTGCTCAAAGCGCTGCGGTGTAGGAGACACCAGCTTCAACTGGACACACAGAGAATCACCTTAATGACCTGTCTCTGTACTGTCTAACCCCTACCTGCTCCTTAATGACCTGTCTCTGTACTGTCTAACCCCTACCTGCTCCTTAGTGACCTGTCTCTACTGTCTAACCCCTACCTGCTCCCGAATGACCTGTCTCTGTACTGTCTAACCCCTACCTGCTCCTTAATGACCTGTCTCTGTACTGTCTAACCCCTACCTGCTCCTTAATAACCTGTCTCTGTACTGTCTAAAACCTACCTGCTCCTGAATGACCTGTCTCTGTACTGTCTAACCCCTACCTGCTCCTTAATGACCTGTCTCTGTACTGTCTAACCCCTACCTGCTCCTTAATGACCTGTCTCTGTACTGTCTAACCCCTACCTGCTCCTGAATGACCTGTCTCTGTACTGTCTAACCCCTACCTGCTCCTGAATGACCTGTCCCTGTACTGTCTAACCCCTACCTGCTCCTTAATGACCTGTCTGTCTCTCTGTACTGTCTAAACTCTTTGAAACACAAACCATGGTGTACATTTTAAGCAACATCACCAACAATAGCAATAACAACAACAACAGTTACCTTATATTCAATGTTTCCTTCTTCTGCCTGCAAATACACCAACCACAGATAGAGAGGGAGAGAGAGAGAGAGAGAGAGAGAGAGAGAGAGAGAGAGAGAGAGAGAGAGAGAGAGAGAGACAGAGACAGAGACAGAGAGACAGAGACAGAGACAGAGAGGTAAATACTAACAGTATGTCATCAGCTCCTACCTCTGTGGTATAAATACTAACAGTATGTCATCAGCTCGGACCTCAGGTGGTATAAATACTAACAGTAGGTCATCAGCTCCTACCTCTGTGGTATAAATATTAACAGTATGTCATCAGCTCGGACCTCAGGTGGTATAAATACTAACAGTAGGTCATCAGCTCCTACCTCTGTGGTATAAATATTAACAGTATGTCATCAGCTCGGACGTATAAATACTAACAGTATGTCATCAGCTCGGACCTCAGGTGGTATAAATACTAACAGTAGGTCATCAGCTCCTACCTCTGTGGTATAAATATTAACAGTATGTCATCAGCTCGGACCTGAGGTGGTATAAATACTAACAGTAGGTCATCAGCTCGGACCTCAGGTGGTATAAATACTAACAGTATGTCATCAGCTCGGACCTGAGGTGGTATAAATACTAACAGTAGGTCATCAGCTCCTACCTCTGTGGTATAAATATTAACAGTAGGTCATCAGCTCGGACCTCAGGTGGTATAAATACTAACAGTATGTCATCAGCTCGGACCTGAGGTGGTATAAATACTAACAGTAGGTCATCAGCTCCTACCTCTGTGGTAAATACTAACAGTAGGTCATCAGCTCCTACCTCTGTGGTATAAATATTAACAGTAGGTCATCAGCTCGGACCTCAGGTGGTATAAATACTAACAGTAGGTCATCAGCTCGGACCTCAGGTGGTATAAATACTAACAGTATGTCATCAGCTCGGACCTCAGGTGGTATAAATACAAACAGTAGGTCATCAGCTCCTACCTCTGTGGTATAAATATTAACAGTAGGTCATCAGCTCGGACCTCAGGTGGTATAAATATTAACAGTAGGTCATCAGCTCGGACCTCAGGTGGTATAAATACTAACAGTAGGTCATCAGCTCCTACCTCTGTGGTATAAATATTAACAGTATGTCATCAGCTCGGACCTCAGGTGGTATAAATACAAACAGTAGGTCATCAGCTCCTACCTCTGTGGTATAAATATTAACAGTATGTCATCAGCTCGGACCTCAGGTGGTATAAATATTAACAGTAGGTCATCAGCTCCTACCTCTGTGGTATAAATATTAACAGTATGTCATCAGCTCGGACCTCAGGTGGTATAAATATTAACAGTATGTCATCAGCTCGGACCTCAGGTGGTATAAATATTAACAGTATATCATCAGCTCGGACCTCAGGTGGTATAAATACTAACGGTATGTCATCAGCTCGGACCTCAGGTGGTATAAATATTAACAGTAGGTCATCAGCTCGGACCTCAGGTGGTATAAATACTAACAGTAGGTCATCAGCTCCTACCTCTGTGGTATAAATATTAACAGTATGTCATCAGCTCGGACCTCAGGTGGTATAAATACTAACAGTAGGTCATCAGCTCCTACCTCTGTGGTATAAATACTAACAGTAGGTCATCAGCTCCTACCTCCGGTGGTATAAATACTAACAGTAGGTCATCAGCTCCTACCTCAGGTGGTATAAATACTAACAGTAGGTCATCAGCTCCTACCTCGGTGGTATAAATACTAACAGTATGTCATCAGCTCCTACCTCTGTGGTATAAATACTAACAGTAGGTCATCAGCTCCTACCTCTGTGGTATAAATACTAACAGTAGGTCATCAGCTCCTACCTCCGGTGGTAAATACGGCGGGGATGATTTGTTGCACCGGCTCTTCTTGCTCTTCCTCCTGCGGCCTCGCTTTCCCTTCCTGCTCCGCGTCTTCTTGGTGATCCTCCCTCCGGTCCCGGAGCCGCAGCCCGGCGTCCTCTGGCCGGGATGCAGCGGACATGGTTCCGACGACCGGACGTCCATCGCTGCGGGTGGGAAGATTCAGCGCTCCCTGGTTACGGATGATGTGCAAGATGAGGACAGCGCCATTGTTTTCTATGGTTATATTATTAACCTGAATGTGACGCGTCCGCGGGGCTAGAGGCGCGGAGGATGCGGCGGCGCGGCGTGCGGTACCTCACGCGCACGCACGCTCTTCGTGCGCGTCATTTATTTGGTGGATGATTCAGTAAACTAACCATATCTAACCTAATACCTAAACTAACCATCTCTAACCTAACACCTAAACTAACCATCTCTAACCTAACACCTAAACTAACCATATCTAACCTCATACCTAAACTAACCATCTCTAACCTAATACCTAAACTAACCATCTCTAACCTAACACCTAAACTAACCATCTCTAACCTAATACCTAAACTAACCATCTCTAACCTAATACCTAAACTAACCATCTCTAACCTAATACCTAAACTAACCATCTCTAACCTAATACCTAAACTAACCATCTCTAACCTAATACCTAAACTAACCATCTCTAACCTAATACCTAAACTAACCATCTCTAACCTCATACCTAAACTAACCATCTCTAACCTAATACCTAAACTAACCATCTCTAACCTAACACATAAACTAACCATCTCTAACCTAATACCTAAACTAACCATCTCTAACCTAATACCTAAACTAACCATCTCTAACCTAACACATAAACTAACCATATCTAACCTAATACCTAAACTAACCATCTCTAACCTAATACCTAAACTAACCATCTCTAACCTAAAACCTAAACTAACCATCTCTAACCTAATACCTAAACTAACCATCTCTAACCTAATACCTAAACTAACCATCTCTAACCTAACACATAAACTAACCATCTCTAACCTAATACCTAAACTAACCATCTCTAACTAATACCTAAACTAACCATCTCTAACCTAACACCTAAACTAACCATCTCTAACCTAATACCTAAACTAACCATCTCTAACCTAACACCTAAACTAACCATCTCTAACCTAACACCTAAACTAACCATCTCTAACCTAATACCTAAACTAACCATCTCTAACCTAATACCTAAACTAACCATCTCTAACCTAATACCTAAACTAACCATCTCTAACCTAATACCTAAACTAACTATCTCTAACCTGATACCTAAACTAACCATCTCTAACCTAATATTTTATTCATTTATTATATATTATGTTGTTTTTTTTCTCTCTCTTTTCATCCGTTTGATATTTTTATATTCAGTCCATTTTCTTTATTGTTAATTCAATATTTTTTAAAATCTATTTTATGTTTTTTCTAGTGACGTCGCCGTCGGCAGGGTCACGTGTGTTCTGCAGAGTCAGCTGACCTCGGGATTTCCGGGCTGATGTTTTCCACCTGATATCTCAGCTGTTAGACCTCCTTCCGCCTGGAGACGAGCTGGACGTCGTGTTGAGGGTCTTTATGAGTCTGGAGACGAGCTGGACGTCGTGTTGAGGGTCTTTATGAGTCTGGAGACGAGCTGGACGTCGTGTTGAGGGTCTTTATGAGTCTGGGGTCGAGCAGGAAGCCGGGGTTATTATCTGTATGCGGTATTAGACATAGAGGAGATCAAGCTGCACGCAGGGCGCACTCCAGCCAGCATGACCGCGTCGGACAGCGAGGAGGACTCGTACGATGAGCGGAGCGCCCTGGTGTCTGGGAGCCCCGTGGTCCCGTCCTACCAGCCGGACCCGGAGACCCAGGTGGGGGGGGGGGTTACTGTCTGTCATGATGTTATTAACCTGCCTGTCTCTCTGTCATGGTGTTAGTAACCTGTCTCTGTCTGTCATGATGTTAGTAACCTGTCTGTCATGATGTTAGTAACCTGTCTGTCATGATGTTAGTAACCTGTCTGTCATGATGTTAGTAACCTGTCTGTCATGATGTTAGTAACCTGTCTCTGTCTGTCATGATGTTAGTAACCTGTCTGTCATGATGTTAGTAACCTGTCTGTCATGGTGTTAGTAACCTGTCTCTGTCTGTCATGATGTTAGTAACCTGTCTGTCATGGTGTTAGTAACCTGTCTCTGTCTGTTATGATGTTAGAAACCTGTCTGTCTGTCATGATGTTAGTAACCTGTCTGTCATGATGTTAGTAACCTGTCTGTCATGATGTTAGTATCCTGTCTGTCTCTCTGTCTGTCATGGTGTTAGTGACCTGTCTGTCATGATGTTAGTAACCTGTCTGTCATGATGTTAGTATCCTGTCTGTCTCTCTGTCTGTCATGGTGTTAGTAACCTGTCTGTCTCTCTGTCATGATGTTAGTAACCTGTCTGTCTGTCTGTAGGGGCCCGTGCTGCGGAGGCCAAAGGGGCCGGAGCCCCGACGAGGAGCAGGGCCAGATGCGGAGCTAGACGAGGAGGAGGAGCTAACTCTGAAGTACGGCGCAAAGCATGTGATCATGCTGTTCATCCCAGTCACCCTGTGCATGGTGGTTGTCGTAGCAACCATCAAGTCAGTCAGCTTCTACACGGAGAAGAGTGACCAGAGACTGTAAGACCTTGTCTCTCTCACTGTCTGTCTGTCTGCCTGCCTGTCTGTATCTCTCTCGTGATCTCTGTCTCTCTGTCTCTGTCTGTC
>JAOPHQ010006384.1:52500-56898 GCA_030340625.1 Merluccius polli
CTGTATATAATATGGTTCTCTCTCTCTCTCTCTCTCTCTCTCTCTCTCTCTCTCTCTCTCTCTCTCTCTCTCTCTCTCTCTCTCTCTCTCTCTCTCTCTCTCTCTCTCTCTCTCTCTCTCTCTCTCTCTCTCTCTCAAATATGGGTCTCTCTCTAGGGGGGGTGAAGCTGGGTCTAGGTGACTTCATCTTCTACAGTGTTCTGGTGGGGAAGGCGGCGGCCACGGGAGGAGACTGGAACACCACGATAGCCTGCTTCGTAGCCATACTCATAGTGAGTACCACCATAACCATGCTAACCACGCTAACACCACGCTAGCCCGCTTCGTAGCAGGTATGACAATTCGTAGATTAATTGTCGTAGATAGTGCATAGTGCAGGGTTACAGCTATGCATCATGGGGTATAAGTGTGCATCGGTTGTACACTTCTTTTACGATGCATTATGGGTATTATGTATAATTAAGTAGTGCACTATATAGGGAACCAGATTTGTACACTCACATTTGGGACAAAATGGTGACACCCTAAGTACTATAGAAGGCACAAGTAGACCAATTCAAACAGAGCCTTGAGGCACGGGGGGGGCTAGCAACAAGCTAACATCACATGTAGCACATCAACAGGCTGACCAACGCCTTAAGTGTCTGTGTGTTGGTGTTAATAAAGGTTGGTTGAACTGTGTTCCAGGGCCTGTGTCTGACCCTGCTGCTCTTGGCCATCTTTAAGAAGGCTCTGCCAGCGCTGCCCATCTCCATCACCTTCGGCCTGGTGTTCTACTTCTCCACAGACTACCTAGTCCAGCCCTTCATGGAAAACCTGGCCGCCAACCAGTACTACGTCTGACCCCACCCCCACCGTTTTTCCCAGGGCTCTGATTGGCTGCTGGAACAAACAAAAAGCTTTTCGATTGCCACTTTTGGTCTGGTCAGGGTGCTGGATGGACTTGAAAAATCTGTTTGCTGGTTTTTCCTTCCAACTAAAACCTGCTGTAACCTTCAGAGTGAGACCATGTTTAGATGTTTTCTTCAGCACATTGATTCCTCCATGAAGGTCTAGTGTTACTTTGTGTTAATTTAAGAGTTAATTTCCTTTTTTCAAAAGGTTTTAGTCTCTAATTATTTTACTATCCAAGAGAAGATTCTCTGGAAGACTCCAACAACCTGAACCTCTTAAGGCTAATCACTTATTTAACTCTTGACTTATCTATTCCACACTGATATATATTTGATTGATAGTTAGGTAAGTTCCAAGTGTATTTTATATAACAGACACAAGGTGCTTGTGAACTTTTCCCTCTGAGATGTTAAGTTATGATTCCTGACACCTTTACTTCAACTTTAGTCCATGTGTAACTTTAAAACATGACCTGTACTGCATTCATGCGCCATCATTTCCAGGCTTCCAGTTACTTGGCAAGTGGTAATAACCTGAAACTTAATATTTTATAAATAGTTTATAGATATACTTCAAAATGAATAACAAGTACAAAAAAAGTAGGCTTCGGAGACCATCCAGATACTCAACCCTCACACTGAACATCATGCTAGTGAGGATGGCCTCACGCGGCTATAAAAACAGGGTGACGCCAGCACGTTTTGTCATAGTGTATTTTATAATTGCTACCAGACGAGTCACAGAAGTATCTACAGAGAACCTTAGAACCTGCATGTCAACAGAATTAAAACAACTCATCTCTCAATGCCTTTATTATGATAAAAAAGAAAAGTACAGTACACAACAGATGGACCAACTGGTTAACGTGAGCTTGAAGAGTTCAGTTCCTCTCCTCAAACTGGCTTTTGTTTTTCAAGAGGAATGCCGCTAGGTACTCGATGGGGTTGGGTGGTCTGGAACAGAGGTCAGAGGTCAGTGCTGTGGCCAGAGGGGGCTGACTACCACCTGGTGTGGGTGTGAAGCTCACCTGTCCTTAGCCAGCACCGACAGGCCCTGAAGGAGGATGGGCACGACCGTCTGGTCCAGGTAGGCTCGCGTGGGGAGGGCCTGCAGATCCACCTTCTGCTTGGAGCTCTTCTCTGCTGCGCTGCCCTTCTCATTCTCCACTATTCTCTACAGCCAGAACAGAGTAGCAGAACCGTTCCCATGTGTAACTAACTAAACCGAACTAGGCTGTTTGGTGGAAATGAGGCGATACAGTAGTCCAGTCTAGAGATGACACCATCACCAACATACAGGAAACCATCAGCATAGCCTAAACAGTCACCAACATACAGATAACAGTCACCAACATACAGATAACAGTCACCAACATACAGATAACAGTCAACAGTTACCTGGATGTTACCTATATATCTGGTCTGTACCTGGATGTTACCTATATATCTGGTCTGTACCTGGATGTTACCTATATATCTGGTCTGTACCTGGATGTTACCTATATATCTGGTCTGTACCTGGATGTTACCTATATATCTGGTCTGTACCTGGATGTTACCTATACTGTATATCTGGTCTGTACCTGGATGTTACCTATACTGTATATCTGGTCTGTACCTGGATATTTTCTGTCAGGCCATATTCAGCATGGGGATTTTCCGTCACCTTGAAAAGGAAACAAATATGGTTCACACGTTGCATATTTAGACATCCAAGCTACGGAGGCCATCATGAGGCAGATGGTTACAGCTGGTGTGGGTCTTACCGGGGGATGGCCCTCCATGGACTGATCTGCGTCTGCGTGATCTGTGAAAGGGGAGCGGGAAAACAGCCGTTGAGGAAAGTCATCCCAGCCAGGATATCAACACGACCCTCCACTACACCCTGACCCCTGACCCCGCCGGCAGCATGGCCACACACCGACCAGTGAATTCATTCATTAATAAATGAACCGGCGGTGCTCATCAGAGACCCCACCGTGGGGAGACCCCCCCCAGGGACGGGGGGAGACGCCGGGTCGAGCCGCCAGCTCCTCCCCGGGGTTATTAAACCCCGGAGGTTTCTCCGTCCTTGCGCCACAATACAGTATTCACCCCACATATTCACACCACACTAATCATGAGGTTTCTCTTCAACGGTGAACGCGTGAACCCGCAGCACCAGGTCGTTATAGATGAATGAATGACGTAACGCTGGAAGTGGCGCTCAGATCCCAAACAAAGCATCTCATTCAGAGGCGATAACTTAAGACTAACACCATATTGTAAATCAATGTTAATAGAAGTCATTTTGCCAATAATATCTCACACGTTTGCAGCGAAACTACAAATAATATCATAAACCCGTGAACCACTGACTCACCGTCCGCCATGTTTGTTGTTAGATTTTACGCAGGTTTCGTTGCGTAGGACTTACGCACTTTACGTAACCGTTACGGAATACGGTTTCCGTCAAGCAGATTGATATTAAATTATTAATAACTAAAACTTCCAATGTTAAAAAAAAAAAAAACGTTTGTGTAGCTACAGCATTACGAAATACATATAATACATTACGTTACAGTAAATGCATACCTAATCGCTTGAACGTACACACCGGACGTGACGTATGTATAGCTGGACAGACAGATGGACACACACCGCGGACACGCGCACGCACGCGCACACTGACTGCTGCTGCAGCGCTCCTCTCCTTGAAGGTTCATTATCCGATCCACCAGAACCGGACTATTAGAACCGGGTGCGGGACCGGGTGCGGCGGAGACCCCCAGACCCCTTCAGCCCCTCCAGACCCCCCCAGACCCCTCCAGACCCTCCCAGCCCCTCCAGACCCTCCAGACCCCCCAGACCCGACCAGCGAGACCCGGCGGCGACATGGACCCACGGAGATGAGCTCCGCGGGCGGGGGGGGGAGAGGCAGGAAGAAGCGGTTCTCCTCCGACCCCCATGACCCCCGCGACCCGCCGCCGCCGCCGCCGCTCCTCCTCCCCCGGCGGGGGGGTCTCCTCTCCCGCTGCGCCGCCCCGCTGCTGGCGCTGCTGGCGCCGCTGCGGCTGCTGGCGCCGCTGCGGCTGCTGGTCTCGCGGCTCTGCGCGGTGCTGCTGTGGCTCTGCGGCCGGCTGGCCCTCACCAGGACCACCGGGACCGCAGCCTGGCGGGCCAGGGACCCGGTGGGCCAGGGCCAGGTCCAGGACAGCGACCGGGTCCGGAACCACCACAAGCAGGCCTTTGAGTACATCTCGGTGGCCCTCCGGATCGACGAGGAGGAGAAAGGTGGCTCTTCTTCTTCTGATGTCTTGTGGTTAGCAGACCCACACGGATGGTCTGGCTGTAACTGTATGTTTTCTTTTTAGTTTTAAAATGAACAGGTCTTTTGAGTGGTAGAGACCCTAGACCTAGACCAGACTGACCCAGGACAGTAGACCAGGGACCCAGGTTTCCTTAGTCACACTGTGACCCCTCTGGGGGTCCATGGAGGCTTTGTGAAGATGCTTTCATGAAGTCT
>JAOPHQ010006385.1:0-44001 GCA_030340625.1 Merluccius polli
AAACCCCTCTTCCGCCTCCACTGCAGAACGAGGTTTCAGTAACACACCAATATGAGTTGTACATGTTACATAATAGAAACTGAAAGCTATTGTGGGACTAGTGCGGGATTCATTCAAATATTCGGAGGCATAAAAGCTGTGATTACCTTTTGGTTCACAAGCAACTAAACAAACCATCAAAAACCCATTGCATGCACACAATTAAATAATATAAAAAGGAAAAACTGTTCCGTCTGTGCTGTGCTGACTTACAAATCCAAAGGAGAGAGATTGTTTTTCTATGTTACGTTACTATAGCTTGTCAAAGGAGTGACTTCCTTGTTGCCTCCTCACCACATATATTTAATGTCTGCTTTGATTAGAGCATGTCATAGGGGGTTAGTGCACAGCATGTGTGATAGTGGCAGCAAGCCCAAACAGGAAGGCATGGATTTGTAGTGGAAGGCTCCAATAGAAACCGCACATCTTTAACATCATTAAGTGTGTGTGTGTGTGTGTGTGTGTGTGTGTGTGTGTGTGTGTGTGTGTGTGTGTGTGAGAGAGAGAAACTAAAAATATAGATACAATTCAGTGGGGATTTGCTTCCTGTAGTATACTACAGGAAGCATATATATATATATATATATATTAGGGTGCATCAGTTGCCCCCTAAAATAGAAATACTTGTCTGATCTTAATGCAGTTTCACACTGATGTTCCTTTTCAACTAGAAAGAGACCCTGTGAAATTTAAAAAAGATCGAACAATCTCTAGGGGTGGCAACATCGTTGTACAATTTGTGCATCTGTATTATACAGAAAATGGGAAGAAAATGGGAAAATCAAGTAGACTGATGACAATACATACAATCTTTTCTTTATTAGCAGGCTTGGAACCTATAGGCTGCAGAGGAACACCTGCTCTGCCATATATCTCCTCAATCTGTGGATACAGCATCTTTGCTATTTGATAGTGAGATTGGCTTCCACTCTCTGTAGTTGATGATGAAAGATATTTCATTGCACGCAGGATCATCCTTAAAGTGGTTAATTTAGTTCTGGGAAGATGCAAGTCATCTGCAGACACTGCAGGTCCTAGACCATACAGTTGTGATGAAGCTCTTGTTTTAGAAGCCATTACCTTCAGACTGCAGAGCTCATGACATGCACCAGTTGGATCTTGTTGAGATTGAGAGTCCTACAACCTCTGAACTGCTCCAAGCCTTTGCTTGGGAGACTCTTACTAACTCACCTAGGACCTCTCTTTCCCTGTCTCTGAGGACTCAACTCATGCAGCACAGTTTGATCTCTCAGCATACTAAGCTGTGTATTAGTATATTAGGCAATTTGATGTCAGCCAGCTTTCTAAATCTCTGCCAGCTGAGTGGTTATCATCAGTTGACTACTGATACTGTTTAATTTTTGGTTATAGTATTTTTCAGAAACACAGTGTTGAATAATATTACAGTTGATATTTTAGTGATACTGAATTACTGATGTTTCAAGCCCAACTTTTGCGAAAAAAGCACATTTTTGGTCTGTTTCGGCCAATTTCTCAGCCAATTGCAATTTTGTTTTATAGATAACTAGTTTTGCAGATAGCTGAGTACATTGTCTATTAAAACATACCCATGGCAGCTCTTTAGCCCTAAAATTGTCATGATTATTGGCAGTATGGGAAACGCTGGCGCTATTTTCAATTCATTAATATGGTAAAACTTCAGGCTGATGTTGCCACCCCTAAATATTAATATATGGCAAAAATATTTAACAGGGCACATTTTTGTATGAAAAGGAACACTTGACTAAAACTGCATTCAATTCTGAGAAAGTTGGGGCAACTGATGCACCCTAATATATATATATATATATATATATATATATATATATATATATATATATATATATATATATATATATATATATATATATATATCATTATACTACAGGAAGCAAATCCTATAAAATAGTTATCTCCAGATGTACCAAACACCATATCTTACCAATCTCTCTGCACCAAGTTTGAGTTTCCTCACTAGTAAATCTTGATTGCATCTACATAATTTTCATCAGGCAAATGATTTTAATCAAAACAATGATGAAACAAGGATTTGACAATCAAAGCACATAATCAGTATCTCAGCTACTGTGTTGAGTGTTGAGTCGCTATAAGAATTAGAAATAAAGGTTAGTAGTCAATTTAATTTCTTTCTATTGCATAAGAGGAGCGCATCGTGCATGATATTACTTACTGCAGGTTAATGGCTTAGTAAGCAACAATACAACTATAAAGCAATGTTTAGTTAGGTTAAACCTGCAAATGAATCAGGATGAAAGTATAAGAAGACATCTTTTTTTAAACTTACTGTGCAAACACAAAATGTGCTTACACCATAGCTATGACAGTATGAGCCATGTTTCTAATTAGTACTTAATGGGCAATGTTCAGTAAACCCCTACATGGATTTTCTTTTTTTACACGATAGATTTTGATAAGCAACTTTTACAACGCATTGGTGAGTCATTAATGAAAATTACATCACAGTCAGCTTCATCAGTGGGGAGTTTTTTCTGGTAATACGTGATGATAACACATCCAATCAACAACAGACAACAATGAAGTCACTCATTTAGGTCTCGATCAGTTATCCGTGATCATGTTATTTCTTTCCTAATTTCGTTTCAACCTGATGACTCATAATGTATATATATATATATATATATATATATATATATATATATATATATATATATATATATATATATATATATATATATATATATATATATATATATATATATATATATATGTATTATAAAATAATACAATCTTTGTGAGATTTAGTGTTATGTCATGTGGCATCTTTTTTTATATTTCCCATTGTATTCACCCAGACTGGATGATTTATGATGTATGTGTGGACATTTATGTAACGTTTGCTATTTTCATCTCCCTGAATCTATTTATTATTAGTTGTTTGTTTTTAACAAAAGAAATTGTTTGTTTTTAACACAAAAAAAAAAGAAGACCGAAAAGAGTACTTTTTATGGCGGGTCATGTGTCTTTAAACGCAGTACCTTTAAACAGTAGTCTCCAGTGAACTACACGTACCATGGTTCACAGCGAGGGGCGGTACCGCCGCCGTGTTTTTAAAACACGTCCACCAATGGGACGCCGCCGCCCGCGAATGCGCGTACATTCGAAACTCTCCCCGCGTCCTCCAATCACCGCGCCGCATTTCAAAGTCGCTTTGCCGCTGCGCCAATCAGCGGGCCGATGTCTCAACGTTCGCGACCAATCGGGCGCCCGCCCGGCCCCGGTGGGGGGGCGGGACCCCGGGCGGCCAATGGCGTCGCGGTCTCGGTTCAAAAACGCGAGGCGCGGGCGGTGCTAAAGGGGTCGGAACGGGAGGAGGGTCCTTTAAGCCCCGAGTTTGCCTACATTTGAATCGCCGTCTTCGTGTTATAGCTTCACTACTTTATAAGCGAACCGGACGCCGCAGGACCACCGAAGTCAACGGGTGTCACGGCTGGCGGTAACGGCTTCACCTCACCTCAGCAACCGGCGTCTTTCTACGTTAGCGACGCGCTCCACCTCCTCCATCACCGCAGGCCGGCGACACATGAGATATAGATACATATATATCCCCTCCAGATTGAAGTGAATTGAAATGAAAGCGGGCGGTAAGTAATGGTGCTGTTACGGTTTGGGTTTTGGGGGGGGGGGGGGGGGGGCAGTAGTGCTGAACCGGGTCTGGTTTCGGGTGGTCCCGCTCCCAAAGTTTGCCTTGGACGAGGTTGTTGGTCTGCGTTTTGTCAACACCCAATGTTAGCCTGCTAGCCGGTTTGCTAGGTTGTGCTAGTTCAAGTTTAAAGTTAAAGTTTAAAAAAGTTAAAATGAGTCGTCTTCCCTTTTTTTTTTATTACTCGTTTTGTTGTTGTTTTAATGCTAAGTTAAAAGGCGTTGACAAATGGAGTAGGATAGTGACAAAGTCCAATGTGGACCAGGTCTTAGGAGGAGGAGGGAAATTTGGGCGCTCATTTGGATTACAGCAACGCTATGTGGTTCTGAGGTTTTTTTGGGGGGTGTGTGTGGTTATTAGTTATTAGTTATTGGTTAATATTCACATTGACTTATATTATATTTATACAGTCGTTTTGTATTTATGGGGGGTTCAAATTCACACCGGTGACGTTTCAACGATTTGAATAACTCACCCCTAACGACTGTTGGGGTGAGCTTGTTCAAACTGGAGCCGTAGCCTCCACACACACACATGGGGCTTAGGGGGTCCCTGGTCCTGGACCCGGTTTGGGTCCTGAAACCTGGTCGTCCGTTTGAGTGGCTGATTTAACTGATCAATGTTTTTTTGCGAGCGATTCACTCGTTCGTCTCGGTAGATTAGTGCCTTGGACTACTGGATAGTTCATGTTATCTCTTGAATTCAAGATGGCGACTTTCTGAGGTGGTTAAAACCCATAGATGTCTCCTCGCTCCGAGGTTTATGTCTTATGTCATTTTTATGTATTATTATTATTAAATATACCACATGGTTTGTTTCATCATTTTCAGTCGTCCACTGTCGTTGCTCCAAATGCTACTCAATACCGGCGCGGAAGCGGCTCCGTAAGCGGACTGAAGCCCAGGCGCTCCTGTCTCTCCCCGAGGAGGTGCTCCTCTGTGTGCTCCAGTGCCTGTCTGCTGAGGACCTGCTTGCTGTCAGAGCAGTGAGTGCACACACACACACACACACACACACACACACACACACACACACACACACACACACACACACACACACACACACACACACACACACACACACACCCAGGGACACACTTTGACACTTACCCCCAACATGTACCATACACAGGCAACATCACTATTGGTTTACACACACACACACACACACACACACACACACACACACACACACCCAGGGACACACTTTGACACTTACCCACAACATGTACCATACACAGGCAACATCACTATTGGTTTACTCCCTGCACACACACGCACACACACATCTTGGGACCACCTGATCTGTTAGCTTGGCTTAAGCAGAGTGTCATTTTTGGTTGATGTCTGTTGCAGGTCCACTCCCAGCTGAGGGACCTTGTTGACAACCACTCGAGTGTATGGGCCCGGGTTAGTTTCCGTGACACCTGGCCAGACCCAAAAACAGTTTGGCTATTTGAAAGGTGAGTTCTTTAAAAAAAAATGTGTTCAATTCCACGATGTGTACTTGTCTTTACTACTATATTGTACTGTAACTCTGTTCTAACATGTCATTTTCCTTCTTTCCCCGCAGAGCTGCAGAGAAAGGGAATTTCGAAGCCGCTGTCAAGCTAGGGATTGCTTATTTGTACAACGAAGGACGTAAGTTACCCACTCGTCTTCGTATCTCTTTCCTCGCCCATCAATACTCAAAAAGGGGAAGATGTGCCTAATTTTTGTTTTGCTACTGCTCTGTGTTCTAGCGTTAAAGTGTGACGAGGGGCAAGCGGATGTGTGCGGCCGAAAGGCCTCCTACTTCTTCAGCCTGGCGGAGACCCTGCACCCCTCCACCACAGACCCCTTCACCTGGGTGTTTATCCGACCGCCCTGGTCTCTTGTGGGGAGCTGTTGCAAGGCAGTGGTCTATAACCGCCTTAAGGCAGAATGTAAAACAAGTGTGAGTATTGATGGTGGAGTCATAGCCACCACCAAAGGCCACTTTGGCCACTTTATACCATTGAATGGCTACGTATCCGTTTGCTCTACAGGACACTTGGAGAGCTCAGTTGATTAAAATTCACTAGATTAATGGGTTATGGTTGGGCCATTATTTGACGTTTCACCATGACAGGGTCAATTAGTTTGATAATTAGCTTGTCTTGATTCTATATTCACAATTTTGTAATCACAAATTCTCCACCTAATTCGACTGCTACTTTACAAAAATCTGAAAGTAAACACTTAAACTTAATTGGTCAATCGCTGAAACGCTGTTTCATCTTTGGTTGTCTCCACAAAGAATATGTGAAGGAACAAGGATAGGACTATAATATATGATAATATTCTTGTTTGTTGTTTTGCAGGAGAAGAAGGGGCCCCTGCTGCACTCTCTGGCCAGAGTTCTGCTGTTTTTTGACGTGAGTATGAAGCGAAGGCCTGGCTAGAAGCTAAATAACACAGTCTGTCTCGGCTTGATCAGGGCCGTAGGCCACAGGTACCGCAGATGGCCTGCTTTGTTGACTTGGCTCATAATTAAAGTACAGCTGTTGCTGTAATGGGGTCAATATAGTTCATGGCAGCCCAACTTTTTAATGACGTGACACACAGGTCACTTGGACATTGTACGTATTTGACGATCTCCACACATAACGTACAGATCCGTATGTACATTTGGACAGGCATTGGCTATCTTATTCTTTGATGAAACGTATTATTGATGTTGCTAGTGACGAGGAACTGTTCATTAGCATTGTGATCATTTGTTGTGCAAAGTAAGTGGTGTTTAAATAAGGTTTTGTTTACTCACCCAGGAGGAGGAGATGCGTGCGGGAGCGTTGTCCATGCTGCAGGAGTCCTCCCAGGCCGGATGCCTCCAGAGCTCCTATCTCTTGTGGGAGCAAAACTGTAAAGCTGCTGTGAGTAACACAAAACCCGCTAGGTTTCCCTCTCCATTAGCAGCAACACACCTGGTCTAGCACTGAGACGGATGCTGGTAGATGGATGTCACTTGCATGCTGGGCTAAAATTTAAAAAATTCCCACTAGATACATGTGCCGGAAATCAGAAAAGGCCTTGTTTAAAGAATTTAAATGTTTATCTTACCACTACTGCTCTGCTTTGTACTTTTGTCATCACCATTACTTTAACAAAAAAAACTGCAGCTGTGTTTTCTGAAATTCTATTGTACACAACGTGTTTCACATGATATTCTGTTTTTTTTCCTCCCTATCATTGCATTTCTATCTCTACATTACATTGTCACGATATGCAAGGCCTAAAATCACATATTTATAGTGTATGTATTGTCTGTTTCAGATGTCGGACCCAGGCAGGTACCTCCAGTGTGTGCGGACCCTCAGGGACTACGCTGCCAAAGGATGCTGGGAAGCAGAGGTGGGTGCTGGAAGACAGCCGTCTGTTTTATTTGGGCCATTACACCATGACAGTATAATGGATAGGTTGTTGTTGTTTCTCTTAGTTTGTGCTGACTTTTTAGTCACCGCTAGGACATTTATTTCGACAGATGTATTACGGGAGGGAAATTGTTGGTGAAGACTACAGCTTTTTCCCCCTCTTTTTGTATAGTCCCTTGCTTTTCTATCCGTCAAACTAATGCAGTTTAAATTGGGAGTTGTCAGAGTGGCTTATATATATGCAGATGGCTGACGTGCCTTTACTGGATGGCCACGACCAATTGGTTGCACAGAATTTGCCCCCAAAAATATATGAATATTATTATTTCATTTTTGTATTTATTATAATAAACAAAATCATTTTGTACAAAAATAAATGTTTTTGACTCTGAATCTTCAAGCACATTTTATTTAATCGTCTTATCAGAGCTGTTTCTGGGTTCTTCTTGCAGCTGGCCCTGGCCAAGGTGTGCATCAATGGAAACCCTCTGGGCTTGGAGGGGAAGGCATGTGCTGACCAGGTGGCCCAGTTCTTTAGCTCCTCTCTTCACACGCCACACCGCAGGACCACGGAGGTCCTGAAGGGAGGCATCAAGGACACTATGAGGTAGATTGGTGGGGGGGAAGACGATCACTATCATGATAGCCAATGTGGGCAAAATATTAATGCGTCACAATATGAGGAGTTTAAACGTCTCGAGACTGCAACCAAGTGAAATAGTTGTCTTTGTTTTACAATATTGCTAGCAATTTTTTGTTGGATGAAATTATACATAGCTCATGGCTGGACATATGACTATTGAAAATGTCGCCAGTCAGTCACTCAGTGTTTCCCCTATAGGCATGACTTTGATATAGGGGAAACACTTATTATGATTATTGGTGCCCCTGCAATCAGCCATGCAAAAGATGTTGGCCGCCCCAACTGCATTTTGTTTTCATTTCATTTCATTATTGTCATTGGAGAAATATTAACAGAAAAATGTTGTTCTGCTATAAAACGCGTGATTGTACTGCAGGTGGCATTAGCTCATGAATGGCTTTTAGACTAAATGCAGGGCGCATAATGAAAGAAGGAAAGAAAAATAACAGAAGTGACTTAATTATAGAAAGTACATATTTGATTTTGTAGAACGGAAGCCAGAGTATTATGAAACCCAGGCAGTGGGATGGCTACAAATTGCACACTGAAATTGAATTTGCGCTAAAACAAATGCCAATAAAATTTGGATAAGGCACACAGTGTGCTTGCATGCTATTTGTTATTTTATTCATTATAATCGAAATCTTAATTTTCATCAAAAATGCATATAATTAATTTAGATGGCTTTGCCTTTGACTGAGAGCAAGAGACAAAGAAAATAGAAAAACAAATACAGACATCATTATTTAACATGTACATTATTTAACATTTAACTTAAACCTTTAATTAATACAATTTCAAACTGTATATATACAGGTATATGACATTCCCTACATAGACATATGCTTGCATAATGGCAGACATAAAATAATTAGATGAGGTATTATACATCTCCACAAGCACACTAATCAGCTGTGATCTTGGGTTGGCTATGATATTGAAATGTTGACCAACCCTGATGTTGTGTAGTGCATGAACTTCCATGCCCATATCCACACTGCCCATTGACTCATGATTCATTCAAATCAATCAATGCACCCCGTTTCAATTTTACATTTTAATTTTAATGCTTCAAATGTAAAGCACTTTGAGCTGCATTTCATGTGTGAAAGGTGCTATACAAATAAAGATTATTATTATTATATTGTTATTAATCTCCTGTCCTTTGCATACGTTAGGTACATCCTGGTGGACTGGCTGGTGGAGGTGACCACCATGAAGGCACTCTCCAGCCTGACACTGCAGGTGACTGTGGGCTGCGTCGACCGCTACCTCGCCCTGCGCTCCGTCCCCAAAGCCCGCCTCCAGCTGCTGGGGATCGCCTGCATGGTGGTTTGCACTCGGTGAGAAAACACACGCACGCACACGAGGCATGCACAGTGCTTTAGTATTAAGTTGTTGATGTTATTGTGTGCATATGATGGTCTTTATTGCTTTGTACTATTGACCTGTACCCTTCTTGTTATACTTCCTTTTTATTTAGTTTAGTCATTTATTTTTTGTTTTGTGCTGCTGCTTAACTGGCAGTGAACAGAAGGCCTTTTGGCCTGGGAGGTTTTGAAATGTGCATGTTGCTAAATAAAAGTGTGCAAATCTTATGTTGCTAGCCAATTAGTTCAGTAATATCCGTGTTGTTTTTGTACTGACTGACCATGTTTGCCAAAGTCATTGTTTGTTTTACATCCTTAATCACCAGGTACACAAGTAAAGACATCCTGACCATTCGAGAGGCTGTCTGGCTCACAGACAACACCTACAAATATGAAGATCTGGTCCGCATGATGGGAGAAGTCATCGCTGTACTGGAAGGAAAGATCAGGGTACGATTCAACATCTGTCTTTTATTCACTGGTCACCCCGAACAGCACAGTGGACGTGATTAAGCCCTCCTAGTTTTCCAGTGGCTCTCCTTGCTATAATACCGCCAATATGACCACTGACCTGTAGTGTACCCATTTATTCGTTTAGACCCCGATGCTGCTGGACTATGGCGAGGTGCTGCTGTACCTGCTGCCTCTGGAGTGGCGCACCATCCACCTCTTCAAGTACATCTGCGAGCTGTCCCTGCTGCACTCCACCTTCGCCAAACCCCCTCCAGCCAAACTGGCCTGCGCTGTCCTACTTCTCTCCCGGGCGCTGCATCACTACGGTAAAACACAACTTTCAGAAACCCACCACCACCCTTGCATAACCTGTGTTATGGTTAACAAGTTAATGTAGGCTAGCTTGCTCACTAAGAAGTGGGGTTGCTGCACCTTATTTTTGTTGACTTGCATAAGGTATTGCAAACTGCCATTTTTTTTTGTATTCCCCCATGTAACCTTTTCCTCCTTTTCTTTCTTCTGTCTAGCTCCTGTTTGGCCCAGGCAGCTGGCTGAATATACAGGCTTCTCCAAACAAGACCTCACCTCTTACGCTCTGCAACTCTATGTCAAATGGTGAATACATTCTCCTTTTCATGGTTTGGTTAGGTTGTTCAAACCAATATTTATATGCGCGCGCACACACACACACAGGGACAAAACACCTCAACGTTGAATCTTCGCCGCCGTGTTGAGTTGTACGTGTTCCGAGTAGTTCCGCTCCAAGTCACGATAATCTGCTGTCAAGATGACTTGAGTTGTGTGGGATGCGTGTAGGAGGTGAAACCATGCTAGAGCGTTGCGTCTTTTTAAAATTGTCCCTCTGAAGATGAACGTGTGTAGTCGTTTAGTGTAATGTTGCCGCTACTTTGTTGATTTTTATTTGTGTAAAATATGTTCAGCAGAAAAGCAGACATGCTGTTTATAATTGAGCGTTTTGTTAGACCCCCCACTTCTGCTGGTTTGTGTTTGCTACTTGCCGGTAGCCTCGATGGGGTGTTTTTGACGTAACGTTTCTCAGTATGTTGCCAATGCTCATTTAAGCATCTTCTAGTTCTAGCATCTAGCTCTGACTGTGGTTTTTATTTAAGCTTTTTTTTCCTATTTTATATATATTTTATCTATTTATAATGTCACATTAAAATACCTTGTTGTGCTAAAAATGGATAGACACATTTGCCACGTGGGTATGGGCAGCTAGTTTGTTTTTATTGCTTTAATATATTTTTGGCCTAATGAATCACTGAACGGGTCATATCGTATGCAGTTGCATGAATCACATGTTGGCGGTGTTTGTTTGGCCAAATGGAAAAATAAATGAATATTTACCCACTTGCGTAGCTCAGAAGGTAGAGGTTCTCACGTCACTTCCTCCACCCCTTGCCTCCTGTGGTGAAGCAAATTTTTTAGATTTAGTTTTTCTCCACAGGCCAAATGTATTTAGAGGCAAAAGATCCACTGGCGATTGAGCCGTGTGGGTGTGCACAGGTTTTGTTCTTTTTGACGTTAAGAATTTGAAATTTATCTAACCCTCTCTCTTTCTTGTTCTCCATCTCAGTTTCAGTCCAGATGTACCCATGGACTACCGGCACGTCTCCCTCACCGCCGTCAAACAGCGCTTTGATGACGAGTCCTACCAGCAGATCAGCCAGGAAAAGGTTATATAAAAACCCTTGTTTAGGCCCCCTGTTACGGGCCATACGTCTCCTTGTTTCACTTTGCTGGTAAAACTGCTGGCGCACTACTATGACGAGCCTCACGTGCCTGTTCTCTGACTCTCCTGCCAGGTTGTGGACTTCAGAGAGCTCTGTCAGATCCTGGAGGTGTCCGAGGTGGAGTCCCAGATGGACCCACCCAGTCCCACCGGCTACCCGGCAGACATTCACACCTTCCTGTCCTCACCGTCCAGCAACAACAAAAGGTTGGCTATGCTCCCAGACCACCTACCAGCAACACTCTGCTCGGACACTAAAGCCTGATTTATAGTCACCGTACGCAAACCACAAGTGATGTCATCGTGGCCCTCGCACATGGCTCATGACAATTTTTGTCTCGTGTCACGCACCTCTGACATATCGACGCTCCGCAAGCAGAGGGTGCAAAGCAGAGTGATTTTGCATGTTAGTAGTAATGTTGTTCATGGTTGTTTCCCAATGTAGTACAAAGAACAATAGCCATATGTTGAGGCAAGTGGAAATGTCCAAGATCATCACCAGGGCCCTGTCACAGCCATCCGTGTATTTTTACTGCCCTTTTAGCAGTTCTCCTCCCTGCCTGATCCCCCGGCTCTGTGTGTTGTGACTATTGGCTTTGTTGCCAGCAGTGTCCATAAGGTGTTTGTTGTTTGCGCTATTCTGTGATTATGATGCACTGACTCACTGCAACCCACTGTGTTTTCTCTTCCCCCCCCTCCAGGAGACAGGCTGACAGGGGCACACCCACCGCTGAACTGTCCACTCAGGAGGAGACGCTGCTGGGGGACATCATGGACTGGAGCCTGGACGCCTCCTGCTCTGGCTACGAGGGAGACCAGGAGGAGAGCGAGGTGGAGAAAGAGGGAGAAAGTGAGTTGTGTTTTTTGTGCGCGTGTTTACTTGTGATGATGATCTGGGATTCTGAAAAGATTGGACAATGTGTGCACAATGTTTCCATATTAATAGTCCTATTATTATTTGTTGCAAAAGTCAAAGTAAGTAAAATGATCTCTATATATCTGTAGTGCTGATGGCTACAAATAGAAACAATCCTTTCAATTCAGCATCACCCTATACCTGATATATTGTATTTTTTAAGTTTTATTCCAGGTTGCAGTAAAATCTTGTGTTTACTTTACTTGTAATTACTCCAGAGTAGCTACCCTGTGTTGAGGAGTATAAAAAGACACTAGCATTCCCTACCACACGGCACTATTTGTGTGCTTGCTTTGGCGGAGCTAACTACATGCCCAGGGCCTTCGGCTGCAAAAATACCTCAGTGCATGTATAAAACAACCACTGACAAAAAGAGGGGTAAAACCAGGATTCATATTGGCAAATTTGAGAGGTGGAGAGCAATGAAGAACTGTCACGGCTGAGTTTTGACACGACTCTAACATGTTGGCTTTGGCTGGTTGTTATTGAGTGAGTGCTGGTAACCACCAGTGGGAGGGGCCACGTTAAGACAAAAAGCGGTTGCAATGTTTTTTTGTTTTTTTTAATTCTGCAAGTAAATGTTAAGCGCAACTGTTACACATTGTCGCTTTAAGTGACCGGTCTGACCAATGGTTTTCGCAGGCTATCATGGACTCATTCAGTTAATTGAGAACAACACAATAAAACACTCGCCAAGTTCGGTAATAAATAAATAGTTTGCTGACTAACTGCATAGTAATGGTGTTCATTTAAAGGCACAATGAGTAGAATTTGTCGGTTGCGGTTTGTAAACGCAACATTCAAAGTGGGCCCCTCCTCCCCGGCTGAACGACACCAGAAGTGCCAGCGGGAGAAAGCCAACCCCAGATTGACTCTCATTTTGGAAGGAGCTTTGGCCACTTGGTGTTTCGCCTCACTATATTTTCAGCATTTTTTTCTGTGCTGTGTTCGCCATTGTCTTGGCTTCCTCTTTAAAGGGTGCCAAGGGTTGACACCCAGAAACTTCCCGTACAAAGTAAAATATACGTAAATCCAGGCAGAGTGCAGGGTCTGTGACACCGCCACACACTTCTAGTGTCGATTGAGAAGGATTATTTTCTATCCTACTCATTGTGCCTTTTTAAAGTGTAGTTCCTGATGTAATGATCGCGTTCCCAACCTACTCTAAAGGGGTGTGTGTCACTCAAGCCTGGTTGCCGTGGTAGCTCAACAGTGACACTGCCATCAATGTTCGGCCCATGTCTTTATAGGGATCTCTCTTGCACGTTCCACAGTTGGAGATCCACTCCATCAGGAGGAGATGGTCTGGGCTCCTTTTTAACAAGCTAGTGTTTGATGCTCTGGCATCCCTTTAGGGGAGGGGAGTGGGTCTTTCCATTTGCCCCTTTGTTTTCTTGATCCAGATGTCTGGGTAATAATCCTTTAGTCGCTCTCTCCCTCCCCTTCCTATGACTACATAAGTGCTGGGAAGGCGATAAGTGGGGTTACTGGCAGGGTATCAAGTCCACGTTTATGACGGAGGCTGCTGACCGACCAGTGTGCATGAGTCAGACTGCAGTAATAAATGAGGTCATTGATATAGATCAGCGTTTTTCAACCTGTGGTACGCATACCACTGATGGTACCCAAGGGTACTGCAGGTGGTACGCGTACCACTGGTGGTACCCAAGGGTACTGCAGGTGGTACGCGTACCACTGGTGGTACCCAAGGGTACTGCAGGTGGTACGCGTACCACTGGTGGTACCCAAGGGTAACTGCAGGTGGTACGCGTACCACTGGTGATACCCAAGGGTAACTGCAGGTGGTACGCGTACCACTGGTGGTACCCAAGGGTAACTGCAGGTGGTACGCGTATCACTGCTGGTACCCAAGGGTAACTGCAGGTGGTATGTGGGATATTCTTGAAATTGACACATTTACAACAATGGAAACAATTTTATAGATTATTGAAAATAAATGTATGAAAAAGTATTGTTCAGTAAATATAGTATTATGTATTTTTTGTATCAGAAATAGTGTAGCTTTGTGTATTCCATTGTACGTTTTTCATGAATATTTAGTGCTTATTTGTGTTTGCTAAATAAACACTGGGGGTGTAAAAAGTCAGCTCAGCCACTGCATGTGTATTTCTTTTTTTGTCATTATTTGCATATGAGGTGGTTCCGCGAAAGGTCTTGATGACAATTAGGTGGCCTAAAGTCAAAGGTTGAGAACCACTGATATAGATAACATTAAGATGCTAATGCTACTGTATCGTGTATGATGGAGTTACCCATGTCCAGTAGACGCCATTATGACACTGCATATGTGTAGTATCCTTCGCATGCCCATTAAAAGGGCCATTATGAAGGGTTAGCTCACTCGGCCACCACACACAAACTTGCAATTAATGTTTTAAAAAGTGTCAGGGTTTTCTCATCCAAAAACTGAAAAGGATGCAGTATTCATTTCACTAATTCTAAATCTTATTAAGGTTGTGCCTCCTTTTCCTTACTTCTACTCCTGCTGCTGCTTTCCACTCCTTGGGTTTAGCGCAACACTGCCACCTAAAGTCAGCAGCCATACTCCACTAACTGCACCCGAATGTCAATAATCTGTCGAAGACTGAGAAATGCTATACTTGGATACCTATTCTATGACTCGATAATACAAATGTTTTTTATTACTTGTGTGAAGCTTTGTTTAAAAAAGTTCAGTATGTTGAATAAGGTTTTTGTGTTTGTGACGACGTCCCTAAAATGCAAACATGCATTCATTTGAATTTGCTTCAGCCACAATGGTTCATGGTGTTAATATCGCTTTCCCTTGTCTTTTTTTTGAATAGCATCAGTCATGGCCATCAACTTGCACAAGTGGTCGGATACAGACGACGGTCTGGAGCACTGCCGGTCCCTATCCAGCGACGAGAACAGCTTCTGTGAAGCCGAGAGGGGAGAGGTGGACAGGGAAGTCCAGGGCAGGACCCGGAGCAAGTCCAGGGCACCTCTCCCCTTCAACTCCGACCTCCAGAGCTCAGGCTACGCCTCCATCCACTGTTCCAGCTCCTCTCCGACGTGCTCCTTCTCGCCTCTGGTGCCCTGTGCTGTCAAAGACTTGCTCGCCGACGCCCTGGGCAGCGCGTCCTCTGCCAACGCCGTGCCAGGCTTTCGTCTCCTGGTGCCCATGCAGAGGCCCAGGGGCTCCTCTTGCAAACAGGTGAAGAGGAAGAATGTCGCAGCTCATAGTGGAGGAGAGATGGAGTTGGAAGAGGTGGAAAGAGAGGCATGTTCTGCCAACACAGGATTTCGGAGCCTGTGAACAATCGCTGTTTGACTGGCATAGACTGCCTTTTATTTTCTTCGGGTGGTTACTTCTCCAGCACTTTTCTGTCCATGTTACTGACTTGTGTCTGTGTGCACTGGTCTTTCCGACTGCCAGGAGAAACGAAAAATACAGTTTTAGCTTTAAGAGACAGAGCGGGTACTAAAAGGTCTAAAAAAATTTTTTAAAAAAAGGAAAATAAATGTATTTAAGAAAAAAAAAGAAACACAAGTTCCTGTCCTATCTTTTACATGTATCATATGTTTTAGTTTACTGGCAGAGCTCTATAAGATACCTCCAATTCACCTGCACAATGCAACCCATTCACACACACTCTGCTGTGAAACTACTGGAACATGACTTGTCAGGAGCCTTGTACAATGGTCGCCATTTTGTCTTACACAGACTCATACAACATCCTATCTCGGATAGTTTCTGGCGCATAAAAGGCCAACACTTGGTTTTTATTTCATGCATTAACTGTGAGAACATTTTATACGATAGGTATTGCTGGCGTATGATATGTATGTATTGTTAAAAAAGTAAATCACAAATGCACTGTCGGTATAAGAAAATAACCACTTGTGATAATTATTTGTTTGGGATGAACTATTTGCAGTATTTTTTTTGCATAAAAAAAAATAATGTATTAGCATTTGCAATTCTTGTGTATGCCTATATGCTGAATGGTGCTATGTGTTGTACTTGTTTTGTCTTTTTCAGAGGCATCTACCTGTAGAGACAACTGTGAACTTGTATTTTTTGGAGTATTGCATTTCTTCTAGGAAGTTGTACTGAGACCATTCATTGTGCTGTAGATAAACCAACTGCATAGAGAAGTACTGTAACACAAAACCTTTGGCTGTGATTCTCCACCAAAAAAAAAGTGCATATCTAACTTGTTGCATAGCGGAAAGTAGACTTGATTCAGAGTACATTATCAAAAGTACTTAATGTTTTGCTGTCGCGATTTCATGACATACGGTATTCCATGTGTTCTGTTGTATGGTCAGCTTGGGGACCGTGAACCAAACATGTACAGTGAAATATTACTTTTTGCCAACCATTTCTCCCATCTGAATTGGGTCCAGCACTTTTGTCATCGCAAGCGAAGCAGTTTCACTTCTCACGAAAAAGAGAAATCTACAGAGGGCTGTTTTGTGCTTAAACAATCAATTCTAAATTAAGGGAATTATGCAGATGTTTTGCTTGCGTGGAAAATGAGTTACTTGATGTAGTGACACACTTGAAACTGTTCCTTAGCAAATGGTGGTTGTGACTTTTTTTATATATACATATAAAAAAAATCCTTTAGATTGGTAGTCTCCTGTGTCTGATATATGTTCATATGTATAGTGAAGAATTAAAGCTTGTTTTTGCTGTATTCCAAAATGTATAAAGTAAAATGTTCGCAAAAAAAAAGATGTACAATGTTGACTAGTATTGATGTGGACACCGAATTATATTACTTTTCAATAAAACAGTTTACTAAAAAAAAAAAAGTTCATCAATCTTTACAAAAATTTACATTTTTTTTTACCAATATATTTGCATATAAACAAATACCGAAGTATAAAATAATCCTAAAAAAATTCCGCACAAAAAAAACGTATTTTGTTATTCCTCTTTATTCGAATAATCAACAAAGACAACCGCAGACAGGCTCTACCGGTCACGTGACCGTTTTTGTTGACGGGTTTTCCTCGCCTCGCGCAGCACAATGAGCAGCAGCGCGAGCGCTAGCAGCAACAACAGCAGCAGCAGCAGCAGCTGGTGGTGGTGGTGGTGCAATGTCATCGTCTCCGTCACAGGAAGCACGCTAGGAAATGAGTACCTGGCTGCCGTGCTGCGCAGCGCTTCACGTTTACCGTCCTTATGCTCATGTCGACCCGACCAGCTGAGTGATCCGCGGTGCTGGGGAGGACGTAATGGTTGCTTTTATAAGGGTTGTTTCCAACGACAGCAGTATCGGCATCCATTGAGAGGCTCGCGCACCGCTGACGGTTTTTGAAAGGTAAATGGTTTCCGGGGAGAGGGGGGGGGTTGCAGCAACAACATTGGGATAGATGACATTTAATAATAATAATAATAATAATAATAATAATAATAAATAATTTCAATAGTAATATCGGCTATACCTATTAGAGAAATGCTTTTCGGCCCATAGTCTTAACGAGCCGCCAGACACCATGACATGGACAAACAGGCTGGTTGTCCCGAAGGACCACCCAATGGGAATTACTTGTTTGTGTGTGTGTGTGTGTGTGTGTGTGTGTGCTAAAAGTATTTTTATTTATATGAGCGTATTGTACGGTTTTATTTTTTTATTATCTGCTCTATATCTTGTATCTATTGTCTTTATTTTATTTCAGGCTGCGCTAACAAACGATGCAACGTTTTTAAAAATAATTTCTGAAATGTTGCAGCAATGGGTGTTCAGATGTGGTTTGAAAACCAAAGGATACAAAACTGGGACTACTTATTAGGTCTAATTATTATCCCCATTATTCCTACCATTCAAGGTATGATGACTTTACAGCGACCCATTTTGCATTGTTATGCTGGCTGTTATGTTTTATGTATTAAGTCAAGCCAACTGTCTAGTTGTCAAATAATCACTTTTACTTATTTGAATCTGATTCGTCCATTTTTTTTTGTCAATGCAGTCAATGTGTATGATGTCTTCAAGAGTCAATGACCTACATGTTCAAAGTTTTCCACCTGAACACTGCTCTGCTGTGTGTGTGTGTGTGTGTGTGTGTGTGTGTCTGTGTCTGTGTCTGTGTCTGTAGATGCTGTAGATCTGAAGGCCTGGGCTGTCCTCCCTGTTGAAACAAATGGCTATCATTAGACAATTTGGTTTATTGCTGTGGAAGAACTATCTCCAGCAGGTAGGCTGTAAGAACGCACACCTACACATGGGCCGCATGGTAAATACACCTACGTACCTAAATCATGACTGCAGAATGAACCCAACGGTTATAAAGTGTGGGATAGTTTTAGGATAAGCCTTCGCTGTTCAGTAGCTGGTTCGATTTTCCGCAATGCCCAAATGGGTGAATGTGAGCTTTAGCTGTGCAAGGATTCGAGTGTAGAAAAGCACCGTATAGACTGTAATTTGCTAAAATAGTATAGCTATTGGCAGTTATATGCTATGTTGCTGTATGTTAGGAACCAACTTGTCTGCCTGTGAAAGTGGACTGTTGTGTGAGGAAGAAGATCATGAGAGCAGGTTTCGATTAGGCAGCTGAGAAAAGAAAAATGACCGCTTTTTGTGGTATTCTTCTTCTTGATTTAGGGACATTTTTCTTGCTCCCTTCCTTTTTATATGTACACTGTCCAACCTGTTTTATGTTGGTGAACAAGAAGTGCAGTGTGACTACTACCTAGAGTTACCTAAGGTCCCTCCCATTGTGTCACTGATTAAGTAAGCCAAAAACACTGTTAGCTGATGCTTTACTAAATCAATACCTTCTGTGGAGGCTCTCTGTTCTTCAACAGTAGCTAAACATTCTGGGCCTTGTTCCACAAAAGTTGCTGAAACGGCTTTAAACTAGGTCAGAGGTTTGCACAGGGTGGATAGGAATTTGTGTGAAGAACTGTAGCCTACCTGATGAGTATTTAGTTGCCAGTATTTTGTGCTAATAACTTTTTGGGGCCAAAAAGCAAGTACATATGTGGAGTTGGAGATTGTTGCTCCCTACTCATTTTATCAATTCCCTGTTGAATGATGGTTGCTAGGAGGCTTAACTCGAAGCAGGCGGGTGACAGAATGTGTTTTGTGTGAGTCTGTGTTTACTTGTGTGTCTCAGTGTTGCGTGTGTGTGTGATAGGCATTAGGTTGGTTGACTTTGGGTCTCTGGATACCTGATATGGTTTTGTTAAGTCAATACGGTACTACATGTTTAAGATGGTGGCATAGTGAGGAGGAACCCCAGTGGGCTCTTTATCAAAACTCACACACTCAGTCGTGTCTTGAGTGTAGGGAAAATAATCTTTCATGCAAATGTATATCTTTATATGGAATCCGATTACCTTGAGCTATAGCTTAAACATTAGCTTGAGCTATAGTTCAAGCTTGTTTGAAGTATAGCTTTGTTTTTGTTTTGGCTCTTTTGATTTAGTTTCCATATTGGTTTAGCTCATGGTTGGTTCCTTCCTCGGATGCTGTGCTAGTTTTCCCTAAGCATCAGACGGTACATTAGACTGTAACTGCACGCTGCAGCTTCCACAGAAATGAGATGGTATATATTACAGACGACGGTGTATGGTTCCCTGCAGATTAGAGGCCACATACACTCTGCTATCCTGGTGGGATCTCTTTCTCTCACACACACACACACACGCACACGCACACACCCTGCACCTGAAAACAACCTCCCTCATTGTTGTTATTGTCGTCGTGATTGTGTTGTCATCATCTGGTCTCTTCCCGGTCGTTGTCCAGAAGCGTCAGATCCTGGTGACCCTGGTGGAGATATTGCTGCCCCTGCTGTTCGCCAGCATCCTCATCGCGCTGCGCCAGAAGGTGCCCTTCAAGAACTTCCCCAACGCCACCATCTATTCGAGCTTCGCCGTCCAGACCTTGCCGCCACGGCTGCTGTACTGGCAGTGGCAGCTGGCCTACGTGCCCGGCAACTCCAGCGTGGTGCGACGGGTGGCGGAGGACGTGCAGCGCAGCCTGGGACCCGGCGCCATCGGTACAGGTGGGTTTTGCGATGGAAATGGAAATGGCAATACGACGATGTGTTTTGTTTCGTTTTTTTATTTGGTATTCACCACGAGTCACAATGGAGAAAATACTGAGTAATCTAAAGGGAAATGGTTTGGAGTGAGCGTTGAGTTGTTACCGTTGAGTCACTCACGGCATGTAGACTTGCAGCCCACATTTTTGCGGAAGAGTGAATAAAAGTGCGTGTGTGAATATAATATATGCCGTTTAGTGGATGCTTTTATCCAAAGCGTCTTACAATACCGAGAGAGAGAGAGTGTGTGCGTGTGCGTGTGCGCGCGCGTGTGTGTGTGTGTGTGTGTGTGTGTGTGTGTGTGTTCTGCTTATCAGAACTATTAATCATATAGTCAGATAGTGTTGACAGTGTAACAGTGTGTGTGTGGCTTATGCAGTTGTCCTGAAAGGAACTGCAGCTGGCCACACCCTAGTCTTTCTTTGTGTAGTGATCAGGCAGCTGAGATGGGAGGTACCCCTAGCGTAGCCCATCCCCAGTCTGATTATCTTGTCGTTCTGGACTTCCAGTCTCTCTTTCTCTCTCCCCGTTGACCAGTTCTTCCACCTCCCACGTGTGCGTGCGTGCGTGCCTGCCTGTGTGCATGTGTGATTATAAACCTGAATACATTTGAGCAGTACATTAAATGAATGTTGACTACAATGGGTTTACAATTAACCAGGTGTTTGTGGAATTCTACTGTTGAGATGAACTGTTGTTGAAGTTGCTTCTTCCCTGTTGTAATAGTTGCGCAAACCTAGTGTGTGTCAGGCGTGACGATGTGATGTGGGACCCAGATATGACCTGGTTGGAGTGATTTCCTTGTCCCTTTCAGGACTCAACATGCCTGCATGTGCGCTTGATAAGATTAAAATACATTTGGAAATCTTTAAATAAAATGCTTTTCCTCTTGTTATAGAATAAGCTGGTTGAACACTTTCGTCACATGTTGTTTACATGGCCTCGTCGTGGTTTGAACAGAAAAATATCAAGGCCATTTCAGAATCAGAATTGGAATGCTATTTATTGCCAAGTAGGTTACCCATATAAGGGATTTATCTTCTAAATATGTTGGTACAAGGTCGAAATACAATATACAAAATCAAATCCAATATTAACTGAGTGGTGAGTGAACTGTTGCTAGAACCTGTTTGGAAACAAGAGTTTTGAGGTGACATGGTGGATGTGAACACACCCATACATGTGCCGAATTGTGCAACACATGCTGATTTTTGTTTGTGTGTGTGTGTGTGTGTGTGTGTGTCCTTCAGTGCGCGGGTTTGAAACGGAGGAGCAGTTTGAGGACTACGTGAGGAATGACCCCCTGTCAGGAAGGCTACTGGCTGCCGTGGTGTTCGAACACCCCTTCAGCCATGACGACGAACCCCTGCCCAAACAGGTGCACACACACGTGCACAGATGGACACAATCTCACACACACAAAGTTTTGCATATTTTATTTGCTTTTTGCAATGGAGGACATTTGCTGATTTTCATATTATTATATGAATATGATATTGGGTCTTATCTTTTTTTTTATTGCTAACGATATTGTTGAAGATACATTGAATACATTGCCCCAACGACCCCTCCTCCAGGCCCACGTTGTCCTAATTTGGACACCATGTGACTGTGTTGTTATCTTGAGTTTTTGTTCAGAAGAGGAAATGAGCCTCTCTGGAGATGGCCATTGTCATGTGTCACTAGGCAAACCAGTTAAACTGGTTAGTGTTTTAAATTAATTGTTTCTTTTTTTGTCTTTTTATGATCAAACCGTTTCTCAGAACAAAAAAAAAGGGTCACCACTGAAGAAACCAAACACACGTAATATAATAGATTTATGTTGTAACAAATAAATATTTGTAACTGTGTAAGATATAATCCTTGACTTTACCATGTGTGGTTGGTGTGGTTCCTGTTTGTTAGCTATGTAGCTAATGTAATGCTGTTCAATAATACAAGTGAACAAGAGCTTCCTCCGTTCTGCCTGCCTACTGTTACATTAGCTTCTTTTGTCTGCTGTTACAGCCCATCCCAATCCCTTTTACATTCTGCTTTTCCTTTATTTTGCCACACCCAAATCAGTTTGGATAATGTTGGATAAACTATCATCCGTCAACCACTGAATTGGTTTCACTGGTTGCTATCACCATGACGACCAATGGAGCTCACTTGTGAGGTTGTAATTTGATTCCTCAAATTAGTTGCAGCCATTCACACCGGGTAGACGCAAAGAGACAGAACTATTGGCAGTGCAAATAAATGTTTTATATGAAAGGCATAGATGTGAAGGTCATTTTATACGGTGTAAACAATCATATGTTACAAAATAATATGCCGACAACGACTGAATCCATTTACTGTCGCAAGAAAACCCCACAAAGCGTCAGCTTTTTTTGATCGGCTCGGTGGCTCAACCCACTGATGCGCAAACCCCATAGGCAATAAGCTTTGTACCGCATGTTTGATTCCCACCTGATGTCATTCCCTCTCTTCTACAACCCACTTTCCTGTCTCTCTTCACTCTCTCGATGTAACGTTTTCTGCATGTTCTACCTGCGTCCTCCTCACTGTTTCCTCACAGGTGAGCTACCACTTGCGCTTCAGCTACACCCCGAAGAACGCCCCGACCAAGGAGAGGTCTGAGCTGAACCCCAACAATGACCTGGACTGGCACACATCAAGTCTGTTCCCCCTCTTCCAACTGCCAGGCCCGAGGGAGCAGTATGACAAAGATGGGGGCACTCCTGGTGAGTTTCTCACACACGTACACACACACACACACTTTTTTTTCTGACTCATACCTTTCTAATAGAGATTGGGTGAGAAAGGGGTAGTGGTTTTATCTTCGTGACACAGCAGCTGACTCAGGCCTCTTCCTCATAATTGCATTTCTATGTCGTATGCGTACATTTTAATGGACTAAAAATGGTGTACACCCAAAAGGTGAAGTCATTGTGACTCATTTTGATAAATAAAAGAAAAAGAGAGACGATCAAGCCCCAATGGAATGAAGGGGGGATATGAAAACAATTTCCCACATAGATAATATACAGCTTCTGCCATTTTCCACGGCCTGTTGTCTATTGATCCTTTTTAAAGGACAACCTGTTAACACCAGACTGAGCTGAGTGCAGCCATTTGTTCGAAGCAGGAGAAATTGACGTGGGGAGATGGCAATTTCAAATGAAGGTCCCAGTTGTGGAAAAAAAAAACACAATTTGTTATTCAAATGTTATATATTTATTATTTGAGATGTAGTTCATGCATGCAAATGGAACACGGTCAATAGAAAAAAGTGGTCAATAGAAAAAGCATTGTATTCAAGGTGGCCTTCATAATCATCCCCTCTCCCTCTTTCTCTGTGTCTCTGTCTCTCTCTGCCTGTGTTCTTCCCAGGTTATTTCCGGGAGGGCTTCCTGGCTGTGCAGCATGCCGTGGATCTGGCCATCATGCTTGCGTACAACCGAACGGCCGCAACCTCTCTGTTGGCCCGAACCCGGGTGAGGGTTTCCCGCTTCCCCTACCCCGCCTTCATCTATGACGTGTTCATCCTGGCCATCCAGAACCAGCTGCCGCTGCTGCTGGTACTTAGCTTCACCTACACCTCCCTCAACATCGTCCGCGCCGTGGTGCAGGAGAAGGAGAGGAAGCTCAAGGTGTGTGTGTGTGTGTGTGTGTGTGTGTGTGTGTGTGTGTGTGTGTGTGTGTGTGTGTGTGTGTGTGTGTGTGTGTGTGTGTGTGTGTGTGTGTGTGTGTGTGTGTGTGTGTGTGTGTGTGTGCTTAAACTTTTAATTTTTCATTGGTTGTTGACATTTGTGAATCATTTTTATTCTTTCTTAATTTTCGTTTCTTTCCTATGTTTCTTCTCCTTCTCTTCTCTTTGCTCCTCCTCTTCTTCTCCTCTTCTCTGTCTTCCTCCTACTTTTCTTCTTCTTCTCTTCTCTGTCTTCCTTCTCCTCTCTCCTTCCTCCAGGAATACATGCGTATGATGGGTCTCAGTAACTGGCTCCACTGGAGCGCCTGGTTCCTTATGTTCTTCCTCTTCCTCTCCATCTCCGTCTTCTTCGTCACCGTGCTCCTCTGTATCCAGGTAAGTTTGCCATTCACCCTCTTTGTGCCAAACTAGAGCTGGAACATTTATCCCAAGCAATAATATATATCTCGCTGGTTGATGTACGACGTATAAAGCAATCCAGGAACATTTTAAGCATCCATGTCAAAATGCCACCATATGAGTGACATGGTTGGTTAGCCTCACTGAAGCTCTGGACAGAGTGATGCGTAGCTTAACTGCTGCTTTATGGGCGGACTTGACTGTGTCGCTTGCAGGTGAGCCCTATGGGAGCAGTGCTGGCCTACAGCGATCCAAGCCTGGTCTTTGTCTTCCTGATCTTCTTCGCTGTGGCCACCATCAACTTCAGCTTCATGATCGGTTCCTTCTTCTCACGAGGTGTGTGTGTGTGTTATCTCTTTCTTTTTGTATCTGCTACTGTCCTTTACTTGCTGCTCTGGCACCTTAATTTCTGGGATCAATAAAGATCAATAAAATCTTCTCTTACTTCTGTTTTTCCAGCTTTTTTACCCCAGTTTTTCCCCTGTGGGGTACAATACACTCTTGACCTACATTTGACAAAAGACATGTCTGTGAAACTATAACCAGAGATATTATAGAGAGAGCGATATGCCACTCCCGCCCTATTGTGGATTGGGATGACACAAGTTGGTATTGATTAGGAAAGAATTCAGGAATCTTACATTACACAATCGCTGATCATGCCGTTTACTTGTACTGTCGAGCATTGTCAGCGGTTTTTAAAGGATTATAAACGTGCATGAATGTGCACAGACAGTGTATATTTTGAGGTGTCTTTTTGTTTCCATTTAGGATTTGGTGTGACGATATGATTGACACTCTGTAGACTGTAGTTCTTGGCATCTTCAGGCGTCAAGCATCTTGTGTCTATGTAGACCTCCCACTCCAGATGGTGCTACAGTTGGCCGTGGTTTTCGCAGATGGGAGTTGATGTAGTCGAGAGAAAATGAGGTGTTCCTCACAGTATGGCTCCATGTTAATTAATGGTATGCTTAAATGTAGGATATTGTAGTGGTTATGGTGTTTGACTCCCAGCCGAATGATTCTGAGTTCAATCCCAGTGTCTGCAATCTGCCCAAAGGCATCCTTATTCACTTTTATCCAAGTCTCTTCAGAGAGTAAGTATCTGCTAAATGTTTCTTCCCGTAATGTACAGCAGAAGAGCACCTATTTACCCATTAGCTTCTCTGATTTGCACTGGCTTTTTTTTGCCAAACAACCTCAAGCCTTGATAAAGTGAACACTCTCCATGCCCCATAATGGCTTCGCAAATGGGCTTGTGAAGGCTCAAAGCAGATATTCATACTTGCGCTTGCCTCCTCTCAGAATCTGTGGTGTTAAATTGTAATTGTTGGGGTAATCAACCTGGCTTTTGTTCCACTTTCTAGAAAAATGTTGGTTATTTTTTTACACTCCCATTATGTATTTGTGAACATTGAAATTGGCCTGCTCTTTGTTGTATATGTTTTTGCATGTTTATGATGCTAGAGAATCACCAGGTCAACAGCTTCTCCTTCTCTTCTTCTCCCTGTGCTCCTTGGAGTCAACTGCTTCTGTTTCCCAGCTTTATGTCTCTGCGTTATGAATGCGTCATGCCCCATCCGCACACTATTAGATATCGTCAGCTGATGGACTTCTTCCCTGTAGTCATTTCAATGGCTGGAGAAAGAGCAGGCGTATGTTAGCTTCTGTCGTTGGCAATCTCCTTGTGGAGAAACAGTTTTATCTCTTTTGAAATGGTACATGAATAGTGCCTGACTTAAAGACTTGAATGCAAGGACATAAGTTCAAGTACAAGAGTATATTGGGGCAGGATTAACCTGTGAGAGATTGGGGGGGGGGGGGGGGGGGGATGCGTATTGCACATCCTTCAGGATTTGGTTTGCGGTGACAGGACTACCTAAAAGTTATAATGTGGTTAGAATGTCATACACGCCCACATTAGCTTTTTTTGTAAAATATTTGACGTCAATTTGCATTTCATGTCATATTTAAGTGACAAATAAAGAAGGGGAAACCGAGGAGATTTCCAGAGGAACGATTAAGCTAACGGCATTTTTTTGCATACATTAGGTCAAACTAAAGCCTCACGTCAACCCCTGTTCCAAATATATGGACCGTGTTAACTTTTTTCTTCTCCTTTTTCTTTTATGGATGGATTGAAACCCTTCACTCATAATTGCCTACCCAGTTATTTTCTCCGACAAAGACTGCATTCTCTCCCTCCTCTGCTTTTCTGTCTGATAATGGTGCTTGATCAATAGGACACAAAAAAACACCCAAGACAGGCAGATCGACAGCCTCAAAGGACTTTTCTGTAGCCTTGTCAATTCCCCACTGCAATCAATTCAAACATTTGCGTCCTTCTGCTACATCCTGTCTGTCAGGCCTGTCTTCCCTTAATGGGAAGCCTAGTCATTTTGATTGATGCCATCCCTGCATTTACCGACAAATCAACAATTGCCATTCTTTTGGTGTGTGTGTGTGTGTGTGTGTGTGTGTGTGTGTGTGTGTGTGTGTGTGTGTGTGTGTGTGTGTGTGTGTGTGTGTGTGTGTGTGTGTGTGTGTGTGTGTGTGTGTGTGTTGCATACCTTCATTCTAAATCTCCTCAAGAACCTGCTCTGCCACAACATCACCGTTTTATGTTTTGATTTTTTTTGTTTTATAGCAAACGTGGCGGCAGCAGCGGGCGGCTTCATCTATTTCCTGAGCTACCTGCCGTACCTCTTCCTCTGGCCACGCTACGACCTGCTGAGCCACGCTCAAAAGGTGTCCGCCTGTCTCATCTCCAACGTGGCCATGGCCATGGGCGCCCAGCTCATAGGCATGTTCGAGGGCAAAGGTAAGCACATGCAGCCTAGACAGTACGGCACAGTGTGTCCCACCAGTGGAGCGGACAGAGTGTACGAGGGCACTCCATGCTCCCTGTACAGAGAATTAAGTTTGTTTTAATAGTGGGGAACATTTGGGGCACGTCTGTGAGGAAATGCATAGCTGTCTTTTTTTAATTTGCGTTTTGTTGTGGTTTGACTAAATTTTATAAACACCGCAAGTCGATCCATTCATGTTTTCTTCAAGCATCTCACCACAGGTTCATAGGATGCACTACCTTTGACTGAACCCCGTTTCACGACTATAAACACTTCACAAATGGGAGTTGAACTTTAAGGGTCTTCTCGGGTTACTGTTTTCTGTTTAGCACATTGCCACAGCTTTCCCTGAAGCGGCAGGCCATGACTGCCTGTTTGTGAAGCCCGGGCCATTCGAAGGAGGAAATGGGATTTCCATTATCATAATACAAAGCCATTCATTGTTTTCTTCATTCGGTTAGGATCTCAGTGGCTAGTTCATCTCCATATTATGCATTTTGAGAAGTCCCATTTTAAAAGTTATTAAGGATTGAATATGAATGAGTTTTGGCCATAGACTAGTGCAAGGCGGCCATTCAAGAGCAGACCTCAATGTGCCAAATATGGATTGTTTCCGCCGCTGGTTGCAAAAACAATGGCTTTCCGTCACCACCGCCTTTTTCTGTCATCTCATTCCCACGTTCTCCAACATCCCCATCACTACCACCACCTCCACTCCCTCCACCTCCTCTCCGCAGGGACGGGGATCCAGTGGTCCAACCTGTTTGACTCGGTGACGGTGGATGATGACTTCTCGATGGCCCAGGTGCTGATGATGCTGCTGCTGGACGCGGCGCTCTACGGCCTGGTGGCCTGGTACATGGAGGCTGTGTTCCCTGGGGAGTATGGAGTACCGCTGCCCACCTACTTCTTCGTACTGGTAGGCTTTCCCCTGTCGTGGCGAGACGCCACTCCTGATAATAATATCGTGAAGGACGGGGGATTATATGGAAGATGCGCGCATGTATCACCACACCATATGGCCCCAGTCTCTTCGCGTACTCGACCCGCTTGTCTTGTTCGTTCCCGTTCCAAAGAGCCTGTTCTAATCCAGTGCACTTGTCTCCCTTACACTCCTACCTGCCTGCTATCTTCCCTTGAACCCGTCTTCCCCTCCCCAGCCCTCCTACTGGTGCAGCAGCCCGCGCATGGCCCTGCTCAACGAGAAGGAGGAAGAGGAGGATGCCGAGAAGGCCCTCAAGGGGGAGTTCATCGAGGTGGAGCCGGCGGGGCTGGTCTCCGGGGTCAAGATCAAGCACCTGGCCAAGGTGAGCCGCATTGCTCATGCCCAGCTCTTCGCCGTCGCTTTGTTAAACATCAAGAAGCACACAGGCAGTGGCTGTGCCAGTGGGTCAATAGGCAGCACCTGGGTGAAGCTGCCTGGGTTGTTGTGGTGATTTTTGTTTATTTAACGTATCATTTCATATTAATGGGAATTGTGATTTTCTTCTTCTTTTTTTTTGGCCTCTGCAATTGGCTAATTGTGAAAGGTCGCAATGAATGCGTAACTTTAAACAATTTCGAAAAGTACTTCAATGACAAACGGTTACGACTCAAATGCTCTAACCAATCTCACGCATTGCTATTAATGTGATGTGGTTGCCACGTTGGCCATTTTAAATCGATAATCTGTTAATCGCAATGAATAATCACAATAATAATATCGGGTAAAATAATCACAATTATCATATTTGTTGTAATCGTTCAGCCCTAATTTAACAGAATTTATTTGCAGGAATTCAAGTTGGGCAATAAGACCCGTCAGGCCGTGCGAGACCTGACCCTGAACATGTTTGAGGGGCAAATCACGGTGCTGCTGGGACACAACGGCGCTGGGAAGACCACCACACTCTCCATGCTGACGGGTGACCCACACACACGCGTGCACATGCACACACAGTTTAGAGTTTAACATTTGTTAACATTTGTTAACACCCGTGTTGTCCCCCCCCACAGGTCTGTTTCCCCCGACTAGTGGAAGGGCTTATATAAACGGCTACGATATCTGCCAGGATATGGCGTTGATCCGCCAAAGCCTGGGCCTCTGTCCTCAGCATGACGTCCTGTTTGACAACCTCACCGTCAGAGAACACCTGCTTTTCTATGCACAGGTAACACGGCGAGCGCCATCACTTCACCGTCACCTTGTTCAACCTCCACAACAAATTTATTTCGTTCAGTGAGTGAACCTGTTTGTATTAAAATGTCAGACGCTCTTTCTCTTTCTCTCTCTCTCCCTTCCCCTCCCCCCCCCCCCCCATGTTCAGCTGAAAGGGTACCCCAGAGCCAAGATCCCGGCAGAGGTGGACCGTATCATCCACCTCCTGAGCCTGGAGGAGAAGCGTAGCGCCCGCTGCAAGACGCTGTCCGGAGGCATGAAGAGGAAGCTGTCCATCGGCATCGCTCTGATCGGGGACTCCAAGGTCAGGATGGGTGGTGTAGCCGCGCTCTTTTAACCTGGCATCGCCAGACCAATTTGCAAACGTGTTCATCTGGAGCCTCTCTTCGTTTTTCGATTTCCGAAGGGGCGTTATCAACGGGCGCAGACTAAAATGCCTCTGGAAGCAATTGGATAGACCTCCAACCAATCGGAGTGATGAAATGTGTAACGTAAATTAAACTTTCACCAAATCCTGTCAGAAGTACGGCAAACACATTTTTCTTATTAACAAAAGCTTTAAGTGCAGTTGTTTATTCTTCTTTTAGAGAACATATACCGTCCAGTTTGTTTAATACTGTCACGATAGCGGATTCAACAGACCGTTCCACATCAGCGGCAGCCATCTTGGTTCTTTACGAAAACGACGGCGCTCCTCTGTACAGTCAACATATCAAACCCGCCACCATATTAGATGAACGGTTGTGGTCAGCCAGACCCGGGTCAGGTCACTGGAAATCTGTCTAAACGGGAGGGGAGGGCTAGACGTATCTGCCAAAGCAAATAAAGCATGAGCTTGCAGATTCGTCTGGTATCCAGGCTAGTGTTTTTTCTGTGTGGGAAGAGGATATCAAGGAAGGAGGACATTTTGTATTCGCAGAACAACTCGTTCCAATTGATCGGTTTCGTCATTTCACACATGGTGCCTGTGGGTGCTTTGATTTTATATTCAAGCTTCCTGCTTCTATATGGCCTTAGAACATTGAATAGTCTTAACAGTTGATGTATAAAAGTAAATCGAAACCTTGAATATTTCATTGCTGTATGAATTAACCTGTGACAATAAATTGGTTATGATAACCGTCCAGTGCAAGCTTTATTTGAATTACGTTAACCCAATCCATGGCAAATCAACCCACCTATTCCCAAAAACAGCACAGACGGAAATTGTTCATGACTTCAACATTATGGACACATTCTCTGTATCTCTCTCTCTTTACTGCCCATACCGTCCAATCAGGTGGTGATGCTGGATGAGCCCACGTCGGGCATGGACCCGTCGGCGCGGCGCGCCACCTGGGACCTGCTGCAGGGGGAGAAGCGCGGCCGCACCATCCTGCTCACCACGCATTACATGGACGAGGCGGATCTGCTGGGTGACCGCATCGCCATCATGGCCGGCGGAGAGCTGCAGTGCTGCGGCTCCCCACTGTTCCTCAAGAACAAATACGGTGAGTTCACAATGAATCCTGTGATGGTGAGAGGAAGTGTAACGTCCATCAGTGAAATGAGGGAGGGGGGGGGGGGGGGGGGGTGGCTCACTGACTCACTGACTCTGCTAGTGCGCTAACCACGTAGGCAATACGCCTTGTGGTAACCGCAGGTTCGATTTCCCACCTGTGGTCCTATGCTACTTGTTGTTCCTATTCTTCTTCAACCCACATTCCTGTCTCTCTTCACTGTCCTCTCGTCCTGTCCATAAAGGCACAAAAAGTCCTTGAAAATAAATATCTTTTAAACTAGGGCTGAACAATTAATTAAAATATTATAGAAATTGCAATATGGCCAAGTGCAATATCCAAATCGCAGGAGCTGCAATTTTTTGATAATTTATACCACTATTATAAATGGAGTACTGTAGTGCTGCAGAGATGCCCTGGTCTACACTTTTTCTCCAGATGTAAGAAAACATGTTGGTTTGGTACAGACTCCAACACATCATGATTTTAATATTTTTTTCAGTGAAAATGAAAATTGTGACGCAGAAATGATTATTCCCACCCACTCATAGTGAATCATATCCCAATCCCAATATCTGTCAAAATAATCGCAATATGACGTTTTTACCATATCGTTCAGCCCTAATCTAAACATCTCTTGGAACCATGCTCCGCATGCAGTTCTAAAGAGACGCAGTCCCTCCCTGCTAGTTATTTGAGTAGCAAGCAATGGTAACGGCAATTGTTTGAGAGCAGTTTAAATTGTATCCAATTGGATCGTTTACAGTCTGTATCGGATCACAGTGGTATAGCGCCACCCCTAAAAAAAAGGAAATGGACCTTTTTGAACGTTTTTAATTAGTATATGCGCAGCTGTCTTGCGTCAAAGATGAGGCAAAGCTCAGAACGGAGAGGACAGGGGAAAGCTTATCGAGAGAGTGGGTGATGACCAAGTGTCGAGTGTCCTGCTACCGTTTGTTCCCTTGGCCACCAGGCGCTGGATACCACATGGTCATCGTGAAGGATCACCTGTGCAACGTGTCTGAGATCACGCGCCTGGTCCACATGTACGTGCCGGACGCCACGTTGGAGAGCAGTGCTGGCGCTGAGCTCTCCTACATTCTACCCAAGGAGAGCACCAGTCGGTGAGGCAATATGAAGGCACACAGATGATGGCGACTGCCTTGTTCATCTTCGTTGTTGATAATAAATTCTCATCTGTGGGATGATTTGTAGGGAATTCATGAGGCTTAGTTTTAGGTGATTAAAGCATCGTAACCATCTCTCCTGGCTTCACTGAAACATCTGTTACCAATATAGTAAGTCAAAATGACTTGCAGAGATGCCCTGGTCTACACTTTTTCTCCAGATGTAAGAAAACATGTTGGTTTGGTACAGACTCCAACAAATGTCACATCATGATTTTAATAGTTTTGCTGGCGCTGAGCTCTCCTACATTCTACCCAAGGAGAGCACCAGTCGGTGAGGCAATATGAAGGCGCACAGATGATGGCGACTGCCTTGTTCATCTTCGTTGTTGATAATAGATTCTCATCTGTGGGATGATTTGTAGGGAATTCAGGAGGCTTAGTTTTAGGTGATTAAAGCATCGTAACCATCTCTCCTGGCTTCACTGAAACATCTGTTACCAATATAGTAAGTCAAAATGACTTGTACCGATTTTGCCAAAGTACATCTAGTGTGTGCGTATTTTCGTCTTTTGGAGTCAATGTGCGCCACGTCGTCAGTACGGAGTTTGTGAATGTTTGTGGACCAAAACAACTGGATCGCCCTAAAAGTACAAAATGTCTCGTCACAAAGCCAGGAGAGACGGTTACGATGGTTTGATCACCCAGACCATAGTCCTTTAACTTGCTAATCATTGACTTAAGCTTGTATGCTGCCTCTGCAGCATCAAAGCCATCAGTAGAATTACAAATTAGAAGTCCAATGCTGATCCATCTCCACTCTGGTGGCTGTGGGCGATCGTCTTGTTACTTCTTAATCCTTAATGTTGATATGGGAACGTCCCTCACTTGATATATCCGGGTGTTAAGCATGCTGTCAATATTGCACACAGTTGTAAATGTTACAATCATAAAAAAAAATGTGAAAATCAATTTTCCATCTCATCTTTAACAGTCGGCTTGTCGGTTTGTTTTGCTGCCAGGTTTGAGCTGCTGTTTGCAGAGCTGGAGATGAACCGAGAGGAGTTGGGCATCGCCAGCTATGGAGCTTCAGTGACCACTATGGAGGAAGTCTTTCTCAGGTAGCGCATACAATCACATATCAAGTGTTGTTATGTTAACACTTCTCGCTGTACCAGAGGAATTTTATAGAAAGTATCCTAGACTTCTTCAGCTATTTTGCTCTCTGTTGAATGGCTTAGTATTGCTTTCAAGAGACATTTACAGTTAAGTTGATAAGTGTAATCAAATCAAGAAATATTCCCGGCTTCGCGTGCATATTACCAAGGCTATCTTTATGAGTTGGAGCTTTCTGGACAGACAACTTGGACTTAAGTGTGTGTGTGTGTGTGTGTGTGTGTGTGTGTGTGTGTGTGTGTGTGTGTGTGTGTGTGTGTGTGTGTGTGTGTGTGTGTGTGTGTGTGTGTGTGTGTGTGTGTGTGTGTGTGTGTGTGTGTGTGTGAATACACTGTAGCACAACCACAGATGTACTGTATACAGTTAGTGTGTGCCTTCTTCTTATCCCCATTTTCAAATTCCATATCTAATTCTTTTGCAATTAATTTTTAACAAGAAAAATGCATCTCGTGTCACCCTAACCCTAAGTCAGACTATTTGTGAGGCATCACACCGACTTGTATTAGACACAACCAACCTGTGGCGCATTCAGTGACCACTGGCGGACTTGTGTTTTATTTCCTGGCAGTTTCATCTGCAAAGTTGTTAAGTCCCTCAACTAGAGAGGCAGCCACGCGATGCCTCGCATGGCTGCTAGCAAAATAATGGATGAAAGCGCACCCTTCTGGCTAATTTCGTTTCAAAAAAGCTCCCAGATGGATCTTTAGATAAGACAACAGTCGTATGCATATAGCAGCTTGTCAAAAGAGTCAAATATTCATATCTAGTAGTAGTTTCTGAAAAGGGACTGTTCACTTTGTCCCTTCAAACATAGTCACTTATTTTTTGTTCAATAGCCATTACCCACCTTCCATGGTATTCGTTCAAGCATGGCAACTCTTTTGTTTCCTCTAACCAGTTTGTCATGCATTTTTATTATTGTATAACCCCGACACATTCACACACAAAAATCATAGTCAATTGTAGCATTTTAAACGTGTGATTAATCACAGCCTGTTGAGAGTAAGGTGATTAACTCAATACAAAAAAAAAGTTATCGTTTGACAGCCCTATTGGACAGTGGGCAGTTACTTTCTGAATTTGAAGTGATTGCCTATGAGCTATTGAGGGTTAAGCTTTTAATCTAGTGGGATGGAAAGGTGTGATTACTGTGTTCACCTAGGGGAGGGCAGTATTACAGTGTTAAGGGTTTGTTCAGAGGACCAGGAGTCGGTGATATAAGAAACCCTACTGGTCTGCTTGAGAGGGAGCCGGTGAAGGCCTGTGAACACTCGATTGCTGGTAATAATAATGGAGGGCTCTGCTAAAATTGCAACTTGCCCAACCCAGGCCCGGCCCAAGCCTCTTGGGGGCCCTAAGCAGGATTGTTGAGCGGGGGGGGGTGCTGGCGGAACATTTCGGTTGCGCGATTGTTGAGCGGGGGGGGGGGGGGGTGGGCTGGCGGAACATTTCGGCTGCGCGATTGTTGAGCGGGGGGGGGGGGGGGGGGTGCTGCTGCCGCCGGAACATTTCGGTTGCGCGATTGTTGAGCGGGGGGGGGGGGGGGGGGGGTGCTGCTGGCGGAACATTTCGGTTGCGCGATTGTTGAGCGGGGGGGGGGGCCCCCCCCCCCCCCCCCCCCCCTGGGGGACCGGGGGGCCCTAAGCAGCCGCTTAGTTCGCTTATGCCTCGGGCCGGCTCTGGCCCAACCCTACGTCAAATGGTCTGGCTTAAAGGTGCAGTGAACCCAAATCCAAAGGTGCAGTGAACCCATCGTTTTTTTTTTAATGTGGTAATATGTCTTATATTATCTTCAACATAGTTATATATGCCATTGTGTCACTGTCACTAAAATAAGACAATAAGAAAACAGGTGTAAAATCCTATGTTTTTGCCAGTCTCCGCCAATTAGTTTGTGAACGGTCTGCTCTGAACTCGAGTTATTCTTTTCGTGACGTCAAAGTGCCCGCAGTGCTTCGTAACCTCGCTCAATCCGCCGGCGCCTGTTTTCTGCCCAGAGTGGGGAAGCTGGTGGACTCCAGTTTGGACATCCAGGCCATCCAGCTGCCCGCCCTGCAGTACCAACATGAGCGACGCTCCAACGACTGGACCACCGCCGCCGATGACGCCAGCAGCAGCAGCGGCATGACGGACGTCACCGACTTCACCGACAGCGGCACGCTGATCTCCGAGGACTGCTCCAACATCAAGCTGAACACCGGGGTGAGATGGACTCCTGTCCTTCATGTGTACTTTAATATACCTTGGTAACAATTAAGAAAAGGGCTTTTTTTGTTTTTGTTTTTTTACATGCCCAATTCACGTTCAAGTGAGCTCACGAGGCGGCACCCGCCGTTACCTTCAACACACATATTGCTCACTTCTCATGTCCATCCCCTGGTCTTCCCCCACCAGGTCAGGCTGTACCTGCAGCAGTTCTCCGCCATGTTCCTTAAGAGGGCGCTGTACAGCTGGAGGAGCTGGAAGGTGATGGTGGCACAGTTCCTGGTGCCGCTGGTCTTCACCGTGGTGGCCCTGGTCGTGGCCCGCTCTTTCCCCAGCAACCACGCCGCGCCAGAGCTGAGGCTGGCCCTCGGCCACTACGGCAAAACCCGGGTTCCCGTGGCACTGGAGCCCGGCGCTGCTCCCCTGGCCGCCTCCCTGGCGGACGCATATGACATGCAGCTCTCTGCCCAGCTGGGGACAGCGCGTCAACACCTCCGGTTAGTCTCACGGAGCACATCAGCCCCCAGTCTGAGATGGCTCCCAGTCTGAGATGGGAAATAAATACGTTGACACCGTGGGCCCATTGGCCTTTAAGCGTTTGTCTGTATGTGTCATGACGAAGCAGAGAAAGCTGCCTGCGATCCACGACCGCCCACAACTTGTAGAGAAGCAGGGCTATTTGTGAATATTTAACTGGTTTTAAGCTTTTCATTTATTCTATAGGCTATAGCTGCAACTTGGTCAGAGTTTGACTTTTTGGTTATATTTATTATATAAGTGAAACAAAGAATTTAAAATATAGACTAGAGTAGATTAGATTAGTCAGGCGTGACAATCAAATGAATGAAGTATGTCACAAATAATCAGAATATCAGTGAGTATTTCTCCAGAGACTTGGGTAACCCTTGGGTGAACGTGTGAAGTCGTTCGCCACAGCGTCGTCAGTTCTTGGCAAATTCAAATCATGCACAAATAGAATTAACCCTAAGGAAGGAAATGTTCTATAATGTTCTTCTAATTATTTCTGTATTGATTCCCCACCAGACATTGTGGACTACATCCTGACCCAGGCCGAAGAAGAGGGTGGGGCCTTCAATGAGCGCTGTGTGGTGGGCGCCGCCTTCCGCGGCCACAGCAGCCACTTTGTGGAGGCCACGGCCTACTTCAACAACGAGGGCTACCACACGCCGGCCACCGCCCTCATGATGGTGGACAACGCCCTGTTCAAACTCCTGGCTGGCCCCGACGCCTCCATCCAGACGGGGAACTATCCAATGCCGCGCAACCTCTCGGAGGTCGCTCAGAGCCAGCTGACCGAGTGAGTCCCTCTTGCTCCCGCCGTGTATTTTTTTTCACTCGCTTCGTATTACACTGGATGTTGCATCTGTCCTTGACAGGGCCGTGTGCATTGGGCTAAACAAGTTGATTATTTGAACGGGAGTCATGGTGCAGGTTGAGGAAGGTGGTGATGAAGAGGGGAGTGGAAGCACACTAGGTCCTGGATGTCATGGCTGAATGATATTCATGTGTACTCACTGGGAATGTGTAGATAATGAATGACATTTTCAGATTTGGAAGGATTTCAGGGACATCCTCAGATTTCGGATGTGTTTGCAACATTGGTTCACCCAGGTGTGTGTGTGTGCTCACGTGCGCACTTTTGTATACTAACACGGTTTCCATATAGCAACATTTGGTCTCCCCCCACTTCCTCATCAGGGGTCAGACAGGCTTTGCTGTCGCCATCAACCTCATGTACGGCATGGCGTCCCTGTCCAGCACGTTTGCCCTGCTCTTGGTGACGGAGCGCTCCATCAAGTCCAAACACGTGCAGCAGGTCAGCGGCGTGTACCTCTCCAACTTCTGGTTCTCGGCGCTGCTCTGGGACCTGGTCAACTTCCTGCTACCCTGCCTCCTGATGCTGGTCCGTGAGACGCCGTCTAATTGTGGTGCCTAACAACGCCCCCTAGCTGTTCTATAATCCCTGTAAACCACATCCTCAAGTGGCTTATTGCGGTTATAAAATGGCTACTATAGACTATACCTATTAAGATTTCGCAAAATAAACACACAGCAACGTAAATAAGTGTTATATTTTATTTCTCATTCAATTTTTTTAAAATCTTTTTTTATCTTCATATGACGAGTTATGTTATTGCGACTGGTGCTCTTACTGCTAAGCTGACATGTTTCTTTCGTACAACGCATTTCATTGTACTGTTGACTCTGTGTTAGCCTAATAAAACTGAAACACTCTCGCTGTCACTGTCTCTGTCTCTGTCTTTCTCTCTCTCACTGTCTCTGTCTCTTTCTGCTGCTGCTGTGTGTGTGTGTGTGTGTGTCTCTCTCTCTGTCTCTCTCAGGTGGTGTTCCAGGCGTTTGCGGTGAAGGCCTTTGTGGCGGACGGCCACCTGGTGGACGTGCTGCTGCTGCTGCTGCTCTACGGCTGGGCCGTGGTGCCGCTCATGTACCTGCTCAGCTTCTTCTTCTCCACGGCGGCCACCGCCTATACACGCCTCACCATCTTCAACATCATCTCCGGCACGGCCACCTTCCTGGCCGTCAACATCATGAACATCCCGGGTGAGCGAGTGGGCGAGAGACAAATGGAGAGGGAGCAGACTGGAGTGTGTAGACCTTGGAGTTGTAAAATGAATGACTCCTCCACCCCACCCCTGTCCAACGGGGAGGTCTGAGGCCCATAGAGAGGATCAGTCAGCCAAGCGGCACCGAGGTCCACGCAGTCCGGTCGAGGATCCCACTTCTGATACCAAATTGTGGTGGAAAATCTTGAAATCTCAATGATCAGATGGTTTGACTTAGTAGCAATATAATTGGGTTTATTCTTAATAGTGAAATAATAAAAGTAAGAAATAACAACAAAGTAAGAAGAGAAAATAATCAAAACAAAGCATCAGCTGATGGGTCTCACAAAAATACGACATGCATCTAATGCCTGTCAGAAATTGAGAGCCCCGAACAAAGTTTGCATAGGGATAATGTACAATACCTGTACCCAAGGAAGGAGGCAGTCTCCTTTCCCACAGTTTCAGCCTGAGACGATAAACAACTGATAGCTGGAACTTATGGTTCACTTGTTATGCACAGATGTAGACGCAACAATTGAAGGCCGAATCCTCTGCAGATACAGCTGCCTCAAGTCACACTGTAGCCTTGAGGCCTAAGTTTACTAAGGTTTAGTAGAGTGGAAAAGTACTGTGCACTAGCATTCACTCACTGTTGTTAGGTCACATGATGGCAGAACATGGGTCAGTACAGAGAACATGGAGAATTTCTATTACAATTGTATGGAAGTAGAAAAAAAGGGGGAGTGCAGGGAAGGGTGGCTGATGGGGTGGGGGGGGGAATTTGATCGACATCGTTTAAATGTTTTTTAAATAGACAATTATACATACAATGTCAGTATAGCAGCAAGATAAATGCACAGAGCACATTCACAACTTGATTGAAATAATGATAATATTCCACATCAGAAATAAAAATAATTAAATAAAATGGTATGAAGGGAGGTTACACCATGGTGACGGGTGTTACGGTTTGAAAAGTTGTGTTTAGGCATCGCGTCGATAGGCTTGTAGTCTCAGTTGTTGATATCAGTCGTCATTGTATTATATATTAGTCAAATGGGTTGTCTAGAATGGTCCAAACTCTTCCAGTTTGTTTGTTGTTTCATGGCTTCATGCCTTCCTCTGGTTTCAGAGCTGAATCTACAAGACCTGTCTCATCTTCTGGACAAGGTGTTTCTGATCTTCCCAAACTACTGCCTGGGGATGTCCTTTAGCCAGTTCTACAAAAACTATGAACTCATCACCTTTTGCACATCCAACCCATTCGCAGAGGCAATCTGCAAGTACTACAGTGAGTACTAGTACTGTCATAGCATTGTAGTGCAAGCGCTTGAGCATGGTGTTGTGGTGTTGTTGTTACATGCTAACTGCAATGCTACATGCATACATGCTACGTATTATACCTGATATGTGTCATCGCAGGCGTTACTAAAACATTTGTTGCAATTTGACTTATGGCCAGCAGATGTCATTGTGGTACAATTTGTTGTTTAAATATTTGTATTGGTCAAGAGTTTCAGTCCTGCATACCAATGGCCCACATTGCTGTGTTTCAGACATAACCTACCAGGAGAACTACTTCTCCATGTCGGACCCCGGTGTGGGGCGCTACCTGGTGGCCTTCTCGGTGCAGGGCATCGTCTTCATCTCCCTGCTGTTCATCGCTGAACTGCAGTGGTCCCGCACTCTGAGGCGTCTGTTTGGATCTCTGTGCAGACGACGGCAAAAGGTACAGAAAGAGTACCACCACATGTTTCAGCTGTGGGAGAAACCCATGGTCAAATAAGCAACTATTATCTTCAACTAATACAAATATATTACAAAATCACTGTTCTCTCACCCAAAAAAAAAAAAGGTGAAGGCTGAAGCCTACGCTTATTGTGCCTACCCTTAATCCTTAACAAAGCATTACCCTACTCTACCCAAAATAGCAGTGAAACAAAACAAACCAAAAAACTAATTATTATACAGAAACACAGCAGCATAAAACAGAAACAAATGAACAAAACAGAGACAGATCATTATCGTCAGTCATTTCTCTGTTAGTCACACACATGTATTATATCTTTCAAATGTAATGTTTTTGAACGTTTTCTTAAATGTACACATATTACTACATTCTTTAAGTTAATTATTACAATTATTCCATAGTTTAACCCCTTTGACTGTCACACATCTATTTTTCATATTTGTCCTTGCCCTCTTTTTTTCAAACATATCATTTCCCATTAATGGATACCTGCTCTCCCTCATTGAAAACAACCCTTGGAGGTTGAGAAATGCGAGTAGATCTCGGGTGTAGAAACGTCGCCGTGGACGATGACCATGTGCACTAGGGGGCGCTTTCTCCCCAACTCATTTCAATTCTCCGTGCTCAGTGTTGGTGCTGCTCATGAACACACATTCTTGCTCACTGTGAGTGTTTGTTGTGAACGTGTCCATCAGAAGCCTCTGCTGGAGGAAGGGGTGGCGCATCCAGAGGACAGGGACGTGGCTGACGAGAGGAAGAGGATCCTGGAATGTCAGCCAGTCATAGAGTCCATGGTGGGCAGCCCACTCGTCCTGCAGGAACTCACAAAGGTACAATATAATGTTTACTTCTGTCCCACACCAGTTCAAGGTTTGACCAGAGCAGGAGCAAAACAAAAATAGATTTGTTTACACACACACACACACACACACACACACACACACACACACACACACACACACACACACACACTGCATGTTTGGCTTGGATGGGAAAAAGCACTAAGGATCTTGTGGTGTCTTGCGGGGTCCCTCAGGTTTACAGCGGAGAGTCTCTGTTGGCCGTGGACAGGCTGTCTCTGGCTGTGGGGAAAGGGGAGTGTTTCGGTCTGCTGGGCTTCAACGGAGCAGGGAAGACCACCACTTTCAAGATGCTGACTGGGGATGAGAGCGTCACCTGCGGGGATGCCTACATCGACGGATACAGTGTCCTGCGTGACATCAAGAAGGTAGAGCAACCGAGCCACGAGGAGATGCTGTGCCGCCTTTCAAACGTACTATTAGTCAGGGATTCAGGGTTCCCACGGTCATGAATATGTTTTCCAGGCTGGAAATGTTTTGGGAAATAATGGCATAACCATAAGCCTTTGGAAATTCCAAAGCATGGTCAGAATTGTATTGTTTTATGTGAATTTGAAAATGTAAATTACAGGAGTTGTAAGGTGAAAGTAGGTCGGAGACACTTTCCAACTTCGATTCCAACTTCTAGCCACAGTAAAACTTTCATAACAAGTTTACAATGTCATAGCAGACAAAGCTTGTTTATCCATTACACCACTGAAATACAGACATCGAAATTTGGTACGAATTTATGGAAAAGTCATAGAAAAGTTTTGAAATTGAATTTTTTGGTGCCACTTTCTCAACTTGTAAATACATCCTGGGTTGTTAATTACCAGTTTTAAGGGCACATCACTCATAGAGCCACACAAGAAAGGAATATGCACCTGCTGTCGTTTCAGGTACAGCAGCGGATCGGCTACTGTCCCCAGTTTGACGCGTTGCTGGATCACATGACGGGGAGAGAGACACTGAGCATGTACGCCAGGCTGAGGGGGATACCAGAGAAGTACGTGTCCGGGTGTGTGGAGAATGTCCTGAGGTCTCTCCTCCTGGAACCGCACGCCGACAAACTGGTCCGCAGCTACAGGTCGGTGTAACCGTTTTTTTTCCTCCAGCATCTGGAGGTTGGGCATAAGTATGTTGACGTAAAGAAAAATACGACATTGCTATGAATGCGGTGTTGAGTCTCATTCAAGAATGTGATTGTTAATATGGCCTCAGCGGGGGCAACAAGAGGAAGCTGAGCGCAGGCATGGCCCTCATCGGGGGCCCGCCGGTCATCTTCCTGGATGAGCCCTCCACCGGGATGGACCCCGTGGCCCGAAGGCTCCTCTGGGATGCGGTCACTCGCACACGAGAATCTGGAAAGGCCATCATCATCACCTCTCATAGGTAGGCCTCGCGAATCATGCGATTGTGCATGTGGAAATAATATTTGGAAATATTATTTTAGATTACGGCCGTTTATTTATAGAAAGTATCCTTTACTATACCTTTCATAGTAAGGAGCCATACAAGTATGAAGAGTAAACTTTTTAGTAACATTTTTTTGCATTCTTATCTACCGTTCTTTTAGCTGCCTACCTCCACCATCTGTAATTGAAAGTCGCACAAAGGCAGATTTCTTCAGCTATTTTGCTCTCTGTTGAATGGCTTAGTATTGGGTTCAAGAGACGTTTATGCTTAAATTGTATGTGTAATGAAATCAAGAAATATTCCCGGCTTTGGGTGCATATTACCAGGCTATTTTTATGTACAAGTTGGAGCTTTGTGGACAGTTAGCCAATTTGGACTACATAGGAATCATGTGTCCGTGTCTGTGTGTTTGTTCGTGTTCAGTATGGAGGAGTGTGAGGCCCTGTGCACCAGGCTGGCTGTGATGGTCAACGGCCAATTCAAGTGTCTCGGCAGCCCCCAGCACCTGAAGAGCAAGTTTGGCAGTGGCTACACCTTGCTGGCCAAGGTGCACACGGAGGCGGACTCGGACGACAAGGATGGCGATCTGCAGCTCTTCAAAGACTTTATAGAAAGCACTTTCCCAGGTGAGGACCCATACGGCCCGAGCATCTGGCCAGGCGGTGGACCCTTTTCTCGTAAGTGAGTCACCATTAAATAATCCATAACTAAACCCCACGTCTCCCACTGACAGGTAGTCTACTGAAGGACGAGCACCAAGGGATGGTGCATTATCACCTGACTGACAAGAGCCTCACCTGGGCACAGGTAACCCACGTCCGTTAGACCTCACATTCTTAATTCATGCTGTCGCCTTGGGTCGCCCTTCACAAGCTATGTTGGTGCCAGCCAAAAACGTCTGTGTGTGCATTCTTCTTCTTCTTCTTCTTCTTCTTCTTCTTCTTCTTCTTCTTCTTCTTCTTCTTCTTCTTCTTCTTCTTCTTCTTCTTCTTCTTCTTCTTCTTCTTCTTCTTCTTCTTCTTCTTCTTCTTCTTCCCCATCTCTCTTGTGATGTGCTCCCTGTACAGGTGTTCGGCACTCTGGAGGCAGCCAAAGACAAATACTGTATAGAAGACTACTGCGTGAGCCAGATATCGCTGGAACAGGTGTTTCTCAGCTTCGCCCAGTTCCAGCACTGTGCAGAGAGTGCGAAGAAATGACTCGAGACCCGTCCGTCCGCCCGCTCACAGTCCATCAGGATCCCCTCCTGTACATAGATCCACCCCCCCCCCCCTTCCCAAGATATGCTTTGAGAAGCGACCGCCGTCTCGTCCAGCACTGGTAGTCCGCTGTCTCAGTTGGTGGCCGCAGGTGTTGGAGATGCTGTCAATGTTGCACATTGTTATGAGATCGAACAGGATAATCGTGTGTGTGTGTGTGTGTATGCGTGTGCGTTTATTTATAATTTTGTAATACCATGTGATTGTCGTGTGTGCACTGAAGTGGAGAGTTATGGTCATCGGTAAGCTCACCACTATGAGACTCTAAGTTTCATACCGGTGTAGGACGGTTGCACACTTTCAGCCTTGATTTTTGTTGAGCTGTTTATTTTTCCTCGCCTACAGTTACAAAAAAATCCCTGAATGCAATTTTATCTTTGAGGAGCATTATCGCCACATGTAAAATGTATCCATGGTGCAGATCGCTCATTCTTAAAACTACAAATGATTGTCTTCTGTATATATCTATACATGGATATCAATTGATATTGATCGACATTTAAGTATGTCTTGGCGTTTATGTTCCAGAGGCTCCAAATATAATTGTTTGCTGCAAGTCTTAATAGTTTGCATGTCATCTTTCTACCCCCCCCCCCCCCCCCCCAATAGTTTTGTTGGGTTTTCCTCCAGTGACTCATTTGAACAATGTGTTGGTGTGCATTTTAGCGCAAACCCTGAACTCCTCAACATCACCACATTCTGATGCATATCTTTCATACAAACCAAAAAATGTTCTTTTTTTG
>JAOPHQ010006386.1:0-15000 GCA_030340625.1 Merluccius polli
CAAATGCAAAGTCTCAAAATGTTGTAGTCGCAGAAAAATAAATAATTTAACACTAATACACAGATAGTACTTGTATTTACTATACTCCCATATGTCAATGAAGGGATGGTCTCTAGGCGACTATTGGGGTTAATAGAAGAAGAAACCAGACCGCATCATCAGTGGTGAATAGTATGTGCAATGAAACAGAACATGAGACCTAATGTTAGTTAAAACATAGGTGTCTCAAGACAGTCTGAACTAAAGCTACTGTCTGTACTTTAGGTAGCCAGATTTTGAGTCATCAGATCCAGAAATCCAGAACCGATCCAAGGTATTTCGATCCATCATGACACTGGATACGGTGCAGTCACTTGTCTGTCTTGAGACTGAGACTAGTAAAACCTTAATCTGCGATCCAGCATCCTACTATGCTATAGCAGAACTTCTGGGGGAGACGGCACAGACCCTGGCCGGAAAACAAAACTGAAAGGGGCAAAGTGTATTTCTAGGGTGTTGACTTTAAATCTTTACAGACTATCTATCAGTCTATGAACGCTGTTGTCCGGACAGGATGTTTAAGCCTGTCTTCCCACAGGGAAAAGTTACTAGTGCTTTGTGTTCGCGCTTAAAGATCCCTGCCTCTAGCAACATGATTGGTCGCCCCCGTTCACCCCAGATTTTAGCTTGTCTGCGAGTATCAGACTTTAGATTTTATTCATCTAATGTCTTGATTTGTGAGACTAGTAAAACCTTAATGTCCGGCCCTTACAGGGACTCACCTGTTCGTGTTTGGGCGTGCTGTCCAGATCCAGTGTCGCTAGAGAGAGGTTGATCCTCAGGGCCAGGGAGAGGGCCATGAGGCCTCCCACCCTCACCTCGTTCCCCCCGCAGGTCCAGCCGCCGGATCTGGGGGCTCGCCGCTAGGTACTCAGCTAAGGCCACAGCGCCTGCATGGTGGTCAGTAAGGGGTTACCAATTCATGGTTCATGTTGCAGACAAAACATTTGAACCTATCTATCTTTCACTTTAATTTCCGCCTCGGGTATCGATGGCTTCATTGTTATCTCATCTCTTATTGTTATCCGTTTGGCTATTTTATTAAAGACACTAAACAACCTGTATTTATAAGGTGTGCAAAAAAACTAGAGAAGGATTTGCAGTTGCAATTAAAGATCGAAAATGAGCCGCCCCCCCTGCACTTGTGTATGTTCGTACTTCCTGGCAATTAAATAGTACTTAGCATCATATAGCCTAGCTATCCATGCTGTATACCAGAAAATGATAGCAAAACCTAGCAATTATGGTGCACCTAGAAACATGTTCTACTGAAATATTTGCTGTACCGACAGTGATATATTGTTGTTTTACTTTCTACTGACAAATGTACTTATTGTAAGTCGCTTTGGACACAAGTGCCTGCTAAATGCCCTAAATGTAAATGTAAATGTAAAATGTTGACTGGTTTGGTAAAAGTTACATCCGTGGGGCACAATACACTTGAATTCATATCTTCTCTTTTTATTTATTTTTCCTTTGACCACAATTCTTCGGTTGTTAAATTGTTCATTAATTTACATGTTAGTGAGAGGCCAGCGTTGGCTTTGTTTTATTATGTCTTCATATAATGTTGAATTAGCAAGTCTCTCTTTCAAACAACAACTGGCCTCTTTTAAATGATTAGCTGTAATTCAGAGTCGGAGGTGTAGTGCAGGTGAGGTTACAGTTTTAATTTGGGAGTCTTCACTACGGGAATTGGCTCATGCAAATGCCATTGTTGGTGCCGTCCTCCTATTAGCCACTAATGGAAGTCTAATGGATCACTCTGGATGGCGGTGATCGGGGACACCACTGTAGGACTCAAAAAGGATGTGGTTTTGAACTTCAAAGACAAAAAAAGGTCAAAGCGAAGGCGCACTTTGACTTTTAGAGTGAGAACAAAAAAAGACGAGGAAAATGAAAATGAAAAGGTTAAAAATTGTGTACAATAAAATATTGGTCTAGGACTAGGTTATGGCACAGTGCTGTTTGGGGAGTTCTCCAAATGGATTTGATTAAATATTATAATTAGATTACTCAAGTAAAAAAAAACACTCCTCATTACCATGATTGTGGCATTTTTACTGAGAAAAAAAAGTGACATGCTACACTATTTAATATAATTTGTACCACGCATAAAATGCAACATCTGTAATACCCGACTTAAATAATTTTGCTAATCGATATGACCTGTCATTTCATGCATCCAAACACACTGCCTTTAACTATGACTTTAGGTAAGTGATATGTGGGCCTACCTTCGCAGGTGATATGGGTGCAGGCCACGCCAAAGTGTAGCAGGGAGCGGTTTGCCATCAGAGCCTCTTTGAGTGTCTGTAGCCCGCTGTTTCCCAGGCTGTTGTCTCCCATATCCAGCACCTCCAGAGCCTTAAGCACAGGCTACATGGACAAGGATCAGTTACAATAACAAAAACGCTATCCACATTCACATACCGTTGCATATTGAAAATGAGACCCCATGTGTTGATGTCTTCTGTTTACAACATATGCTCATACAATATTTTTTTTTTTTGTTCCAAAATTGCAGTTCAGTACTTAATTTAGAAACGGTACTTGGGGAGACTGCGGCTTTACTTGAAGTGGTCCTCTTCCTATGTACTTTGTGTGTGTGTGTGTGTCCCCCCCCCCCCCCCCCCCCCCCCATCCATTTCCTTAATGTTTCATCTCATGTTAAATGTTCTGAACTCCTGTTTTGACTCTCCAGAGCCACATTAGCATTAAAGCCTGATTAGCTGGCGTGTAAATCCGTGGGTGTGTAGGAGCATGAGAGGGGGGGGGGGGGGGGGGGGACTCAACGTTGCCCAGCGGTGCGAAGACGAGCGCATCATGCAACTCCCCTGCAACCCACCCACCACCTCCCCACCCCCCCCCACCACCACCAAACCCCCCCCCACCCCCTCTCGCCGCCCTCGTCAAACCTCCACAGTGTCACCACTTTAAAAGAATAGGGGGTTGTGTGTGTGTGTGTGTGTGCGTGTGTGTGTGTGTGGGGGGGGGGGGGGGTTGAGGAAGAGGTGGGGGGTTTGCTTCTTCAGGAGGTAATTTGCACCGCGGCAGCAACAAACACACTCCAAAAAAAGAGCCCATAAACGCCAGCACCGAGTCATGGCACACGGGTGCGTTGCCGTTTGGGTGCTGATAACTTCTTTCTTGTGGGTGGTGGGGTGGGGGGGGCACTGGGGGGACAGAGATGGGGGAAAGGAAGGGGGGCAATCATCCCGAATGGATATGCACCGGGGATAATAGCAGACAATTAAAGAGGCGACTGAGCGCCCGAGAGTGTGTGTGAGAGTTAGGCATGGTTGAAACCTGTCAAACGTAAAACCACAGGAGGGTTGAATTTAGAAGTTTGCCAGGGGGTTTGGGGGGGGTCGAGGGGGGCGGGGGGTGCAGACACTATGACAAAAAAAGCTGGGCTTATAAAAAAAAGGCAGGCAACCCTCAGACTTACTTTTAAATCACCATCTGTAATGTATGGATAGCCTTCCTTCCATCACTGTGATGCTTGAGGCACATATGCAATTGTATTAATTGTAATTGCAATGCAATTTTGTGTCAAAGTATTACAAATACCACCAAACAATTTAAACTACTATCAATATGGAAGCATGGAAGCAATTGTGGTAATTGATCAATGAACCTCAAACTTCACCTTATAATGTTTCCATAAGGTGTCATAAGAAACACTAGCCTAAAACTATTTAAATACTGTCTCTCTAGTCTTGGCCTCATAACTGTAAACCCTGACCAAAAACAGCAAAAGAGGTTGGGCTGTCCCTGCATCCATCCATCAATCGATGGATTGTACATCCAGTAAAATAATAAACAACCAATATACGTGGCCACATGGCCACAATGACACTCGCCTTCTCCCCCGCTCTCTCCTCCTAGTCTCCGAGAGGCAACACAACCAGCCATGGGGACAGCGAGGGAAGGCGAGATACACCAACCAGCAAGGTTAATAACAGCTCTACCCATCGTCATATTTGACACGACCAGCCACGGGCCTAATTATCGTCATTATGGCCTGGCAAGGACGTCTACTTATCCCCTGTTGAATGGCAAGTCGGCATGAGCACCCCTCCTTTAACACAGATCTATTATTTAATCAAACTGTTCTTCCATTTTGGTAACAACCCCAGTGGAGATGGGGGGGGTTGAGTGTGTGTGTGTGTGTGTGTGCGTGTGCGTGTGTGTGTGTGTGTGTGGCATGTGTAAACGTGCAACCCTATCAGTGTATGTTACTTTCAGAAGGCAGGCCCTTTAATTTCTAGCCTTTTGACTTCCTCAATCGCCCCTCACATGACAGGAAGGTGCAGTTTACCCCGCCAATCAGGCGACAGGAATGCATGTTATTAGGGACTACAATGTGTGGAGGCGGGGCTATTTTTTTTTCAAGGAAATGTATTTTGAGTGAAGCCCTGATGGTTTTTCCTTTGTTTGTGTGTGTACATGTAATGTGTGTAAAGCAGGTATTGGTTTAGCAAAAACAAAGCTGTGTCGTGTCAGCCATCGCACTCCAAGGTCAGGGCAAGTGTTTAATGGCCACTATTGCTCGGCTCCTATTTGATAGAGCAAAGCCACATTTAAGGACTAAATGAAACAACTCAATTCTTATCTGAATCGATCATTCTAGTCTGATCTGTTGTAAAAAGGGTATTGGTTTTGCAATGTTAAAGTGTCCTTGAATGCAAACAAAAATAACAATTATTACTTGTTGTTTATTGTTGCGTTGTCCAGAGGTCCCAATTCCCAAACAGTGTATGCCTGTAAGTGGTGTAGCTATTAACGTATCTGAAACGTCCTGATTTAAAATGATCCGTTTTGTTGGTACCAAATTGCAGGCTGCTCTGTGTGCACCTTTTTAAATGCTGGTATTGCTTGGCATGAGATTCACGCAAGCATGCTCAGCCGATCTATTTTGAATTGTATGATGTGTTTACTTTCACGGATAAACAAAGTGTTTATGTTTTCAACCCAAACCTTTTCGCCCATCGTGTAGCCATGCCTAGCACAGCTACCTAGCCTAGTACAGTGACCTAGCCTAGCACAGTGACCTAGCCTAGCACCAGTGACCTGTCTTACCAGGGCCTTGGCCAGATGGAGCATGCCGTCAGAGGTGATGTGGTTGTTCCTCAGCAGCAACGCCTTCAGACCGCCCGTCTGCAACCTCAAGCCCTCGCACAGCTCCTCCAAACCTGAGGCACACCAAACACCTTGTTTGAATTAGTCTCCTCGCATTATGTGAAAAAAAGCCAGAATGATTGATTGACCTGATAACCTAAAACTGCCAGTAACAAAAACACATGCAATAGCATGCATTTAACCTAGACAGCAATTTGAGTCCATATTTATGGTATTCTACATTTTCAAAACTTTCGAGATTTGGACCACGATCACTTTTCATCTAAAATACGTTTTTTAGGGTTTGGTTTTCCTTTAATGTGAATGTGTTCTCTGTGGTTATGTGTATTTTAGGGGTGTAACAGTTTCCGTCCCAAAAATGTACCATACGGGATGACACACACGGTGCGGTGTGCAAACGTGCACGGTTCGGGACGGATTGAAATACAGTACGGCAGAAAAAGAAGGCCTAATTTTAGCGCACTTTGAAATAATTATAAACAGTGATACTTTATATTAGCAGGACTTTATTGTACTTTATTATATAGACAGCCAGTAACAATGATGACTATCGTTAACGTCAGAGACTGTGGTGTTGAATGATGATCGCTGGTCAAGTAGAGAACATAAAGGTGAGCAGTTGTTATATCCTGCAACGTCATTTAAGTCTGGGAACATTAGGATTCTGCGTGGACAAATGTGATGGCAAGTGACCATCCTCGACACACTTTACTTATACCAGCGGGAGCACGTCAAACATGTTGAGCTGTTTTTGGAGACACCCTCCAATTGTAATTCTGGCCAGTGTGAGGAGAGCGAAGCCGGCGGGGGCTGAAGCTAAACCACTTACTAATTCTCCCCATCATTAGTAAAACATAAATAATACATTATTAAATCATTACTAACCTACTAATAAACACTTTGTTAAGCATTTATATATACTATAAATGATTTATGTTGTATTAATAGGGACATTTTTAAGATGTTTCATAACTGCATTGTCATACTTTATAGACGACTTGTAAACACTGACTAATGATGCAACTAATGCCAGTTGTGAAGTATTTACTAAGACTTTTGCGTGACCTAATCTAAAGTGAGAACTATCTATGCCTTATTAAACATGTATAAGTTATCCATAAAGGGTGAAGAAGCTACCATTCCAGAACCTCACATCCTCAAGAGGAAACAGACACAACACAAGGTGGTACAGAATATACAATGTCTATTGAACAAGTACAACAACCACCCATTACTCTGTAGTTTCATTAAATAGATACTGACTAAAAATATTTATAACTAATCTCTGAACCCATCGGCTATCTGTCTGACGACGATCTACCTCTGGCCTGGTTAGTTATGGTGTAGCCAGCGGATATCCGGATAACAACGTCCTCTTCCGTGCGTCGGTCATTACAGTCCGATAGACCCTTTCACAGAAGGAAAAACACAGGTGTAGCTCATAACATTATGTATGGGTCCGTTCCATTTAGGTGTTGCAGTGCACCAGTATAGACACAACCAGTCCAGTAAATATACATTGACCATGCTGGTGCTGCTAAGGACATAAATAAAACGGATCTAATGTTAAAAAGACAGGAACAGGAAGTTACTTTACCCTGCTACTGACAACCTCTGAAAAGGGTCCATTAGCAACTTGAAACGCGAGAATACAAGACAAGACAAAAACGCTGTGCACTGTCAATGCCTTCGCAAGACAGCAAAAGACAGGATAGTCTGGAAATAATCTGGTCGTAAACTTCTTGTCTCTCAACTCCAACTTCATTCTCGCGTCTCAAGTTGCTAATCGGACTGTAATGATCGACGCACGGAGGAGGAAGTCGTTATCCGGATATCCGCTGGCTACACCATAACCAAGCCAGAGGTAGATCGTCGTCAGACAGATAGCCGATGGGTTCAGAGATTAGTTACAAATATGTTTAGCCAGAATCTGTTTTATGATACTACCCAGTAATGGGTGTTTTTTGTACCTGTAAACATTGTATATTCTGTACCACCTTGTGTTGTGTCTGTTTCCTCTTGAGGATGTGAGGTTCTGGAATGGTAGCTTCTTCACCCTTTATGGATAACTTATAAATGTTTAATAAGGCATAGATAGTTCTCACTTTAGATTAGGTCATGCAAAAGTCTTAACTAACAATTAGTAAATGCTCCAAAGCATTTAGTTATTATAAAGTGTTACCCATTTTTTTAAAGGAAAGATATACAATAGTATAAATAAAGCACCAAATATAGCCTACTCTTTCATGTTCGGGCATGGACAAGGAACAGAGCATTTGATGCCATAGTGAGCCTACCCTGGGTTTAGAAAGGTAAAAACAAATCCTATAGTACTGAACAGAAAACCGTGACCAAAAACCGTGAAAGGAACCGAACCGTGACTCACCTGAACCGTTACACCGCTACTCTGTGTGAGCTAAATATATATTGACTATGAATAAAGATCACCATGCTACACCAGGTGTGAATATACTTAGTTTGATCCAGGTGCACCTTGCAGTTTTATCTCCCAGCACACGGGTTTAAAAGGAACCATGCGTATATATGCATAATATTTACCATTGTGCAGTAATACACGTGAGCCCCTACCGGCATCTGCTATGGCGTTGTCGCTGAGCTCCAGTGTCTGCAGCGTGCGGTTGTATCTCAGAAGGTCCCCCAGCTGCATGGCGTCCTGGTAGCTGTTGAGCATGTTGTTGGAGAGGTGGAGCTCCAACAAGGCTCGGTTGGACTTCAGAGCGCCCACTACGACACAGACAAACATGGGTGAAAAAAGCTTATAGAATAACTTTTGGTTGGATTTTGTATTTGGGAGGGTGAGGGGTGTGGCTTTTTAAAGGCCACCTCTTTCTGAAAATAAAACTGTCTATAGAAGGATCCTTTGGTAATGTCTATTGTTACTACTGCATTAGTCGTCCAAATCAGAAGCAGAAGCAGAAGCAGAAAAGCTCAAATCTGGGTGATTGAGCTTTTTTTTTTAAGCTTGTCTGCTTCACTTCCTTTTGCTTCATATTTGTTTTCGACCAATCATGTTGCTGTAGGTGGGGATCTGTAAGCGCGTAATTGGTGGCGAACACAAACTCGTAAACTTTCTCCAGTGGGAAGACAAGCTAAAACATCATGTCCTGGGCACCGATGTTGGCTGTATAAGTTTCAAATCAACACTGTTTAGACTTGACCACTGTAGAAATACACTTCATCCACTCGTGGAAAATGACATTTTCTTCGGTAGAATATCGTAACGAAACAGGAAACAAGGTGTATTATTTAAAACAAGCAAAAAAATGCGACAGAATGCTTAAGAATGATCAAAGATACCTCTGATGTATCTAATGTGAATTATGTTGCATCTATCGTAAACTCTGTATGTCACCGGCTGTCCGGGAGTTGTGTGTAGTGTTCGATTAACCAATCCCATTTAATTTAACTTCTTCTCCCTGAAATGTCTTGTGTGTCCTTTAATTGTTGTAACCTTAATCATACCATTTTATCCTGTGTGTGTGTGTGAGGGTTGGCTGGGGCTGTTGGGATGAGCGGGGGGGGGGCTATATATGGAGTGGGGAGAACAAGAGAAAGGTCTTCATTCGGTACAAATGGGTATTGGTGGTGTTTTGCCTTATGTATTTGCTTGTGTACTGTATATACTGTGTGTGTGTGTGTGTGTGTGTGTGTGTGCACGTGTCCACTTTGCCTGGGCGCCCACCAACCCCCCTCCCCCATGCGGATCGATGGTGTAGATTTGATCAGGCCCCGTTGGGCTGCATGTGGAATGCCAACATTGTCATCAAGCACAGTGGGAGCCAAATGGTGGAATCGGTGGCATTGATCCGGACGACTCCACCGCGTGCGCCACCCGCGTCCGTGCCCACCCCCCCCCCCCCCTGCGACCGCGCCCGCCCCCCCCGGCAATCAGAGGCCCCTACCGATCGAAAGCAATGATCCACAGCTGGGACCTCCCGCTAGGTTGGGGAAGGGGATGGTTGGTAGTGGTGGTGGTGATGGTGATGGTGGGGGGGGGGGGGGGGGGCTGGTGGGGTTTGTCGGTGGGGGGGGGGGGGCAGGTGGAATAGTAGGAGATTGAATGCGGGGGTGGAAGGAGGGATGGGGGGGGGTGGGGGGAAGGGAGGGTGGTCGGGGAGGACACCCACACCCTAGACATCAAAGGGATCCAGAAGTCTTGGGATGCTTTGCTGGAAGGGAAGGAGCATCCATTTTGGGTCTAGCTTCAGTCACCACCGGCATGTAAATGTTTTTGCATCATTTTTCATGTCCTCTGTGGTTTGAGACTTGGTTGGCTCTGTATGGGGTAGATTTGTTGCTGATAGAGCACTAGGCACTGGCCTAACCAATTTTTTTCTTATGCTCTGGTGTAGATACCTCTACTCATTAGACCTGTGTGTATGCATGTTTTTATGCATATATGTGTGTGTGTGTACGGTACGAAGGCATACAGGCCGGCTTGCACACAAACACACCCACACTCTCGTAAAGCTGTGTGTACGTGTGCATGTGTGCCTCTGTCTGCATCAGACTCATTTACGGGTCATTCTCTGCCCTCCCTTCTCCACTAACCAACCCGTGCACCCCCCCCCCCCCCCCCCCCCTTGGTATCGCTCCTGCCTGTCCACCAGCACTCTGCCAAACCCCCCCGCTGGCTCGCAAGAGGGACACCTCCGTCACCACGGATACCGCTCGGAGATAAAACACCAGCCAATCGATCAAGGTCACAGGGAATAGACGTGACACTGGTGGGCTCCGTGTTATTTATATATTTTTTTAAAACACACACACACACACACACACAACAACCCGCAAACAAAATGAAACGCTTTGCTATAAAATTACCCAGAAAAGTGCTCTGCTAACAACGTTATCATCACCAATTTCATCCACCCCCTATTTCCCATATTTTAGTATTTGTGTAGTTATGCATGCATGTCACAAATAGTAGTACACATCTTTTTTTTCATATGAAGCATTTTCTTCAGTATCAGTACGTAGATATACTGTTTATGTGCACACAATGAAGGCAAATGTGTTGGTGTGTACATAAAAATCCTAAAACTGTAACACAGGTTTATGTGTATATATTTTCTGTAAATGTATGCTAACATGCTTGTCTGTGTTGTGGACTACATAGGTATGGTCAGTGTGTTATTTTGTGTATTTGAGTGTTGGACTATGTGTCCGCGTGTCTTGTCCCTGGCCGGCAGAGCCACGGTGGATGTGTGCGACGGTGTGTAAAGTGACAGGCGAGAGATTAGGCCCTCTAATCCGGGGCCAGGCCCGCTGCGAGGGTCAGGGGGCCAAAATCTGCCGCCTCCGTCCTCTCCCCGCTCGCCCCTGTCCTCTGGCATCTGGTCCCGCTGTCCACGGGGCGCGGCATGGGCATACACACACGCACACACGTCAACACACACACGTGCGTAAACACGCGCACACACATACGCATATGCACAGACACACACACGCAAACGCACACACATATATGTAAAAACACACACACACACGCACACAGACTCAAAACTCAAAAGCACATGCACACTCAAAACACACTACTAAACAGAAGGTCACATGATCGACAAACACACACTCACATGGTATCCCAAATGAATGTGTAAAACAAACTCACATTCAGACATACCTCGGCAATATGTGTGATTGCGTGCACGTATGTGCATGTGTGTGTGCGCGTGTGTGCACGCACGCGCGTGTGTGTGCATGTGCCCGTACCCAGGGAGAAGAGAGGAGTGCCGCTGAGCTGTGTGTTGTCAAGGTGCAGGACGGCCAGGTGGCCGGTCTGCAGAGCTTTAGACAGCGACCGGGCCCGGTAGTCCACCATGGACACGTTGCACACGTCCAGCCTGGACAAACACACACTCTGACACACACACACACACACACACACACACACACACACACACACACACACACACACACACACACACACACACTGTATTATGTACACATGCAGGGCTACACTCGGAAAAGAGTGCTTCATGATACACATGCAATGTCACACACACACAAAAACACAAAAACAGACATAAGCGTGCATGTGTGCACTTCAACACAGGCTAAAATATATTTGTGTCCTAGTTTTTCCCCATTTTTTTGTATGTGTATATGCAGAACAACAATCAAAGCTACCTGGTTGGTTGAGTGGTTGTCACAAACGTTGCTGCATTACGCAACAAGAGCATGTAGCTATATGCAATAAAAGGACATACAGCCTCAAGGTGACTAGATAGTCACCTTGAGGCTAGTAGATAACTGATAGTCAAATTGCTTTCAAACCACAAGCACAGCATTGAGTTGGCCATAGGGTTCATATAGGGGACTGCCCCTGGTGCTTGTAGCTCCACCAAACCCTTCCCTTAGCCCTGGTGGACAGACTCAGACTCAGAACAAAGGTTGGGGGAGAGACACAAGGATAAATAGGGTAAGAGGGGGAAAAAGATGGCAAGGAAAGGTCTGGGAGAATAGCCTTTCTTCTTTTTTCTTGGGTTTTTGGCTCACATGGAGGTTTAACAAGAGGCAGTTGCACCCTCAGGGACTTGTCTGGTCCACCTCTCACTCTCTTTCTTGTGTTTCTATGATCATCCACACACATTTGGGGTGGAGAGCATGTGTACGCCCCCCCCCCCCGGCTGACATATAGTGGAGATTTTGGGCAGGGCAGGGTGGCAGTTGACCAGAATGTACTGACACATACCTGTTGCCCGTACACACGTACACACACTCACACACACACACACACACACATACGCGCATGCGTGCGCACACACACAAATACGTAACGTGTTCCTGTCCTTTGACTTTGTGCTCGAGGTGAAGGGAAAAAAGCGCATGTCAAGAAAACAAAAGGAAAAGAAAACTGGACACTCTTTTGCTCTAAAACAAAAGTGAACAGATTAACAGCTTTTTTGTTCTGAATCTGTGTTTTCTTATCTCTCCATCCCTTTTCCCGGCTCTTTTATAATTTCCCCTTCACCAGGTGAGGGCGATGCTATGAGGAGAACCGGTGTCTGAGTGGAGCTCGTGCCCTCTGTGTCATTTCCTTCCAGTCCATTTTCTAAAATGCCAGACGTCAAAGCTTGCGGGGCCTAATACTATCAAGCCAGAGGGACATTTTGCAACCTGAAGTGGAGTATATTAGTGCTGAGAGTGACTGTATATGATTTCCTATAAGAGATAGCTTAGCTATCTGTCCGTCAAAATAATTTTGTGCTCATCTGGCAGGCTTAAAACCTTTAAAACCTAAAGGCCGTTTCACACCAAACGTAGTGTGAAACGGAGCATTCACTTTCAATCCCCTCCCATGTTAATCAATGAGCACTTCCACGGCAGGCAGAGCTGAAGCACATTGTGGAGCGCGTTTTCCTCTGCCCTGGAGTCCATTTATTCCTCCTCTGCCTGCCGTTTTTGCAGCGTTTTTTTTGTCCACGATGACGAGTCCGCGTGGAATTATATACACCTCCGGTGTGAAGACAGGGGCGCAAGAAAGTTCAGCTTCTGCTTGCGCTCTATGCTTACGCGTCAGTGTGCAACGGGCTTAAGTCTTAAATTGTGCATTCTCTGGAACTGGTCACTTTTTAAATACTTATTTTGTGAGATACAAGGTTGACGTTTGTAATCTGTTAAACCGCATCACCGGACCAGTTGTCTCATTAAGTTTGACATATTTTTTGGTTTGACAAAATATGTACAAAAATAAATAGAGAGAAAACACCCCAGACACAATAGAATCCAGCTGAATGAAGACAGTGATAAAAAGTGTCACTTTAAAAGTGACCCTGTGTAAACGGGAGATAGGACACTTGATTTTCAAGACACCAGCTGTTGGTGAGGTGAATGTACCCAGTCACAGCAAAGTCAAAGTAGTTCTTTTTTATATTTTATTCATACATTTTCAGGCTAACTTCAGAGGGAAAGGTGCCTAGGGAAGTCAGTCAGCAGTGTTGACTTTTGGGAATATCCAAAGCATCATTTCTCATCCCACATCATGGCTAATCAGTTAATCCCCACTAATGACATCTTCTTAATGTAGTATGCACTGATATATGTGTATGTGAATGCGTGCGTGTACATGCAGACGTATGTGCAGTGATCCACAAATACTTTTCAGATGGTCTTATTTCACGGAAAATGGCAGGAAAGCAGGGACCACTCAAAGGAACAAGTGTGTGTGTGTGTGTGTGTGTGTGTGTGTGTGTGTGTGTGTGTATATATATATATATATATATATATATATATATATATATATATATATATATATATATATATATATATATATAACAAGCCACCTTTATTTTAAATTCATGTTGCACACAGTAAACTCACTTTCTCTAATGTAAACCCACGGAGAAGAAGAAAACGCAACAAGAAATATTGAAAGTAAAGAAGATGGAGACGAAGAAGATGAAGGAAGCCCAGCTCTCCAACCTGCTTTATCAAATGAGCGAGGGCCCTCCACGCAGACGTCCCCACATGGGCGTTGTCAGACAGGTCAAGGTGTGCCGTGGATTCATAGTATAAAATCATATCCAACAAGGACGACGCTCCCTGCGAGTGGAACAGGGAAGGAATAAAATATATATAGACGCACACACACACACAAAAATGAAAGAAAATCAAAGGGGCCTTAAATTTGACAGAGATGTTATGAAGTTCTTTTGGAAGAGGCAAGGAGGGATAGAGGAGGGGGGGGCTTCGTAATCTGATAAGAGGGAGGGGGGGGGGGGGGGGGAGGCGACTGAATATGAAACTGCGTTGGAGTCGAAGCAGGAGATTGAGAAAAGAGAGAGAGAGAGAGAGTGAGTGAGGGAAAAAAAAGTTTGGGGGCTCATAAAACTCACATTTTCCTCTAGTCGGGCCGCGCGAAGATTGATGAAATCAAAGCGTAGCGATTTGAGGACGACTTCCAGCGCCTCGCAGGAGCCCAGGTCTAATCGCTCACCTTGATAGAGGCAAGCAATCAAACACAAGATCATTTGGCGAGGAGGGGTGTGGGTGGGTGGGTGTGAGAGAGAGAGAGAGAGAGAGAGAGAGAGGCGGGGGGGGGGGGGGGGGGGGGGGGGGTTTGGTAATAGTTAAAATTGCATGGCTTCAAACGCTTTCTCATCACTTCTTATTAAACGTGAGTCTGAGCGAATCACAACACGCTATCTATTCTAAGAAAAAAGTTGCATGTTTCTGGGAACTCTAAGCACAATCTAAGATGTCATCGGACGTACTAAAACTAATACAAAAAAATATCCAGGATGTGTGGAGTTGCAGGATGTGCATGCATTGCACAAGTCTCCCTTTTTAACCTGATGTGAAAACTGGTTTGGATTTGATTTGTTACCCCAAACAACTTGAGAATGTCTTCATACTGAGGCGGATTTATTTAATGTAACTTCAAGTTTAATCTTGGCTGTTTTATTCTGTGATTTTCTTACAGGATTTGTGAAAAGGCATGATGCAGGGTCCGATGGCATGCAACGTCGGGAAATGTGTTTTATTTTTAAATTATGAAGTCTGATGCATCCACCTGCATTTAAACACAATTAAAAGTAGTAAGATCTGTGAATAATGCATCGTCGTCATTCAGAAAAGATCACGGTTTAAACGATGGATGAAAAACACGGATCTATTTCGATATCTTGTTTTTTTGGATTTTGACTCTCACATTCGCAAAGACATTGGTGGCAGTCCCACCAGCACAACATGTTGAGATAAATGATAAGGCGTACCGAGGATCTGCAGGCAGAGTCAAGGCTAGATATCAAAGAGTGTCTGATCATTTCATTCCAGATTACTTTTATAAACAAA
>JAOPHQ010006386.1:20000-47500 GCA_030340625.1 Merluccius polli
GAGCGCAGTGAGCGGGTACACCGGGTCCCTGCGGTGATCGTCATCCCAGCTAAGAACGCCTTTATACCCAGCCTCCCTTCTTTCCTCCCTCTCCCTCCCTCCCACCTCTCTCGGAGCGTGATCGACGCGGTTGCCTCGGCGTATATATACACGCCATTTCAAAATGCGCCACTAACCACCCCCGTTATCGCCGCCTCGGCCTGTAATGAGAGGAGCGACATATGTCCGGTCCCCCCTGCTGTGTTCTGATAAGCTCGGCATTCAGTCGGCGCACAGGAAACCACTCTGGCGCACTCTTCCTCCTTCCCTCCTTTGCCTACACTCTCCTCCCGGCACTTTTATTTTGTATGCGGAACTTGCTAATAACCAGTGGAGGAAAATAGTGTGCCACTTACTTAGTGACATTTACCTCGCTGACGACTTCTCCGAGACACATGCGGCGCGGCAATAACAATCAGCATGTATTTAATTTGAAAGAAGGAAGAAAAAAAACAAGTTCCTTTAAAATTACACAGGCAGGCGGAGATGCGGGCCAATCTTAGGGTGTGTGTGTGTGTCTGTGTGTGTGTGTGTGTGCGCGCACGTGTGTGTGTGTGTGTGTGAGGAGCTGCAAGTCAGGGATGGGGTTTGTCACTGTGGCGTCAGCAGGCTTCAGCCGTGCAACATTACTGCTAATCAAAGGGCTCTGCAAGCAGCGGTGGTCTACAAAAACAGATTTTCTCTTGTCTTTTCCAATTTCTGGAGTTATTTCTTTTTTTCCTCCCCTCCCTGCCAAGGGATTTACACCCCCACATTATGATTTACAAGAATATGAATTGGGACTCTTTGAATTTAGGAGCATCGGGTTGTCATGCTGGGGGCATTTTTATGCTATACATTTTTTAGACAGGATAAATAATGAAAGAAATGGTAGTAATTGATTTCTCCACAGTCCACTTTAAGTCAAACCGCAAGGTAAACAATCACATAACTATTCTACTCAACTATATTATATATTATATATATCCTGATTTACCAAACAAGTATACAGTTATTGCAAACAATCATTGTTACAGCTATGGTTTGATTCATTTTAAATAATTTTGTATTTTCAGACATATAGGGCAAGTAACATTCACAGTTGTGTTCATTCTAGTGAGGTCCAATTCCTAAATCATTATGATAAATTCACAGTTGAACATAACCGGTTAATTTCATGTATGCATCGATCAAATTATCAATCTATTCATTTATTTATGAAATAATTTATATGGAATCGTCAATTCAACAATCAGTCTTAAAATAAGAAATACATTGTGAAATAACGCAGATATTTGGTCAGGCATCGACTGTAGCAGCTTGCTGTGCCGTACGGGCTTCTCACAGTCAGGTGGAGCCGGAGCGCCCGCGTGTCTCTTAATCCTAATCGCAGCTTGAATCTGATCATGAAAACACAGTTCGGAGACAGACTTCAGACATTTGTACAGTGGATGAGTTTCAACGCCCCCCCCCCTACCACTACCACCACCACAGGATACCATTGTTTACCACTCCTATGAAGATGTCACCAAAAAGCAGAGTTGTTTTATCCCACACATTTTCATAGAAGTGCAAAGGGCCCCGTGGGTCCTATAATAATTATAATAATTATAATAATTATATTTATAATAATAATAATTATTATTATTATTATTATTATTATTAGTATTGTTATTATTATTATTATTATTATTATTATTATTATACTAAATATATGTTTTTTATCCAACAAAACTACCAACGCTTTAAATACTCTTCAACGATCGGCCTCAGGGGAAATTGCCCCTCGCCTGAAAATACCTAATTTAATAAATATGCTCTTTAGGCATAGTGTTTTTTCTGTTTTTTTTTCATTTTGCACAGACTTATTACAGATTAATTTGCATGCAGGCTCATTTTTTAGGTCTTAATATCACCCCTCTTAGCTACTGTTTAACCATACATGTTTTAATCTTTCAGGAGGACCACCTACATTCGTTTTCAAATGCAATTGGGTTCATTAGCACCTCCGAGATAATACGCTGGCTCCATAGTTAATGTAAGCACTGCTAAGTCTCTAATTTCCACACAAATAATTCTCCTTGATCTCTGCCAAAATGTATGCAGAGAGGAGGGGGGTTCGAAAAGTGATGTTCTTTAACATGGCTGGTCCAAGTAAAGTAAGTAAGTACATAAAATGAATTATAAATGGTGGAGTATGGGTTTCAAGTGCATGCATGCTGTGGGGGGTGTGTGAGTACGTGTTTGTATGTGTGTTAGTGTGCGTTTATGTCTGTGGAGTAAAGCAAGGAGGAAAGAGAGGGGGGTGAGAGAGAGAGAGAGAGAGAGAGAGAGAGAGAGGAGTTTATATGCACAAGTGTTTTATCCTTTAAGCGTCCGAGAGTGCGTTTGATGTGTGTGTGTGTGTGTGTGTGTGTGTGTGTGTCAGCGTGTCCTGGGTTTAGCCTATGTAAACTATACACAGCATAATATGCTATATTCTCTGTGTGTTAAGTCTGTGTACCCCACCCCCCACACACACACACACACACAACTTGATATTTGTTTTCATTTACAGCTGTACTATTATTCGCAAAACCATTGACTTAAACCCATTCTGCGTAGCAGTCAACAACACTCTCAGCCCCCCTCCCCTTCCCTGTTTGGGCTGGAGACGCCTAAGCCTGATTGATGCTGATTGAATGAAATGATTGAAATTGCCCAAAGATTTTAATATGCACACGCACACATCGACTGTGTGTGTCCATATGTGTGTGTGTGTGTGTGGGTGTGTGGGTGTGTGTGTGTGCGTGTGTAAGACATTGTTTTAGCTTTTTCATGCAACTGTGTGTGTTGTGTGTGTGTGCGTGCATGTGTGGCATGCACTACGTGTGCGCATGTATGTGTGTGTGTGTGTGTGTGTGTGTGTCTGTGCGTGCATGTGCGGCATGCATAACGCACGCGTGCATGCGTGTGCGCGTGTTTGTGTGTGCGCGTGCATATAACGATGAAGGGTTTCTGTCTGTCACACCCTGACTCTGTCATCACTGGAGAGTCAGGAAGGTCTTCAAAGTAAAGCCATTTCAATTGATATTTGTTTTTCTGTTGCCGTGGAATGAATTCACTGTGATTTATTGTTCAGCGCTTTACCCTCATTAAATATGTTTTTTTTCAAGCTGCTGTGTGTTGTGGGTGTGTGTGTGTGTGAGTGTGTGTGTGTGTGTGTGTGTGTGTGTGTGACTGTGCGTGAGAGAGTGTGAATGTTTAAGGCGGTAGCATATTTCATTTATTGTCGTCTTTGTTGTCTTAGCACAGGCGTCTCTATTGGCGCTACGCAGTCACTTTATGAGTGCGGTTGCTGACGCTGCACAACCGACAGTCAAGCGTTCGATACAATTGTTTTAAGACCAATAGTCTGAACATTTTTCCATTCTTCATGGGGGTGCTGAGGCTTCATCCATAGCTGTCTATTTTCCACTGTCAGATTACACAGGTTGGATATACACTGAAATCCTGAAATCAACCACATGAAATATAGATGTGTACGACTGACTATATCATTGGTGTAATTGAGTTGGAGTACATGGGACTTTTTTTCTTATAATCATTATTGATTTTTTATCATGTTTATGTAAGTGACTGACAATTGACGATCCTTTAGAAAGGATCATAATCATTAGTTTAGTTATATAGCTACATTTGCTTCTGAGGACCGAGCTAAGAGTGCAGGTTTTTTCAACCCATCATCAAACCACAGTGTATACAACACATTTGAGAAACAACATTCGCCCACAGGCCTGCAATCTGGACCAGATGAGATTTTTTAAAAACTGAATTTAAAGTGTTTTACGTGGGGATAAAGACCATTAGAGCAACCAGATGAAGCACCTGATGTAATGTTTTGAGCAGTTTCAAATTGTGATCAGCTTGATGCTCCATCAAAATGCAATATAATGAAGAGCAACTCAACATTAAATCCCTTTTTGGTGTTTAAGTCACATTATCAACAACGTGTGTACAACAACGCTGATGCTAAGATTCACCTTGACACAATCTGGTTCAATTTGCCTTACAATGGTTTTAATTAGCATAAGGGATGTCTGAGATATCTACAAGACCCATTGGCCTAAGCTATGTTGTTTAGCAAAAAAACAAACATTTCTTATATAAAAGATTACTTCTTCTAGAAGGGTTCATGGGTGTTCAAGTCAAAGCATTAAACTTTTTTTTTAAGTAATGTTTTTTAAATTTTTATTCTGTGCCTGTTAAAAATAAAATAGTCAGATTTTGACCTGGATTGAGCACATAGCACCACAACGCACATCACACTCAAATTCGAAAACAGCCATTGATAATTCAAAAGAGGTATGCAAATGTAATGGTGAAAAAAATCAAAAGTTCAAACAAGTCTACCTTGAGCTGCTCCAGAATGCACACTCGTGGTTCCACCTGGTGTCTGTCACAGCTCCTGCAGTAGGCCAGGCTTACCTCTGTCAAGGTGAGGCAGCTGTCAACTAAAATGGAAAAATACACTCATTTACTGCCTTAATGTCTCCGCGTCCCAGTGAGCCACCGGCGTCGTATTGAAGTGAAAAAGCGCTTAGGGGAGCTTCGAAGAGCGCCATACGGTAAACTGTGCAGCCTGTGTGTGTGTGTGTGTGTGTGTGTGTGTGTGTGTCTGGGTAGGCACTCGTGCAGACTAGAAAAGAGGGAAGATGGCCGTCGATGAGAAGTGAGGAAGGGCAGACAACTGGATGAATGACTGTCTGCGTTATAAATCAGCCAATCCCGCGGCCCGATTTATCAACCATTGCCTTACGGGATGAGCTTCCAGATGCAAAAAAAGTGGAGAGAATTTTACAAATTGAAACACTTGTTTTTGAATCTTTGAATGTCCTACAAAGGCTGTGTACTTCTTAGATTACAAAAACCAAGAGATGCAGAGGAGGCTATTTGATATTTTCACTGGTATCTGTAAGGTTGAATATACCAAAGCCAAAGTTATTGAAAAGATGAAATAATACATGTGGCAGTCTAGTATACAGAGCACAACACAAAATGTAACGATCCTGCCCCAACCCCACTCATTACCTGTTTTTCCTTGGTGTTGTTAGTGTAATGTCTGTCACCTCCTGTGTTAATTAGTAATTCTGTTCATGTGTATGTTTGAACAGAATTATACATGTATTTAAGTTCCCCTTGTTTCTGCCCCAGTTTGTCGGTTTCTTGTTTGTGTTTGTTTGTTTGTTTCTTTCTGTCTGAGTGGTATCATCAAGTAAAGCTTTCTTTCACACCTACCCTGAGTCTGATCTCTGCATTTGGGTTCAGCTCCCTGCGCAAGCTGTGACAGAGGAACCGACCAACAACATTAACCCAGCAGAGATTTCCTCATTATCCACATTCCTGGCAACAACCTTTGAGCACCAGGAGAGGCTTGCACCACTCGCTCCCCAGCTACCCAGCCTCGCTCCCTAGCTACCCAGCATCGCTCCCCAGCTACCTAGCCCTGTCCCCGAGCCTGACCTGACTAGCCCAGGTTCCTGACCTGCCTTGCCCTGTTCCTGAACTTCCTAGCCTTCCTAACCTTCCTTGCCCTGTTCCCAAGCCTGACCTGCCTAGCCCAGGTTCCTGACCTGCTTAGCCCAGATTCCTGACCTGCCTAACCCTGTTCCTGACCTTCCTAGCCCTGTCCCTGCACCTGAGCTGGCTAGCCCTGAGCCTGAGGTGCCTAGCCCTGAACCTGACCAGTCTCTACCGCAGCCTGGCGGTGCAGCCTGGAGGACTGCCAGGAGGCGTTCCTTGGGGGGGGTGGTACTGTAACGATCCCACCCCACTCACTCATGGTTTTTCCCTTTGTGTCATTAGTGTAATGTTTGTCCCGTGTAAATTAGTAATTCTGTTCACCCTTGTTCCATGGCTGTGTCCGAAATCTCATTCACTACTCCCTACTCACTATCTAGCGGGTTTTATGTAGAAAACTAAATAGTGAGGTCATCAGCAAAATGAAAAAAATCAATGGTTGGTGGACCAACCATAATAAATACTGGCATGCATTATTGTGATAAATACATATTAATCAGTGTATTTTCCCCAAATAATAAAATATTAAAAAACAAAAACAATTAAAACATTATTCTTGCATTTGTACAACAGGTTGCACTGCTCCGTTTCCTCCATTGATGTGCTCTCCTCTCGTCCGTCTGCCATTTTTCTTTCAGCGCAATGCATGATGGTATATAGTGCTTGGTTAGTGACCATCGGTTGTACACTACATTTCACGATGCATTGTGGGATGAGTCTACTATGATAATTCTCACTATACATTCGGTTGGCAGTACAATATCTGGCAAACTCACTATATAGTGGACTATATAGTGAGTATTGAGTGATTTTGGACACAGTCCATGTATTTAAGTTCCCTAGTTTCTGCCCCAGTTTGTCGGTTCCTTGTTTGTGTTAGGTGTGTTTCTGTCTGCGTGTTTACATCAAATAAACCTTCCTTTCGCACCTACCCTGGGTCTGGTCTTTGCATTTGGGTTCACCTCTCTACCAAAAGCAGTGTCACAAAATGAATGTCTCCCCATTAAAGAGTACATAAAGTCATACAGAACAGAGATGGATTTCCATACCAATTGCTCATACAAGATGTGACCGTTAAACCTACATTACCGCAGCCATCCTGCCACACACGTATTAGTCCAAACGTATTTGTAACTTTTTCATTGCAGACACATGTTTGTTCAAAAGTGTATGAAAAATGAAAAGCCATCCAGCCATGGTTCAATCAACTCAGGCACTGTTTCTCTCTAAACCAGTTTTGTAGGTGGAGAAAAAGAGAAAACCTTATTTTCAACAAAAGTGATGTCTGCAGTGAAAACGTTAATGCAGGTTAAACTGTTTTTTTTTCCTCGACAAACTGATCCCATTCATCCCTTGACATGTGTTGTGCTGGATTGGATGATGATTATGTCACTCTCTCTGAGAGCGAGCAGAAAAGAGCAAGATTTTGAAACTAAACGACCTACAAAAAGGCCCCTCCTTCTCAGCTCCGTCCCTCCCTACGTTTCTCCCTCCCTACGTCGCCAATGAGAAGTTTGCATTCATGCATCTGTAATTGACAGGCAAGACAGATTCCCTGAACCAATCAGGGAAGAGATGCCCTGATTGGTCAGAAATTAGCTGGGAGCAGTCTAAAGTCTAAATTGTCTCCCAGAGGCAGGCGCTATGGCAATTATAACAACTCAAATTATAGATGTCTTACCTATACCTTTATCTAGAAACCTTCTTAAAGATACAGAACCTTTTCACAACATTCAAGTCCCCTTAAAAAAACCTCCATGACCCTTTTTCATGACTTCAGTATGAATATACGTATATACAGTCTGCACATAATATACATACATTCAAAATACAAAATGCATCTGATGTTAGTTCAGATTCAGCAGCTTGAATCACAATCTTATTTTGTACAGATGACGATAAATAACAAAAAATGAAAAATGCACAATGCCTACCATGTCCGTCTGTGTGCTCTGCGAAACCTGACACTATATTTTCATCCGGCGGGAAAGACACATGCTTGTCACCTTTGCTTCTCTTCTTCTCTCTCGTGCTGCCAGAGGTCTCTGGTCCATCGTCGTTCTCCTCCTCGTCATCATCATTCTCCTTGTCACTACACCTGGTCATCCTTCTCCTACCACTCGGCTGCAGCTGTTTTTTGTTTTTGTTTTAAAGCAACAGGGTCAGTTCACATGTGACACACGGCATGCTATCAATCACCAATCTAATGTCCAAGGTACTTTGGGTACGAGATCCTTGATAAAGCTGAGGTGCCAGGGCTAAATGTCTGCTGCAACTCGTGGACAAGCCATAAGGCCTACAGGCTCTGTGAGAACACACTTTGTGGAAAGACAAGACAACAAAGCAATAATATCTTATTCATGAGGGGTGCACAGTGCTGCAACTGAAATCCAATATGCTTCTATCAAGTGACAGATTAAGAACAAGCTAAGGCTATATGCATGTTTAGCTACCTATTTACATGCAGTATATGCCCATACCCTGGCAAAGTTTAAAATGATGACATATGAGATATGAGACGTTATTGAACCCACACTGCCCCAAATTATTTTGGTCAATAAACAGTACAAAATTAAAATAACATTTTCACATCATATATAGTGTTACATAATATTGTCCCACTGTTGGCCATCATTATTATAATGATTATTATTTAGTTGTGTGGGCTTGAATGTATACAAGATAGCCTAGCCATCTAAATATAGGCCTAAATATATGTACATATAAATATAAAACATCCATATTGCAATATGCATCCAAATGTGATTTTGGCAGTTGTTTTAAAAAAAATAATATTAGCTAAAGTTAGCTCGTTTATAACTTTTGCTGGCTCCGTGCACATTAAATACTTACACTTATATTCTGAATGCAGAAGGACTCAACAGAAAAAACAAGTGAAAGAGCCACGTACACAAAATACAAGTAGCTATGTCAATAACACAGAGCTATAAGTTATTATATTTCATATAATATATTTCCTATAATATGGTGCGCGTGAAGCAGCCTCACGTTAGTATTTTATCCAATCACAGCCGGCGCTTTTCTTGACGTTTCAACCACGAGGAGAGGTCTGTGGTTTGGGTTTCAGATGACGTCACCGGCACCTGACCATCACTCGACCAATGGGATTGCGGGATTGCGGTGAAGTGACTTCCGGGTAACTGGTTGTGCGGGAAGTTTGGTCCAGCACGGATTCCGCCAATGCCAGGGTCACTTCAATCCGACAAAACAACGTGAAGGTTTGTGATGTTGCCGCCGCACGACACCGTCCTCACCGGGCGACAACACACCTTTACCTGAGCTCGATTTTAGACTTTTATAGTCACCTAAAATGACAGCGACGAGATAGTTAGCAGGTTAGCAATGTTAGCAAAACACCGCCGGGCCAGGCGATAATCGCCATCATTAATTCGGTAACGTGTATACCCTGGCGATAACATCAACATATATAGTGCAGTTTGCGATGTAAACCGGGTTTAGTTTGGTTTTAAACGCTAAACGCGTGTCGTTAATCGGAGTTGTAGCTTCTTTGGCTACGAGAAGCTAACTGGTGGTGGCTGGTTGAAGTTTAAAACGGGCTGGTCGCTCAACGGGAGTATTGTCACTAATAAACATTTAGGTCAGCTTTACAGATAAAAACGCATCCATGTGATATGATGTTTTGTTGTTAGCGAGTATCAACACACATTAACAAGCGAAACTACATTGTCCTTCCAGTGTCGTATGTGTCCTGTTTACGTTTAAATCCACTTCGTGTGTTGCTGCTGTTGATGTATGTGCTTGTTTTGAGGACTCTTGTTAATTTCAAACGTAATAATAGTCGGTACGACATTGGAAAGTAGTTGAAAAGACCTATACGTATATACATAACGCTTCACGACCACATCAGCACATTAACTTGTGTGGAAACGTCTCGAGTATGACGACACACTGATAATGATGGGGATCTGTAATGTGTACCTGAGTCCTATGGTGCCACTGTGTGTTTCAGATGCCTCCTAAAGCCAAAGCACCGGGGAAAGCAAGAGGTCCAGCCAAGAGGAAGCTGGCGGAGGAGTTTCCACCAGGAGAAGTGTTGACGGATAATGCAAAGAAATCCTGGAAGCTGGGCGCACCGATTGGTCAGGGGGGTTTCGGCCTAATCTATTTAGGTAAGGAAGGATACATAGGACCCTTCTTACTACGTTACTTTCAAATCTATTCCTTAAAAATAGCCGTATAAACAAAAGCCTGTGTCTCAAGCAGACTGCTCTCACCCAATCATACTGTTTTGAACCACATGTGCAACTTTCTATTTACCTCAAACAGATAGACTGCACATTGTTAGTCTTTGTATCATTGGAATAATACAGCACTTTATCTTGTCATTCTTTCCAGCGAATGAAACCTCTGCACAAGTTGTTGGTGCAGACGCTCGATATGTGATCAAAGTGGTAAGTCTAAAAGTGGTGGGCGGGGAGGGGTGCAGTTGTAAGTTAACCCCAGGCCTCTAGGGCCTCGGTTGATTCAATGCGACTTTTGTCACCCGATCACGCCAGGGCGCATTAACTGTCAGGTCTGGACAGTCCCAGAGCGGATCTTGCTCAAATTGTGATCTGATGAGTTAGGCCACATCCCGAGGTGGTCAGGGTCGCATTCTGATCGAATTGGATAGGTGTGTGGACAGCAATCTGGGCACAATGTGGGCAGACTACAGGCTACGTCATTAAAACCACGCCCACTGCCTACACTGAACCCCCCAGGATTCTCCTGGTATTCATGCATAGGCGTACCGATATTTTGCACTGAAGATGGATGAAAATAAATCATGGTGTTTAACCCGGACTCAATACCTTGGAGTTATGGTCAGCTGCCACTGTCCAGGCTAAACTGGAACTGAAACTGCACTCAGTAATGTAATGAACGCATAGAGCGCTCGCCTCCGCTGCGCTCTCCTAAACAATGCGTGTCTGGTGCGTGCCCTACATCTATGCCTACTTACCATTTTAAACAGCAAGAACAACATAGAGGCTTCTCTTCCACCCAGTGCCATTTCAGCAGATGGTAAGTGAAATCAGAAAACAGATCCGGCCACAAAGTTTGTATTCAAGTGTGGACGTCAGACCTGTGTTCCGATCTGGCACATCCGATCACAAAAGTTGCATTGAAATGACAAGTGTAACCAAGGCCTAGAATTATTTACCTGGGACACTTTGCAATGCCTGACATGCAGCCTGTGTGGACAGCTGCATTGGTTAACATGCAATGGCGGCCTTTTGACCGTGAGGCTAAAAATTATGTAGGAGAAATAGCGGGCATGACATCCCTATTTTTAGGAATCCTGTGACATCAAATGATTCCTCAAAGCAGGCGCTGTGACATGATTCTGGCTCTTATCAAATCACTTGACTTTGGGATGTCACATGGGTTTCAAAAGTTGGACAGTGTTGAAGACATGTAAATGCTTTATAATTACGGCTATTACAACAATAGGTATTTTTTGGTTTTTCAATTATAGGAGCCCAGTGAAAACGGACCCTTATTCTCCGAGCTCAAGTTCTACATGAGAGCGGCCAGAACCGACCTGAGTACACTGCTGCACCATCCCTCATCACACATGCACACAACCATGTCATTCATGTATACATAGATACTATCATCTCTAACCACCCGGACAAACAAACAAAGCAGACACGCAACTTTCTTAATTAAAAAAAGACCTATAACTCAGCCACATCGGGGGCCAACGTGCATATGAAGAGGGGTGGGGGTGCTTTTGGTGGCTGCGCAATTCGCCCCCCGGGCCACAACTTTGCATTTTATATAATAACAATCCAAATGTCAATCTCCCCTGACAATTAACTGTTATATTACTAAGGAACCAAAGGTTCATATTTTATTCATGTCAGAATCGTCTCATGTTGTTGGTAAATATTTGTCCCGCCAGCAGATTAGCTCGGGGGCCACAACCCCCTCCACCCCCCTCTCCTCCTCAAAGGAATTAAGCACGTATTACTTTGAGCACCATGGCCATACTCGCTGTCTCCTACCATCTTGCCAACTTGTTGATGGCAACCAGAAGTTGTAGCAGTACTTACCAATTCGAACCACTCGACACACACATATGTTTGCACATTATTCTTTATTGATTTAGTTTGTTATCCACACCCTCATCAGTTATTACAGATGTTTAACCAAAAGCTTTGTTTTGCTTATTTCTCTCTGTCTCCATGGTACTGCAGTTCAGAGCTGGATGAAGTCTCGCAAGATGAAGTATTTGGGGGTCCCAAAGTACTGGGGCTCCGGTCTGCATGAGAAAGGAGGGAAAAAGTAAGTCACACACCCCAAAGTCCCTCTCCATGTATGTATGATCTGAGTCAAACGCTAAAACCCCATCAGCTCTGCTGCTGCTACATTCTGCTAGTGCAGAACTACTTATGAACCAGGTAAACATCCAAACTTAATAAATCCTGGAGTTCCCCACACTGGTGTTCACTGTTTTCCAGGTATAGGTTCATGGTAATGGATAGATTTGGCACCGACCTACAGAAGAAATTTGAAGAGGCCGGAAAAAAGTTTTCCAGAAAATTGGTACTGCAGCTTGGCCTCCGACTGGTTAGTGATTTTATTTCCTCATTTAAAAAAAAATGTGTATTATGCATTGCTTCATGTTTATATGTATGCGTTGACCAAACAAAAAGCCAACATTTTTTTCATGGTAGTTTGATTTAAGGAGCATGTAGTACCGATTTAAGCACTGTATGCACTGCATAAATCGGAATCATAATAAACCAGTTAAATAACTACCCGGTAAGCTTGTTGTCGTGTACCCTGTTATGTACCCCAACCTCATTTGATCATTTTTACTCGTATTGCATTTCTCTCATGGTATCATAATTTATAGCTACACACTATATAACTTTTTCACTGCAGCCATCAATTTTTCTTTTTCTTTCAAATTGTTAAAGATTATGAGTGTTTAAAGAATAAAACCCATCCACCCATGGCTTCAGGATTTTATTCTCTTTAAATCAATTTGCTCTCTAGAGAACCATGGCGGACACGTCTTGATGGGAGACGTGTCGCGGAGACTCTTACAATAGAGGAAGTGACGTGAAGCGCCCATCTTACCTTTTTTAAATGACCAAGCGCTTCGAAGCAGCCAATGGGTTTTATTATTGCACATAAATTCCAATAATTTTGAACAGAAGTGATGGCTGCAAGGAAAGATTTACATAGTGCAAGTTTAATATTGACAGGAGCGTTTTCACCACTCGCTACAATACCTGCGTAGTAGCAGCATAATGTGCCATGTCAGTATGCATCATTCTTAAGGAATGTGTTAACCCTGCTCTTTGGATATTATGGTCACGTGGCATGCTTTGCTGTGTATGCTTTGAGTATTTGAGTGTTATTACTTGCTCCAAATGACTAAAATAGCAAACTAAATGTTGTTCATCCTGTCACTTGGTCTAGCTGGACGTTTTGGAGTACATCCATGACCACGAGTACGTTCATGCTGACATCAAAGCATCAAACCTGCTCCTCAGCCATGGAGACCCACACCAGGTGAGGCGCTTCTACCAGTTGGCTTCTGGTCTGGGCCTGAAATGTCTTCAGTCATGTTCACATTGCAGGCTGTCATGGCCCAAGTCAGCTATCGCATCACATGACATTGCAATTCTAGAGCTGCCACATATCTGATCTCTGACTATTAGGGATACTAATTCAGACTTTTTTTTCCTGACCAATACCATCATTCACCGTTATCCGACAAGAATAAATGTGCTATAAAAAATGGCCGAAAGTCTATGACCCGTAAAAAAGGTTACCAATGGTTTTTTTTGCTTGGAAAGGAGGGTTGGCCCCAATGCATACTTTCAAATTTCAAGCTTCCAATAATCGTTACGTTTCCAAAGGTATATTTGAATAGACTTTTCTTTTCACCTAACACCTAAACCTTTTCAAATCCAGCGTTTGAATTTTGTCATGTGCCAACTGGCTATGTGATGCCTGTGTGCCCCCTGCATTATTAAATAAAACGGATTATTGCTAAGGCTTTTATTACAACTAACTAATGATATCAGCTATGAACTAGGGCTGAACGATTAATTGCATTTGCGATAATATCGCGATATGACAAAACGCGATTTTCTAACCGCAAAGGCTGCGATTTGATTGGTCACGTGACTTGCGAGTGAGCCGAGCGGAGCAAAGCAGAGCAGGCAGGGAGAGACGCTGCGCTTTAACCTGCTGCACAATGGCCTCAGGTGCACTGTGATCAACTATTCATTCATTTTATACACATTTTATTTTTTGTTTCACAGGATCCATGCTGTTCCATAAATGGCTTCATATTCGTGGGGAACATAAGGCTGAATTATCAAACAGGCCTTAGTTTCAGTGATAGAAATTATTGACGGCTCCGTCAGTCATGCCGTTTTTCAAAGTGGTACAATGTACAAGTGAGTGTGGGGATTACCACTTCAGAAACAATCTCAGTTGAGAGAAAAAAAGCAGAAGCTGCTACTTGCTAAGTGTGGATGTATATGGCTAAAATACATAACGGAACGCATTAAAAGTACGTCACCGGCAACCTCGCTGATTAAAGGTAACTGCAATCTTAAAGGCAAAGTAACGTTTGTGACGGTGTACTAAACTACAACCAAAAGTTTTAGAGTAATGTTATGTTTGAATACAAAACTAATGAAGGATACTTCGATTATTCAAATATGTAGGGGCCAGCCCTTTATTTTGTGTGTGCAACACAGCAAAAACTACAACAGAACGTGAGGATTTATTTTATAATTTATTTATTTTTAAACCGTTTATCTGATGGTGATGGTCGGTCAAAAATGATATTGTCGGTTAAAGGTTAAACGGTAAATTGTTAACATCACTATAAATGGAGTTAGGAACAAGACACTGAACAGAGGCCCATTGTCTTATAATCTGCTTATGGTTATGATGCTGCCTAGACACCGTTGATATTTTAGAGTTTCGTCTATGGGTAGCTCTTTTTTAACCCTACATGCGTTTGCATCCCTGATTATAGTCGGAGTTGAAATGGAGCAGGATTTTGGGCACCAAATATAGGCTGTTGTGTATAACACTACAATTTTATGAGTTTTTGGAATTGGCAAGAGCTCGGCAAAAATCAAGGAACAGACTTAAAGCCAAAAGCCTCACTTGGCTTTCCTGGCAGTGCAGTTTGGTTGTGCTTTGTCTTAGTATGGATGCAGAAATAAAGCACTTCATATGGTGCTCCACACCACTTCCAATTCTGGTGTACTGCTCGTTTTGAGATGAAACTTCTGTGCTGGTGCTCCTCCGTACCAGAACCACCAGCCACTATGTTAACTAACTAGGTTTTTCGCTGTAATAATAACATCACTTTTTAAATATTTTTTAGAAAGCGAACTTCAAGATAAAAGCATTCATCTAATGAAAGCTGACACACATTGAGGCTGACTCCTCATTAGCATGTAGACAATAAGATGCAAAAATAAATATACGGGGGGGGCAGTAGAGTAAATAGAACAATAGTTTTTTTCTACTTTTATTTTTGTATTTTTTGTTGCTAAAGCTTAATCACTGAGGTGACTTTCTGAGTAGTTTTGACAGTCATGGCCCTCCTTACACCCATGGCCGTGTCAACCCATTAGTGCCCTGGAGGTAAAAGTGTACTTTAGGCCCCCAACTGAGCCCATGGCAGTTCCCTTACTTTGCCTGTTTGATAATTCAGCCTTATGTTCCCCACGAATATGAAGCCATTTATGGAACAGCATGGATCCTGTGAAACCAAAAATAAAATGTGTATAAAATGAATGAATAGTTGATCACAGTGCACTTGAGGAACATCATTAGGTGCAGTTTAAGTATGGGGAAAGGGTAGGGTGATGCATGTATTTCTGTTTATATATACATCCGTGTGATTGTGTGTAGCACAGGCTTTTTTTCCCCTTTTAGAAATCAGGGATATTACGTTTCAGAGGAGAAAAAATATTTTCTTCCCGAAGCAAACAAGGTGGAGGCAGGAGCAAATATTGAATTTAGAGATTAATAATGTATCATTGGTGGCATTATTAAAAGGCTATTTTTAAACATCAATTAGCATGTCGGATCTGCTCCCTTGGGATTTTCAACACGGGAGGCTGATGGCTTCTTCAGTACTTGTTGGAAATGTTTAGTAGTAATTGGTAATTTATTTTGGTCTGTGTTCCTCTCATTTTCTTCCATTTGTGTCTGTCAAAGGCAGTAGCCAAATGTGTTAAGTGAGCATGCTGTTGACAGTGGCTAAGCTTCTGTAAATAGCAATACGGGTTTGATTGTGCAAACGAGACGTCCACCGTATTACAATACAAGAGTCCGGTGCTTAAAAGATGATTTAATCTGGAATTGGAACTCATTATCTAGTGAAGTTATTGGCCTCTTTAAAGGGCCTGGCTTGCTTCCGAAGATGCTCTTCCTACATACACTCGTGCTCGCAGAGCACACACACATTTTGACGTGCTGCGTTTATAATTTTTTTTCTTTCTGCACCCGTCTTGTCCATCCTCGGTGCATGGCTTTGTGTGTGTGTGTGTGTGTGTGTGTGTGTGTGTGTGTGTGTGTGTGTGTGTGTGTGTGTGTGTGTGTGTGTGTGTGTGTGTGTGTGTGTGTGTGTGTGTGTGTGTGTGTGTGTGTGTGTGTGTGTGTGTGCTGTAGGTGTACTTAGTAGATTATGGGCTGGCCTATAGGTACTGCCCAGAGGGCGTGCTCAAGGAGTACAAGGAGGACCCCAAGAGGTGTCACGACGGCACCATCGAGTTCACCAGCATCGACGCACACAAAGGAGTTGGTATGTGTCTCCACCCCACCCCACATCGTTATTTCTCCCCCCATTTTATTTCTTCAAAATAGTTTACTTTTGCATCTATCTCATTGTCAGGGTTGTTGATACTGTGGCAATACAGAATGTTCACATTTCATAGAAAAATAGAGGTAATAATATACTATCCTGTACTTTGGTATGATGTACACATAACCCATCTTTTTGGTGCTAGAAATTATATGTAGACCTTACGGAAAAATGGCTTGCTGGAATAAAGACTGCAATTGCCGTTCATTCATTTTCTCTTTCCTGCAAAACTACCTACCTCTGTAGTGGTGTGCACGTTTGAAACCTAGTTTGTTTTGATGATTACATTGAGGGATGTATTCATGATTGGGGGAAAATGTTGTTGTTTGTCAATCAGACAATGCATCAGTAATCGTGGCTTTTCCCTTCTGTATGCTGTTAATTATTCCATTAGTTTGTTTGTTTTTTTCAGGAAATACAATGGAGCATTTGGTGTCATTAAAATGCAACGCTTCCAAATGCTCCATCGTATTCCTAAAGAAAATACATCCAACATATTTTCTGTGTTGATCTCATTTGATCATGTTGGTCATAACACTGCATCGTTATTCATCTCATTGGTACACCGTGATAAACATGCGTTTGTGGCGTCAGTGTATGGGCACCGGCATGGCCGGAAAAGAAATGGATCGTCATTATGTGGAATGACATTAGATGCTGCGCTTGGTCTACCAGCTCCCTGCAGGAGGAGTGACCTGGAGATCCTGGGCTACTGTATGGTCCAGTGGCTGTGTGGTCGGCTGCCCTGGGAGGACAAACTACAGGACCCCGTCTACGTCAGGGACTCCAAACTAGAGTGAGCGAGTTATAGTCTACCCAGACAGCCGTAGCTCACTGAGCTGGACCTATTGAAATAGAGCTGCATGGATGTGTCATTCATTGATCACAAAGGAAATTCAAGCTAAAATGTTTCAAACAATAACTTGGTATCAATAGTGTGACAATGTTGATATTTTAGAATTTATTTATTTTTTGTCCATGAGGTCAGTATGATTTATTTTGCTTATCTTCAACTGCATAGATAATTAATAATAATAATAATAATAATAATAATAATAATAATTGATGCAGCACCTTTCATGCTTAAATTGCTGCTCAAAGTGCTTTACGGAACATTTAAAAATGATTTCACATTTCAAATGTAGTTATAAACTGCAGAAGCTCACTTCATTGTTTTGTAGACCAGGAATAGTCGACTTTAAAGCTGTCACAATATTGCATCAGCAAAAGTCATCCATATCTACTCTCATGATCAATATCATATTGATCTGTCGCGTCAGTCTGTTTTCTCCTGGGAAGTGTGTATCAGGTACTGAACCGCTACCCTTTTTAGACTTCTGTTGGAAATAAACTAAAGTCTGCTTTCTTCTCTCACAGGAGTCGAGAAGACATTCCAGGCTTTATGTCCAAATGTTTCCCATCCCAAGACAAGCCAGGTGTGACATACATGTAACACACACACACACACACACCTCTTTTACATTCACACATTATGTAAGACATTACTACAACTTGCCTTTTATGGAAAATGTTTGGCTAAACAATGTTGTGTTAGACAATGTTGTGTTTCAGGTGTAAGGGCTTCTAAAGGTCTTAGGAAGTGGATCTGTACAGTTTTGTACAGTAAACACACACATGTCAACACAAGTGTGACCCTGGCAGCAGAGGTTGCCTCTGAGGTTTGTTTATTTTTGCGTTGGTTCTTCTTAGTGCATTTTTTTTTTTGTGACATACTGATTCCTGTTTCATCATGGCGCTTTGACCCTGGGGCAACATTGATGCGGCTTGAGGGCTGGCAAGAGCGGAGAAGAGGGCATGAAAGAGACGTAGAAAAGAGAGATCATAGTGGAAAGTGGCACGAGTCGTCACTCCTACTTTTCAGCTCCACTGCTTGTGACCAAACTGTTGTTTACTGCTGTGTGTATTTATGTCAGAGCAGGGCTTAAAGACAGTCACACCAAACAGAATTAGAAAGACTGCCGGGTCCTCGTGTGGATGGAAAAGCGATAATGAGTGTGTAAAGTGTCGGTCGATGTTTTCAGTTTTTTTTTCGTTGGGGGCGGGGCACTGTTTTTTTCCTGAAGATACGCAACATCACCGTGTGTGAAATGGAAGTCTCTTTGTTTTTTGTATTCTGGACTAATTGCAGTGCAGAAGGCGAACTACCTGGCCAACTTACAGATGTCTCTAAACCAGGGGTCTCAAACACAGTTTACCCCGGCAGGGTGCTCTCTCCTAGGAAGGCCGCTTGAACACTCTGCAACAAAAAACCTCCAACAATACATTTGAAAGACGTATATACACAGTAATTGAATATTGAACATTTTGGCTTAGACAATGGACTTTGACTTCATGAGTGAAAGCAAACTACATGGTCAAAACACACCATCAAATAATTTTAATTGTTCAGCTCAGTAAAAATGTTTGTATATGTGCGTGTGTATATGTGTTTGTACAAAGACATATTTTCACTGCCCCTCCGTCTCTTCTCATCCTGTTTTTCTCCCTCCCTCCCACTGTGCTGTGTGTGTTTTGCTTCTGCAGGTGAGATAGAGAAGTTCCTGGAGGAGGTCAAGCGTCTGGGCTACACGGACAAACCGCCGTACGAAGCCCTCCGCTCCATCCTCAAGGCCGGCCTCAAGTCCGCCGGCGCCGTAGACGACGGGAAGCTAGTGTTTGCCGCACCAGCCAACGGAGAGGCCGTCCGCGCGTCACCAGTTAAGGTCAGAAAAACTACCACACACACACACACACACACACACACACACACACACACACACACACACACACACACACACACACACACACACACACACACACACACACACACACACACACACACACACACACTTCCCACAGTACCTGTATGCTATAAACCCCCCCCATCCCCACACACACTTAGATGTATTGACACTGGTACTTGCAAGCACACTACCTGTGTGTTCATCACCGCTAATGTGACGAACAAACGTGCTGACACACTAATCCCGTGTGGGCTTAGAGGTCCGTGGCGACAATCAACACTTAATCCGTTGTTCTTGCTCTCACTCTCTCTCTCGCTCTTGACTTGTCTCTTCACCTCAACTTCCTCTCGTCCTCTCCCATTTCTCCAATCTTTGGGCTGTTTTCGATCACTTTCACTCTTTCGGTTTCCCTCTCCCTACGAGCCGTTCTAATTGCCTCAGAACCCACTCTCTCTCTCTCTCTCACACACACACACACACACACACACACACACACACACACACACACACACACACACACACACACACACACACACACACACACACACACACACGTGTGTGTGTGCTTATGCCTGCGTAAGCAGCACAGCGGTGCTGCTGGGGCCCGCTGCATATGGAAGCGTGCGCCCGGGGGAGCTGGGCCGTGCCAGTCGAGGGGTTACCTGGCCCCACCGCCGCTTATTGTGTGTAATTATCCCGCCAATCTGTTCACCTCGGCAAGGCGCCGCGTCGCCATAGCCAGGCAGCAATTGTCAAAAATGGAAGGCAAAAGGAAATGAAAAAAGGGTGAGAGGGGTGAATGATAGTTCAGGTCTAATGGGGGGTGGGTGGGTGGGGTGGAGGTGTGATGGGGGAGGTGGAGGGATTTGATTGCTATCCTTAAGTGCTTGCTTTTTTTTCTAGGTAGATCGCTCACCCTCATTTTCCTTTTCTTTTTTTTTCTACCTTTTATTTTTGGAAGATAAATAGCAGTTTGCTGAAGCAGTTCACAGAACTCTGCACTTTGACCGATTACTGTTATTTTTGATGACGGGGGTCTCGATTTGATGGAAGAAACACCTTCATCTCTGCTGCTCACCCCCCCCCCCCCCCCCCCCCCCCCCCCCAGTATTAAGTGTTAAGACTGTGAGGGGCTTTGTGTCCTGGTCAAAACGGCGGAATGCGTGATCGGCTGTTTCAACAAATGATTGTCTGGTGACGGCAGACTGATAATTAGATTTGCTCAAGCTTCACAATCGCAGCACTCCCAAGCAGAGGGCAAAGGGCATTATGCCTTTTGTGATACTCCTTTAAGAGGCTCAAATCAAAACAAAAGGACAGCCCCGTCTTTGATGAAACACTGTTCATGCAGTTGCCATTTTATGCTTTATATATACATATATTAAAAAAAAGGTTGAAGGTTAACAAACTAGTACAAACAAATAGAGCTGTGTTGCTAGGAAGATAAAATAAAGATAAAACATTGGCAAAGATGATAAAAAAATGATCACCTGATTCTATTCCAACAAAAATGAATATGCTGCTTGGTTTTGGGCTTGCCCAACAAGAGTACGCAGAGACAACGTGGCTATGATCATGTTTAATACCAACTGTAACTTCACACAGCCCTCCTGACCTGCTTCCCTGGCGTTCTCATCTCAGGACGGAGAGCCTGAGAGCGAGCGAGGGAGGGACTTCTGATAGAGGGATATCCGTTTCAGTTACGTAGGTTTATGGGTGAGAGTGAGGGAGAGACTTCTGATGGAGGGATATCCATTTCAGTTGCATGTTTCGGATATTGCTTTGTGAAATTCTTCGTCGAAAAACTCAACGTCTTTTTGCTGTTCTTCTTGTTCTTATTCTTCTTGCTCCAGGGACTGTTAACTGGCATACACAGCTCATAGGAAGTACGAGAATGGAAATTGTGTTGCGGTGGACCGGGATAACACTACAATTCATGACCCTCACTCAGCCTACGACCCACCCTAGTGCTGTCCATCTACCGTACACACTCACCTAATGTTGTTTTGCGGTCTCCCTCCCTCCAGAAGGCCACAAAGAGAAAGAAGCCTTCGGATGAAGACGAAGGGTCCAAGGAAGCCGAGGGCAGCCCTGCAAAGAAACGGCCAACCCCCAAGAGGAGAAGTGGGTTTTGTTAATGTTGTTTTTGACACTAAGTGACATTTTACTATTCTGTGATTGTTGTGTCCGATTTCCTGTTTAATTTTAAATGTATATTACATTATGGTTATGTGAATAGACTTGCATTATGAATAATCATAGCATACATGTTGCGGGTGCTTGCATCTGGGGGTGCAAACGTTAGTCCACTTTAAGGTATTTATTTCAGATTTCATTAAACAAAAAACCCAATTTGGTGCAGGCTTCATGGGTTCTTTCTTTGTAATTAAAATGTGGTTTGGTCCCCCTCCCAAACAGCAACGAAACGCGTGACGAGGTTGGTGGAGGTTAGCACAAAGACGTCTCCAGGCCTAGCACTGGGCAAGAAGCAGGGCAAGAAGCAGGTCAGGAAGCCCAGGACGAAGAAAACCACAGGCTGACCACCTACTTTCTGTCTGCATATTCTGCCTCATGTGCTCTGTTCCTCCTTTCCTTTTGCCTTGTGACTAATCTTTTTAGCCTTTATTTTTTTAAAGGATTTGTATAGCTATGGTTTGTATCTGCATTGCACTGCTTGTATGTTTTGTATTTTGTTTTGTCTGTGGTATGATTGAGAACAGATGGATTGTAATAAAGAACAGATTCAATGGTTTTGAGTCAGGTTTTTTTTTGGTGAGTAATAAAACAAGAAATATTGACAACAAAATGCCGTATTAATGCTCTGGTTTGGCAGTATTTTGGCTTTAAACTTCTGAAGCGTAAGATGTTTGGTTTAGGCTACAGAAACAGAAGCGAATGAGGTGCACCATTCATAATGTTATGATGTGCTCAGAGCATCTCTTTGGAATCCTGATGTTATCTTATACTTTATAACTTCATTCTTTACTTGAATCTAAAAGTGTGTGTGTGTGTGTGTGTGTGTGTGTGTGTGTGTGTGTGTGTGTGTGTGTGTGTGTGTGTGTGTGTGTGTGTGTGTGTGTGTGTGTGTGTGTGTGTGTGTGTGTGTGTGTGTGTGTGTGTGTGTGTGTGTGTGTTGGCCTCTGGCCAGGACCCGGTGGGCTCTTGCCAAATCACTCATTCTTCCTTCACTTTGAGGGTCTGCGGCCTGCTGGCCACACCCAGCAGGGGTTAATTATAACTAATGTGCAGGACTGCAAAAATTAGCCTTAACGTCATTATTTCACCCTCTAAAGATGATCGATCAACATGGACCTCAGCCAGGGTGCAAGGAAAGGATGCCTTCATTTATAGACACTAATATACCATATGCCTGCAGGCCGTACAGTTCACCCCATGCCTCCACTCAGAAGGTGCTCCTATGCTCTCCTACGCCTCAACCCAGCCCACCCTTCAAACCCAGAGCTCAAATTTAAACGAAAAAAATATTTTTTAAGAAAGCAATCACCTGTATTTATAATCAACATATAATAAATTGCCTCCTCCCTCATCTATGTTGGAGCCCTCATCACGGCCGGGGCGGCCATCAACCAGCAGCACCTCCAGCCTCGTTGGCTCTGCCAGGGTCGTCGTCCACCACCAGTCAGACGGAGGCTGGTTGGTTGTCGACGGTGGTCATGGTTGTGTGTGTGTGTGTGTGCGTCGTGTTCATGGATCACGATTTCCTGTATTGATCGTTCGCTCCGGCCCTGAAGGAGAGGCGGACCCCCCCTCCACTCCCACATCCTGCACCACCGCCTTCCCCCACCGACCACCCAATCTCCCCTCTCCTAGCCGCTGACCTTCCAGGCCCACAGCAGGGGGCAGCAGGGCATAACAGCCTCTCTGCAGGGGATGGGGTGTCATCCTACCTGCAAGAGAAGGAAGGAAGGAAAAGGGACCACGTGCACAAGCCCTGAATACACAAGCCCCTACATTTGTTGGATTGTATTTATTGTTGCGCCGTTGTGGGGTATTTTAGTTGTTATTTAAACTAAAACTGCGGGCCCATTCATTAGACCACAGACGCTAACTGGCAGCTATTTCACTTTTTTTAAATTTGTTTCCTTTGCTGGGTCTGAGACTGGAGTGCTGGCAGAGTGCCTCCCAGCGGTTGTCTAACCACCTATATGCCCCCCCCCGCCCTTCTTCCCTCCAGACCATGCCATGATACACATACCAACCCCCACCACCATGCCCACCCCCCCCCCCCCCCCCCCATGAAGGCCCCCACATGCTGACATAACTCGATAAAGGCGCCTTCTGCTTCACGGGACGTTGGTGTTTGTGACAATTGTCACTATTTTAGGGTGGGGGGTCATGGAACAGGGTTGTTGCCTCAAAAATGTTCCCAAGTCTAATCTGTGGCCAGAAGTTGAGAGGCACAGCATCCGTGTCTCATACCGCAGTACCGAGTGTGGAGGTGTTTGGAAGCAGAAGCCAGGGTTTTAGGGTCCTTGCCGGTGTGGATTTGCATCTCTTTTTCATGTATGCATTACCACTAGCCCAGGAACATCTGCCAAAGTACGTTTGTTTATTTTTGCATTTTCATTTGTCTTTGGTATGTGTGTGTGTGTGTGTGTGCATGATGTGGGTGTGCAGGTGTCTGCAGCCATGTTGTGTGTGTTTATGTATACGGGAGATGTGTGGCCACATACAGGCCTGCTGCTGGGGGTCCAGGGGGGTCACCACAGGGGGACAGCTAAGTGGTAACTTGTTGTTATTTTGTGTTGTTTTGTTTTACTTTACCAATGCCCTTTTCTTATTTAATATATTGTTTTTAGTTTCGATGTTAGCCCCAGGTAGAGGCGGAGGGAATTTCACAACCAGGTCGGTTTGCAACGCCTCAACGCTCGGATCCTTACCTTACCTTATCAAGCGCTATGAGATGTCCAGATCATGGAAGGGGTACCGCAAGTGAGGTAAGAGACCTTACTTACCCACATTTTTCAATATGCAATGGACTATTGCACAAAGTAAATAAAAGGGAAAGACAAAGAAATTAACCAACTCCCTGTATCCAAAATATATCTCTCCAAAGTACTGTACCTAGCACATACACACCAGTTGGGAGCTCATCTAGGGGTCCAGAAGACCTACGAGAGGATGCTGACCCTATTCTTTTGGCCGGGAATGAAAAAGGCGGTGGATGAATACTGTCGCCACTGTGCAGAATGTCAGTTACACCCCCCCCCCAAAACAGGTATCAATATCCATTGATACATCATTGACCATTATCAAAGTACTTTGTTCCACAATAGCGATAGATGACATTGTAGGTCCCCTGCCAAAGTCTGGACGGGTCCACCGGTACATCCTAGTGATCCTTTTACGCCTGGTACCCCGAAGCCACCCCCCCTGCGCAGACAAAGCCAAAGAGGTATTGTTACTCTTTTCTAGAGTGGGAATTGCTGAAGAGATTTTGACGGACCAGGCATCTTGTTTCATGGCAGAGGTGATTACAGACCTATGTAAAAGATTAAAAGTAAGAAAAACTTAAGAACTCTGTATACCATCCACAAACTGATGGATTAGTAGAATGTTTGGTAACACTTTACTTGAATGCGGGTGCATAAGACTGACATGATGCTGTCATAATCATGACATGACACCTGTCATGACACTTTATGAATGCTTATGACAGTCGTCATTAAGTGTCATTTGAGGATTCAGCACCATGGACAGTGCTGGTACGTTACCTGCGCTCCACCCGGCTCCACCCCGAGCACTATGGGAGGCGTCAGTGGGGAGAAGAATGGGAAAATGTATGTTTTTCCATGTCTAATCTGGTATCCTCTGTGCCAGTTATCTCTCAACCTATTTCCAACCAAAAAGATAATGTAAAAAACAACATCAAGTGTCATGACAGGTGTCATGTCATGATTATGACAGCATCATGTCAGTCTTATCCACCCGCATTCAAGTAAAGTGTTACCGAATGTTTCAATCACACCTTAAAAAGAAATAATCGGAAATTACCTTAAAAATAAATGATCGGAGGAAAAGACTAGGATCAATTGTTGCCTTATGCTGTTGTCTGTCTATAAGGCTCCACAGATTCTCGCCATTTGAGCTGCTATACGGGAGACACCCCAGAGGCCTTTTGGACTTGGCCTGGGAAGAGCAGCCTTCTCCCCACCGGTCGGTTATAGAACATATGGACAAGATGCAGAACCAACTGGCCCGAATATGGCCCATGGTGAGAGATCGTATAAAACAAGGCACAAGAGGCACAGAGGCATTTGTACAACCGCAATGCCTCTGCTAGAGAATTTCAGATTGAAGAAAAGGTGCTGGTCCTGGTGCGTACAACCGAATGCAAGTTCCTAGCAAAGTGGCGTGGACCAATGCGAGGTGGTTCAGAAAACCGAGCCAATAAATAACGTGAGAGTGAGAAAGCACTAAGGCAAGTGAACCACAGCCAGCCCCAATGGGCCCACAGTTAATTCCAAGACAGAAACAAAAATTGCATGAACTGATACAGCAATTTCAGGATGTGTTCTCAGATACCCCTGGAAAGACACATGTGATAGATTACGACAATCATCACAGAACCCGGGGAAGTCATAAGACAAAATCCTGGAAGCACGAAAGGAAGTCATAAGAGAGGAGGTGAAGAATATGTTGAAGATGGGAATAATCAAGGAATCGCACAGTGATGACACAGCCCAATTGTGATGGTGCCGAAACCAGATCCTCGGTTCTGTATCCATTTCAGAAAGGTTAACAAGGATATCCGAGTTTGACGCCTACCCTGATGCCACGGGTGGATGAGCTCATCGAACGGCTGGGGCCCACATGGTACATCAGCACCCTCGACTTGACCAAGGAATACTAGCAGGTACCATTGACAAGAAGAGAGACCGGATGGGCTATACCAGTACACCATTCTGCAGTACACAGAGCCCCGGCCACATTTCAGAGGATGATGGACAGGATACTAATGCCGCACCTGGGGAGCTTAGTCCGTCGTCTGACCTGTTTACCGTATCCTATGGGGGATCCCACAAGATTTACATCCTGCTGACCACGATATGAACTCCTAGCCTTTCTCCAGCTCCCATTAATGAACCCCAGGGCAGGTACGGTTATTTACCCAGAATTTAATATTGTAATATTTAGCTTTACTTCACTGTATTTTCCTTCCACTCTGCTTTTTTTGTTCTCTTCTATACGGTTTAAACGGTATATCTGCAATTCATTCATCTCAACCACTTGTGCATCCTTATAGCCACCCACACCGGGGCTCAAAAAACAACCACATTCCCCTGTTTTGGGCTGTTGTTTCATATACACAACCCTCCCTCCCTCCCTCCCTCCCTCCCTCTCTCTCTCTCTCTCTCTCTCTCTCTCTCTCTTGCTCTCTCTCTCTCTCTCTCTCTCTCTCTCTTTTTTTTTTCTTTCTCTCCCTCCCTCTCTCCCTCCCTCCCTCCCTCCAAAAATAAGAAACTCAGGCGGACACACTTGCAAGAAATCCTTTACGCTTTCCAATTCCAGGTGTGTTGAGGGAGGGAGAGAGGGGGGTGGACCTGGGTGGGGGGAGTGTGTGGGGAGGGGTGTCCCTTCCAATGCAGTTACGGTACATTTGCTATTCTAGTTGTGTGTAAATATTAGAAAGCAGCGGGTTGCTGGCATCGAGAGCGGGAGAGAGAGAGAGAGAGAGAGAGAGAGAGAGAGAGAGAGGGGGGGGGGGGGGGGGGGAGAGTGAGAAGCCGCAATGGCGTGGCACTAAGACACGCGTCCTTATCGGCATTGTGTTCAGACTACACCGCACCCCCGCTGCTAGTAATCTGCCGCCGCCGCTGTGAGCCAAACTGGACAGGCATTTATTGGCCCAGCAGGGAGGAGTTGGGGGGGGGGGGGGGGGGGAGAGGGGGGAGGCTTGACAAGAGAATGTTAAACACTCCGCTACCTGCAATTTTCCCAAAAAGAAACGAAAAAAAAAGGTACAAAGAAAGGCGATATGCCAGACATGATTAAAAAAATATGTATGCATTTTATATTCCTGTGTGTGTGTATATATGTGTGTGTGTATATGTATGTGTGTGTGTGTGTGTGTGTGTGTGTGTGTGTGTGTGTGTGTGTGTGCGTGACTGTATGCACGGGGGTAGGCCGACTGGCAGTGGGTTTCGAGGAGGCAACTTTAGAAAAAGATAAACAATTACCACATTTAGATTTTGTTTCATCTTCAGCATACGTCTGGTCGTGTTTATTGCACGGCCACTCGAGTGTGCGTGTGACGGTGCGTTCGTATACACGCTGGC
>JAOPHQ010006386.1:57500-59074 GCA_030340625.1 Merluccius polli
CCTTTTCAAATGTCCTTGTGTTGCCTACGTTACATACTTACTTTTAATTAAATAGATTGTGAATAGATTGTAATCTCTCTCTCTCGCGCGCGCGCGCGCTTCTGCCTCTCTACCTGTCCCTATCACACATACACACACTCACACACACACACACACACACACACACACACACACACCCATGAGGGGTCATGCCTTACACAAGACTTGGCCACATCTGTGCATCACCCCAATTTCATATTATGTCGCCTTTAACTACTAGGGGTTTGGGGATGTGTGTGTGTGTGTGTGTGTGTGTGTGTGTGTGCATGTGTGTGTGTGTTGGGGGGGCATATCTCAGCAGCATGCCATGTCATAAATCGCATTTATTGCACATTAGGAGCTAACCTGGTAGCATGTGGTGTGAAACCTGGCCCCCGCGCACCAAGGTGGGCCTGCTCTTCCCCAATTAAAAGGACATTAAAAAGGGAGGTCCTCTGTGTCTCCTACCCCACCCTTACACATGTGCAGGGGCACACACTCACTCACAAACCCACGCCCAAGACAGGCACGTACAGAGAGAGAGAGACACACACACACACACACCTTTCCCAGGGTTGTGGTCCGGGTCTCACAAGTGATTTGACTATAGGTGTGTCATGGAGACCAGCTCTAGACTCCAGCACCATTCTTCATTACCTTTAGGTTAGGTGGGGGAGGTGAGGGGGGCAGAATATACACTGGACATGCACACCGCCACCTCTCTCGCTCTCTGTTTCTCTGTCTCTCTCCCTCGTTCTCTCTCTCTCTCCCTCTCTCCCTTGCCTCTCTCCCTATATACCTCTTTCTCTGTCTCTCTCCCTCGTTTGCTCTCTCTCTCTCTCTCTCTCTCTCTCCCTATATCTCTTTTTGCTCTCAAATCCACTTTGTGTCATCTCTGTTGCATCACTGCGCATCCCTGCATAATATTACTATAATAATATTACTATCATGATTCAAACCAGTAAAGCCTCGCTCTTGAATTGACAATGCATGATTTTTTTTATATTTTATGGATCTGGCATCTCATCACAACAATGGCTTTATTCTCTAAAGTGAGCGTTGTTATCAAGGTTTTTTTTTTATGATCACATCTATCTAACTAAGTCCAGGTCAATTTTTCCAAAACATTTGCTCTATTTTGGCCCAATGGGCCGTGGTTGCATCACACACCGGTGTGCTTAGTGAGCATTTTCATGCCTGTACATGCATGTGAGTGTGCCCTCCCCAATGCATGCACACACACACACACACACACACACAAGCCATTATTTTGTGATGCAACTCTCATTTCTTTTCACAGGTTTTGTGTGTATGTGTGTGTGGGGGGGTCTTTCATTGATATTTTATATTAGCATTATTATTCCTCATGACTGTCGATATCTTAGCCTTTTTAAGCTTCTTCTTAGTGGTTAGTGTGTTAAGTATGTTAAATGTGTGCATGTGTGTGTTTGTCTCTGTCTCTGTCTGTCTCTGTGTCTGCGTGCGTGTGTTTGTCTCCGCGTGTGCATGTGTTTGTGTGTGTGTGGGTGCATGTGTTTGCATGGACCTGCTGTGTG
>JAOPHQ010006387.1:2500-51007 GCA_030340625.1 Merluccius polli
GTGTCTCTGTGTGTCTCTCTCTCTCTCTCTCGTCCTACTCCGACTCCGACTCCAACTCTGACTCCTACTCCGACTACTCCTACTACGTCCAAAAATATATGTCAGTTGGTGGGAACTTTTCATCTTTTCATTTCATTCATCCATACATTGTCAGCAGTGCTCTCCTCATATATTCCCATTGCTGCTCCACAGGCTGATGTCACGGCTAAACCAATCGTGTTGCACCAATCGTGTTGCGGTGTGAGAAAGTTGTAAAGAGTGAAAATTGCAAAACAGTGGTGATCAAAAAATAGACAAATAAATATGTGTACACGAAATATTATAATTATGATGATTATAATCATTATTTTTTATTTATTTTACTTTGTTATTGACTTGTGGCTTAACTCTCTCTCTCTCATATCCTAACTTGTGTCCTGACTCCTTCTCCTCTCTTGTATCCTAACTTGTGTCCTGACTCCTTCTCCTCTCTTGTATCCTAACTTGTGTCCTGACTCCTTCTCCACTCTTGTATCCTAACTTGTGTCCTGACTATCTCTCTCTCTTGTATCCTAACTTGTGTCCTGACTCCCTCTCCTCGCTTGTATCCTAACTTGTGTCCTAACTCTCTCTCTGTTGTGTCCTAACTTGTGTCCTGACTCCCTCTCCTGTGTCCTAACGGTCTGTGTGGGCCTCAGGGTTCTGGTTGGTGTGGACTCTCATCATCCTCCTCACCTGCTGCTGTGTGTGTCAGCACCGCCGCTCCAAGCAGCGCTTCCAGCAGCAGCGGCGGCAGAACGAGATCAACCTCATCGCCTACCGCGAGGCGCGCAACAACACCCAGCTGCCCCTGTACCTCAGTGAGTCTGTCTCTCTCTGTCTGTGTCTCTCTCTGTCTGTCTGTCTCTCCGTCTGTCTCTCTCTGTCTGTCTCTCTCTGTCTGTGTCTCTCTCTGTCCGTGTCTCTCTCTGTCTGTCTCTCTCTGTCTGTGTCTCTCTGTCTGTCTCCATCTCTGTCTCTCTGTCTCCATCTCTGTCTGTGTCTCTCTCTGTCTCCATCTCTGTCTGTCTCTCTCTGTCTGTGTCTCTCTCTGTCTGTGTCTCTCTTTGTCCGTGTCTCTCTCTGTCTGTCTCTCTCTGTCTGTGTCTCTCTGTCTGTCTCCATCTCTGTCTCTGTCTCTGTCTCTCTGTCTCCATCTCTGTCTCTGTCTCTCTGTCTCCATCTCTGTCTGTCTCTCTCTGTCTGTGTCTCTCTCTGTCTGTGTCTCTCTTTGTCCGTGTCTCTCTCTGTCTGTGTCTCTCTGTCTGTCTCTCTCTGTCTGTGTCTCTCTGTCTGTCTCCATCTCTGTCTCTGTCTCTCTGTCTCCATCTCTGTCTGTCTCTCTCTGTCTGTGTCTCTCTCTGTCTGTCTCTCTGTCTCCAGCTCTGTCTGTGTCTCTGTGTCTCACCATCAAGGTTCAAGATTAAAAGGGCTTTATTGGCATGGACAACATACATTCTCTCTCTAGCTCTCTCTCTTTCTCCTGTCTGTCTCTCTCTCACTGTCTGTCTCTCTCTCACTGTCTGTCTCTCTCTCTCTATGTCTGTCTGTATGTCTGTCTCTATGAGTAGATGTGTTTTTCCTCTAAGAGTTGGATTTAAAGTGGATTTAATTCCCTATTCTCCCTCTCACTATATCTGCTCTCTACACAAATCTGTGTAGTAGCATATCATGTTGTATATTAAAGAAAAAACACTTTTCTGCATTTTATTTGACATAGAGAAGTTTCTAAATTATAAGAAAAATGGATTATGTCAATTAATATGTTATGTCAAATACCGGTACCTGTTAAAGTAATAGATGGGATCAGCATGCAGTCCTCTGCGGTGACTTGGCTCCTTCTCTCCACAGGGTTCCTCCCTGACTACCTGCTGCCCACCTATGAGGAGGTGGCAGACATCCCAGCCATGCCGCCGCCCCCCTACAGCCCCTCCCATTTTCCGGCCCCGCCCACAAACACGCCCCTCTACCTGCTGACTCTGCCCCCTCCCCCCGGGAACGAGGAGGAAGACGATGAAGAGGACGAAGAGGAGGAGGAGGAGGCAGTGAGTAGTCCCACGGGCGCTGACCCCCTGCTGGGCGGCACGGCTACCGCCGACGCCCTCCAGACCCAGACCCGGACCCGGGCGGTCCCGGTCCCGAACGGCGGGGTTGGTGTTGGGGGTCCTGGGCCCCAGCAGGATCTCACCCCGGCCCGGTACAGGCGCTTCACGGGGGACTCGGGCATCGAGGTCTGTGACGGCCAGCTGTGGGACCAGCATGGCTTCCTGGGTCGTGAGGAGCAGGAGGAGGAAGAGGAGGAGGAAGAGGAGGAGGAGGAAAAGGAAAAGGAGGAGGAGGAAGAGGGGGAGGGGGGGGAGGATATAACAGAGGAGATCCCAGCGTGTGATAGCTGTAATGCTCGGGCCATGGCATGGAGCCCAGACACGGATCAGGACCGGGACCACCCGGGTCTGGGTCTGACACGCACCAGCGCTCTCAGGTGATCCCAGACCGGGTCCCAGACCGGGTCCCAGACCGGGTCCCAGGACTATCTGTCCAACGGTAGACAGATGTTTTTTCTTCTTCTTCTGGCGCACACACACAGCGTTCGGACGTTTGTTGTTTGTCATGTGGAGTTATTTGACGGACACTGTGTGTGTGTGTGTGTGTGTGTGGCGGTGGGGGGGGGGGGGGGGGGGGGGGGGCTAAAAAATCCATTGAACATTTCGGGAGGTTTCGTTGAGCGGTGGAATACACGGCTGTCGCAGTTTTGCCAGAAGGGGCCGAGTGATCTCTGGTGTTATCCGTTCCTGTCCCGGATCTGCAGTCTGGGATGATGCACATCCCACCTGAACCCCCTGGCCTCGGCTGTCAGCCTCTCCAGCCTCTCCAGCCTCTCCAGCCTCGCCGCATGTCTAGAAGGTAGGAGAGACCAGAAGAAGCCTACAGGAAGACGCAGGAGCGTCCAACACTCCTTCCAGACAAGATGGCCCCCAAGCCAAACATGGGCACTGTGTAGCTGAAGATGGCAATGCAACTTTTTATGCCGTAATCTTAACGTAAAATAAAAAAACAAATGTTATTTCAGTCAGTGAGTCTGAGGCTGTAGAACGGGAAGATGTTTATTGAGCTGTGATTGTGAACCGTTTTATTTGGGTTATTTTGTACAATAACTTTATACAATCCACCTCACAGCTGAGCAGTGATCACATGGGGATACTGTTGTGGTGCCAAACTATTTTTATAGTCCTTAATGTTGGTATAGATTTTTATTAATGATTAGTTTTGTTGTGGTGGTAAAGTTTAGGCGCAACACAATCTGCTTGCCGACACAAACAGAGCAACCACAACTCTGACACTTGTTGTAGAACAACTTCCTGTTGAAGAAGAAACACCTTCCTGTTGTAGAACAACTTCCTGTTGAAGAAGAAACACCTTTATTTTTGTAGAACAACTTCCTGTTGCAGAATAAATAACTTTTTAAATGAGAATTAAGTCTATGCAGTTACACAACTAAATGACAACGTAATATTTGTCACAGGCAATAAGTAGATTTGTAATTGAGAATTTGTAGGAAGCTAATGACATTTTACAGACTTTGTCCTGTTTTGACTTTCTACCACAGAAATGTCCATTTGTGGATTATCTGTCCCCTTTAGTTCACTGGTGGCAGTATGCGTGGTGCCCACTAACAGTACTCATGTGTTCATAATGATTACTGATTATTGAGAGACCTGATGGAGTGAAACGTTGAATGTAACTCCGATGTCGGCCACCAGGGGGCGGCAGTACGTCGTCACGGAGTCATGGATTTTATTAATAGTGACGTTAATACGTTACAAATATACAAATATACGTTACAAACTATGTAAATGTGTTTGAAGACAACCGTGGGCTTAATGGGGAAATGGGTTTAGCGTCGACGAATGCCTTTTAACAGTTTAATGTCCTTAAGTCAACATGTTTTAGCTATAACTGTTAGCGAGGCTCACTGGGGTTCGCTTGCTAATTGGTTGCCGTGGTAACCATGTGACCGTGAGCGTTGGTTGCCATGGTTACCGCCTATTATCAGGAAATAAAAGCGTTGGCGATGCGGAAGTGAAGCAGGATGTTTCATAATAGAGATGTATATGCACTGTAACATTTAGACGAATAATAAAATAAATACGTCCGCAGAGCTTTTAGAAAGATGCGGAAATAAACTAATTGTGTATCATTGTGAATGTGAATTAATCATTTGAAAAATGTTGCCGGGTCCAAAATATGATGAACAAGGAATTCATGGAGTGGATTAATATGCATAATACAATAATACAAATACATACTAAAAAGGACATTACCATTATAGGCCTACTAAGAATACAAAAACCTTTTTTATTGTAACATTTTCTGTGCAAGAACAGAGTATATAACCGTAACAATTGTAAATCTCTGAATAAGTTGTTTTTCAGACGTGAATTTATGCTTGGTTCAAACATGAATAATGTTATTAATGCCTATAAATTCATACATTTTCATACTTTCTCATTTCTGTTTTTCAAGCTTCAGTTGTTAAAATGAAGTACAATAGTTGGGAAGTTGCCATTTAAAACACAACAAAACCCAACCCACTGCACTGACTGATTAAATAACTTAAATAGCTTAAATACTTTATGAAATCAGCACTTTTCTACTTTTAGCGCCAAAAGCTTTATTTTTGGTATTGGTATATTGTACAAATGATTAAACGATGTTGAGAACCGCTAATTGTGTAACGTCTGATTATTTGAAAATTGATCTGTAACATATGGGAATTTAAGATGTTAAAATCCAAACCATGTTGAGTTACGAGTGATTCAGTGACTTATTATTCATTAAATGTTAAACACAATGATGCGCTCAAACACTTCAACAAACTGGATTTCACACTCACACTCAGCCTGGTTTAGATGTCTCCTTCAACACCGACCTTTGAGGACTGAAGTCAAGTTGCTTAACCATTTTAAGAGGTTGGAGAGGACTTTGTTGGCAAACTCCAAAAAGTGAAGAGTTTAAATTGGACGCTCTGTTTATGCTACCAAGAGTACCGGTGCCGTTGGACACGTTCCCCTCCGCCTCTACAGACACAGTAAATCAGACACAGTCCCCCGGTGTGCCCTGGTCTACTCAGGACTCCCATCCGGCTCGCGGCGTGGCGTGGACCTCGTACTTGGGGGGCTGCAGGACCACGCCGAACTTCCCCTCCAGGCTGGGCAGCGGCCGCCCGCCCGGCACCGAGAAGCTGAAGCGCTGCAGCGTCCAGGACAGGAAGAGGAAGAGCTCCATCTTGGCCAGGCTCTCCCCGAGACACACGCGCACGCCCGCACCGAACGGCAGGTAGCTGGGAGACGGCAGCGCCGGACCGGAGCCGTCCTGGTCCAGGAAGCGGCCTAAAAGTGAGGGAGGGGAGGGGGGGGGGAGAGAGGGGGAGGGAGGGAGGGAGAGGAATCAAGAACCGCACAGAAACAAATGGGACAAATCTGATGTCCACACTGTTCACAAGAGAAAACTGATTTGGACCGGTTTGAATGTGGACCACTTCTGGCACAAGAAGTCAGAATCGGTTCAGTGCTGAACACGACAATACAGACGACGTCATTTATTCTCACCCGGGTCAAAGATTTCCGGGTTTTTCCACTCCTTTTCGTCGTGGTGCAGGGACCACAGGTTGATGATGACCCGGTCCCCTTTGTTCACAGTGAAGTGTCCGACGCTACGATGAACAAAAGATGAAGATCAGAAAGAGCCGTTTGTCAGCTTGTGCTCTGAAGCGGACGTTATGTGATGTCTCTGTGATGCGGCGTTCCTGACGTGCGTAAAACAGTATATCTGTATAACTACAACTACAAATAACAGATGCAGAACACATTCCTATATTTTTTGTAGTTTCCAGTCTTATTCAAAATCTCATTTTTTGTATTAAAAAATGAGATTGTATTATTGTATTGTTTGTACTGCTGTCCGGTACTTTCTGCTGTGACACCTTAATTTCCCATCTGAGAAATTCCCAAATGTTCCTGTTGTACGACCCAGACCCTAGACTAGTGGGCCAGCTGTGGGGTCGGGACCAGAGGTTGAGAACCGCTGCTGTGGTGAATGGACCTGCATGGGGGGGGGGGGGTACCAGTGGGGGGGGGGGGGGGGGGGGGGGGGGTACCAGTGGGGGGGGGGGGGGGAGCGGTACCTGGTGTCAGCCAGGGCAACGTGGGGGATGAGGAGCGGGGCGACGGGGCGGATCCGCAGAACCTCCCGGATGGTGGCCTCCAGGTAGGGCAGACACCCGCGGTCACTGACCTGGGGGGTCCGGTCCAGACCCACCCTGCGGTCCAGCTCCTCCTGGATACGCTTCTGCACCTGAGCACGCACGCGCGCGCGCACACGCACGCGCGCACACGCACACACACACACACACACACACACGCGCACACACACACACACACAGCCACACACACAATCACACAGGGTAAGTTACAAAATGTATGTCTTCCAATTGTCTGTGTGTGTGTGTGTGTGTGTGTGTGTGTGCGTGCGCGCGTGTGAGTGAGTGTGTGCATGTGCATGTGAAACTGTGTGTGTGTGTGTGTGTGTGTGTGTGTGTGTGTGTGCGCGCGTGTGAGTGAGTGTGTGCGCGTGCATGTGAAACTGTGTGTGTGTGTGTGTGTGTGTGTGTGTGTGTGTGTGTGTGTGTGTGCGTGCATGTGAAACTGTGTGTGTGTGTGTGTGTGTGTGTGCGTGCATGTGAAACTGTGTGTGTGTGTGTGTGTGTGTGTGTGTGTGTGTGTGCGCGCGTGTCTGTGTGTGTGTGTGTGTGTGTGTGTGTGTGTGTGTGCGTGCGTGCGCGCGTGTCTGTGTGTGAGTGAGTGTGTGCGCGTGCGTGTGCGTGTCCGGCCCTCACCTGTGGGTAATGGATGAGGTAGGTGACGGCCCATTTCAGCACGGTTGCCGTGGTTTCCACGCCGGCGCCGAAGATGTCCCCGACGGTCATGAGCACGTGGTCGTCGCTGAGCCCCGCCGCCGCCGCCGCCGCCGCCGTGTTGTTGTTCTCCGCGCTGCGTTTGGCGCGCAGCAGCGCGTCCAGCAGGTCCCGCTGCACGTGGTCACTGTAGTCCGCCTGTCCACCAGGTGTGGAGCAGCCATTACAAGCCAATCAAAACCAAAATGTGCCCTCTAGTGACATCACAAGTGGGAGTGTCCACCAGGGATGTGTGATCTGATGGATAGATCCATAGACATAATATATGTAGACGCCTCATGATGTGCCGCCATATTGGTTGGGTCTCCTATCTGGGGTCCATGTAGTACAGTATGTGTGGCTGGAGGACCGTATGGGACCGTAGGGTCAGGTGGGGTCAGGGGTCAGGTAGGGGTTAGATGTTAGTTACATGGGAGTCTGTCCTGAGAGGAGAGTCTCCATGGAGGACCGTATGGGGGTCAGGGGTCAGGGGTCAGGTAGGGGTTTAGATGTTAGTTACATGGGAGTCTATCCTGAGAGGAGTGTCTCCATGGAGGACCGTATGGGGGTCAGGGGTCAGGGGTCAGGTAGGGGTTAGATGTTAGTTAATTGGGAGTCTGTCCTGAGAGGAGTGTCTCCATGGAGGACCGTATGGGGGTCAGGGGTCAGGTAGGGGTTTAGATGTTAGTTACATGGGAGTCTATCCTGAGAGGAGTGTCTCCATGGAGGACCGTATGGGGGTCAGGGGTCAGGTAGGGGTTAGATGTTAGTTAATTGGGAGTCTGTCCTGAGAGGAGCGTCTCCATGGAGGACCGTATGGGGGTCAGGGGTCAGGTAGGGGTTAGATGTTAGTTAATTGGGAGTCTGTCCTGAGAGGAGCGTCTCCATGGAGGAGCAGACCAACCCGACACACAGGATGTGATCAACTTAACTGAAAAGAAGACAAGCGTACACACGTCTGATGTTACCACTGTTAATCACCGGTATCACTCTCCAACTGGACAGACGGGTTTACGGAGTCTGAACGATGAGGTGTCCCTTTTTTTTATTGTTCAGTGAGTTGGCAACTCTAATCTTAAGGTATACCGTATAATTAATGTTATACAGACCAAATCGATGACACTAAAGTCTCACTCTTGTCATTTTCTGAAACTTGGCAGCCCTGTATTATTTTAATATCCATTTTGTTTAAAATATTATTTTATATTGCCAGACAAACTGCAAATATGTTGAACACAAAATGTCTGATCATATCTCGTAAGCTGCCCTAAAACCAAACCCTAAAACGGTGTAATTAATTGTGCTGTCCTGAAGAATACTTTGCAAATCCCGGGAATGAATTTGTGTTTATTTGTAATTTGTAATTTGTGTGCCAATTTTGATACAACCTTCGACAGTCAGACAGACAGACAGTCAGACGGACGCATGACGGGAGCCCACCTTGTGTTCCTCGTATTTCTTCTGCAGAAGACGGTCTCTGGCCGCCACGCAGTCCTTCAGCAGGCGCAGGTCCGCGTTGGGGAACATCTGCAGGGGTCAGAGGTCATGGTCCACTGAGATAAGATGAGACTTGGAGGGGAAACTCCACAAAGTTCTCCTACTAGTCTCCCAAGAGTAAAATATACTGATATACTTGAGGAAACACCATTTCTTCACACTTTCTTACACTGTAAGACTCCTCAGCACCTCAGCCATGTGACCATCTCAGCAGTTACAACAGTTGAAGCAGCCTAGACCAGTAGACCTGTAGTGGGCCAGTAGACCTGTAGTGGGCCAGTAGACCTGTAGTGGGTCCAGTGGACCTGTAGTGGTCCTACTGGTGGATCTGGAGGCCTACCTGCAGCCAGGGGAAGATGTCCACCAGGCTGTCCTTGGCCACGGTGTCCACGATGCCCTGGCTGTAGCTCAGCATGGACTGCAGCTCCGCGTCCCCGCGGCGGTACGACGAGTTGAAGCACAGCGCGCAGATCACGTTGGTGACGGCGCGCGTCAGCTCCGGCCCCAGGTCCAGGTCCAGGCCGCGGGACGCCGCCTCGGACAAGGCGGCGCACAGAGACTGGGACTGTTGGCAGACTGGGGACATACGGGGACGCGTGTGAAATGTGTGTCCGTGGGAGCGGAGCCGCGCGGTAAGGATGTGAGATGGGAGAGACTGAATCGGGTATCCGTGCGTAAACGGATTGCGTGCGTAAAAGCTGCGCTCGCGTCGTGAAAAGGGACAATTGGGCGTTTAACTCCCCGTAGTTTTCGGAAGATGTCGCATGTGAGGTGTGCTTCAGGTGGTGAAGACTAACAGACGGATGTGTGGATGTGTACTGACCGATCTTCTCGATGGAGGCTGTCCCCTCTCCGAACAGACACAGCGCTCCGTGCACCAACTTCCGATGGAGCCGCCAGGTCGGACTGTAGTCCCCGAACGCGATGTCCTTCCCTCCCCTGGTGAGGACATCTGTGGTGACCTGCTGGGAGACAGTGACCACAACAACAACAACAACAGGTGTAAGAAGTAGGCCTTCGGTGGAGAGGACGAACATAACAAGTGGACAAAGTGGACTTTACACTGCGGGCTCTCCCGGCGAACAGCTTGCCCTTCTTCAGCAGGACCTCCTTGGCGTGGACGTGGTGGTTCACCAGGAGGACTCTCTGCGCGCCCAGCATGAGGGAGTAGGTCGGTCCGTATTTCTCCTGCAGGCTCTGGAAGAGGATGTGCGGCGGGCGGTCACTGCGCAGACTCAGCAGACTGCCGATGATGGGCAGCGCGGGCAGGTGAGGCGGGGGCCTCAGGTGAATCCGGGGTCCCAGGTGAGGCGGGGGCCCCGGGTGGGTCGGGGGCCCCCCGGGGTCCCTCGGCGACCCTCTGAGCTTCACGAGCAGCAGCGCAGCCAGCAGCAGCAGCACCAGGAGCAGGAGGAGGACTAGGAGCCAGGCCATGGTGACGGAGGAGAGGCTGCAGAGTGGATCCGGACGCGGTGGGAGTGTGTTTTTATAGGAGGCGCCTCAATGCCATTACCTTGACTCCACTATACACTCAGATGTCTTCTTCTTCTTCTTCTTCTTCTTCTTCTTCTTCTTCTTCTTCTTCTTCTTCTTCTTCTTCTTCTTCTTCTTCTTCTTCTTCTTCTTCACATGAGATGTCGCTTGGGACACTTCCACTGCTACCTCTCCTTTTCACTTACTTAGTTTCTACTTGTTTTATTGTATTGTATTGAGGTGAATTTCCTGATACACATTTACAGGTTGTTCTCCTTCTTTCTTTTATTTATTGTATTTCACTCATTCTTTATCTGTAGAATACTTCTGTGTCATGAGAGGACAGTCCTGTGTCTCTCTGTAGACTATAGGGACAGTCCTGTGTCTCTCTGTGGATTATGGGGACAGTCCTGAGTGCTGAAACACCAATAAGATGCCCTGATGACCTCAGAAAAAATAATAAATCCTTAAAATAAGGATCTGATTGTGTTCATACCTTCCAGACCTTAATGATGAGCAGTCTGCATTCATGTATTTCATTATTTATTAAAATAGGCCCTATCGCTAACCATAAAGAATTATTTATATTTACACAAACACTTAAATGTCTTAATACTTAACATCACAAATGAATACTTTGAACAAAGACGGGGCGTAAAAAACATCGGGGGGCATTTCTTCTCCACGTTTGGAAACGGTGTGAGTTTGGTCCCGCGAGGCCACCGTAGTCCACGCGAGGGTTTCTCTTTTTTTTAAATCTTTATGTAAAAATGTCAACAAACACAAACAGCAGCAACAGACCCACACAGCGGACCTGTGGCTCCACTCCTCCATCAGCACTAAGGCTCTGTTTTGTAAATGTACATTTATGAATGTGGAATTTGGCGAGAAGTAAAATTAGATTGACGAAGAAAAATGCATTTTCGTCTTTGTGACTGTAATCATAACCCCAAAAAATATTTCTTTAATAAAGAGCAAAAACTGAGAACATGTTGTGAGTTATAAAATCATTTACCTTTCATGTAGAATGACAAAATTAACGGCCGCAGGTTTCAGTAGTAATGCACAGGAAGCGCCGCGCGTGAGGTTTGTCCTCCGAGGCCGCCGTAGTCCGCATCAACAACAACAACAACCAGACAAGATGTCCTCCTCCTCCTCCGCGGAGCCCCAGCCGCGCTTCGGCCAGTCGGTGAAGGGTCTGCTGGCCGACAAGGTGGGCTCCTGCAGCGGCGACGTGGTGGCGCTGACCCGCCAGGTGCTGAAGGGCTCCCGGAGTCAGGAGGTGAACACCGCGCCGTGCTAACCCGTGCTAAACCCGTGCTAACGGGCTAACATGCTAACCCGTTAGCACGGATATTGAACCTGTGCAGTTTATAGAGTAATAATAATAATAATAATAATATTAATATGATGTGTGGTGCAGCTGCTGGGCCAGGCCGCCAGGAACATGGTGCTGCAGGAAGACGCCATTCTGCACTCCGAGGACGTAAGTCAGTCTGAGTTTTGAGTTGCGGTTCCGCTGAGCGCCGCGCGGTGGCGACAGACTCACTGCGGACTCACTGTGTCTCCTCTTGCAGAGCTTAAGGAAGATGTCCATCATCACCACCCACCTACAATATCAGTAAGCTCTTCATGAAGATATTATTATTATTATTATTGTAGTTTTGTTTTGTATTTTAGTAAATGCAAAGTCTTGAGGTGAAATGTGAGCGGTGTGTTTTTTGTTTTTTCTGTATCTTTCAGACAAGAGGCCATCCAAAAAAAGTACGTCTAAACATGGAGCCGGTTTTTCTGATTGTGTTGCGCCGCTTATCTCAACCCAACGCCACAACACTGTGCACCTGGTACCTGACTGTGTCTCCTCCTCCTCCTCCTGCTCCTCCTCCTCCTCCTCCTCCTCCTCCTCCTCCTCCTCCTCCTCCTCCTCCTCATATCACGTCTTGTTTTCCCTCCCTAGCGTGGAGCACTCGAAAAACCTTCAGGATCAGCTCAGACATCTGCTGAAATGAAACCTCGCCGCCGCCGCCGCCGTCCAGACTCCTCTGGCTCTGGTGGGCACAGAAGACCAACCGACGGCGACATGCTCCTTAGACGTCAACCAAGACAGAAACTTTAATACGCTGAATAACACATATTGCACTGTCAAACATTTACACATCTGTTTCAATTTTATTGTAGAGCGTGTTTTTTTATTATTAATATTATTAATTAAATTCTTTCCCTCTTCCGGTGCTTCCAGCTTGAGTTTCATGAATGAACACTGAGACCGACCTGAAGACCCTTTGTAGTTATAAAGTCAGTTGTGTAGTTATAAAGTCAGTTGTTTAATTATAAAGTGAGTTGTGTAGTTATAAAGTGAGTTGTGTAGTTATAAAGTCAGTTGTTTAATTATAAAGTGAGTTGTGTAGTTATAATGTGAGTTGTGTAGTTATAAAGTGAGCTGTTTAATTATAAAGTCAGTTGTGTAGTTATAAAGTCAGTTGTGTAGTTATAAAGTCAGTTGTGTAGTTATAATGTGAGTGAATAGTTATAAAGTCAGTTGTGTAGTTATAAAGTCAGTTGTGTAGTTATAAAGTCAGTTGTGTAGTTATAAAGTGAGCTGTATTGTTAGTTGGACTGCAGCACTGCAGGGGGTCAGCTGTTCAGTCTGTCCACACCGTCCGCTGGTCACAGCCGTCGGATGCGCCGGTGTCCCCCCCGCGCCGAGCGGTGGTATCTCCCAAGGCCGAGCAGCTGGCTGCCCTGGGAGGGCCGTCCCTGAGCCTCCTGACGTAAGGCTGCTGCTGCCACAGCTGCACGTGCCGGAGCACAACCCTGATGTTGATGATGATGATGACGATGATCCCATGGGTCGCCCCCCCCCCACACACCTTCCTTAGATGTTGGGAGTTTCGCCGAGCGACCCCACAAGGTCGGGTTTGCAGCGGAGGGCTGCTATCTGCTGAGTGGGCTGTGATGTGCTGTACAAGGGAACCTGGCGGTGGTTCGAGCCAAAATAATGTTCTTTGTCCGGAAGAGCCGCACACCTTATCACAGCCCAAGGTCTGCGGATCTGCCAGGGACACGGTGTAAGGGGGGGGGGGGGTATGCACTTCTCAGTTTCCCCTCATTAAGGTACTCCTTGGGGCACTTTGGCTGCATTTTTATTTTCTACCAAAAGGTACAAAAAATGATATTGCACACGTTGTGACCTCTGACCTGATGTCCTTAATGTCCCCCCCATTACCAAACACACACACAGAAACATTACAGCTGTTCAGAAGGAAGAGGTGTTAGGTGTGCAGATTTAAACTGATTTAAACTTGGATATGTGGAGAATATAGCAGAATGGACTTGGTAGAAGTGGAATATAATATTCATAAGTATGTTTTAATTAGTGTATAATCCCATGGAAATAAGAGTCGTGTTTTCATTACCTCAGAATGAGGTGTGAGTTTATATCTACATGGGGAGCGGGTCCTCCTCCGCTGAGCCGCCGTGTTTCTACAGTAGCCCGGAATGGACAAACTGCCTAACAATTCACTTATAATCATAATCGCTGTCTTCTACTCGAAAACTATGGCCTATAGTTTTACAGACTAAATAACTAAATACAATGGGGGGGTTCAGTTGGTTTCAATCTGCAACCTCACCACTAGATGCCACTAAATCCTACATACAAAATACATATATAAGATATAACCCTATCCCCCCCTTTAGCCAGTAGACATAATAAACCATTGTTGCAGAAGTAACAAAATGCGTCAAATCCTAGAGTGGCCCCTGGTTGATGGTTGATGGTTGTGGGTGTGGGTGTGGATATGGATGTGGGTGTGGATATGGGTGTGGATGTGGATGTGGATGTGGGTGTGGGTGTGGATATGGGTGTGGATGTGGATGTGGATATGGGTGTGGATGTGGGTGTGGATATGGGTGTGGGTGTGGATATGGGTGTGGATGTGGATGTGGATATGGGTGTGGATGTGGGTGTGGATATGGGTGTGGGTGTGGGTGTGTGGCCCAGGATGAGTGACCCTCCAGTGATGTTCAAGCCCAACCCGGAGCTCAGAGGCCGGTGAAGACCAGGTCACCGGACCACTGTCAACATGGGAGGTGAGTGTCTGTTAACCTCAAACCAGTCTGTTTGAGGTTAGCTGCTCAGCTAATACATTTAGCAACTCAGATGAGGTCATCTAACTGTCGCTGACGCTGATTGGCTGAGCCGACCGCATGACGTGCGCAGTCACACCTGGCATGTGCGTGAAGATCTGGATAATGTCGTGTGTAATGTAATGGGATGTGAATCTGTTCATTTTCATGAAGCCAATCACGTCATTTTCAGTCCTTAAAACAATTAGTAAAGAGAAAATATTATAAACATATTGTATGCAGGTTTTAAAATATGTGTGGAAGGGACTTTTATTTTCCTAATATTTTTCTGATATTTTTCTCTGGTTTCTTCCACTTCCTGTGTCAGACTCCAGGGAGGCGGAGCCTGTGTGTGGCAACAGGACGTTGTTCGTGGCCGACGCCTACCTACCTTCAGGTCAACCCAAGCACCGGTCGGTGAAACACTTTCTATTCTATTCTACTCTATAACCGTCTGCGAGCTCCGGTCCATCCCAGGTCGTTTTCCAGGGATTGGCCCTAATATGAAACCCTAACCCTGATATGAAATATGAAACCCTAACCCAAATATGAAATATGAAACCCTAACCTTAATGTGAAACCCTAACCCTAATATGAAATATGAAATCCTAATGCTAATATGAAACCCCAACCCTAATATGAAATATGAAACCCTAACCCTTATATGAAACCCTAACCCTTATATGAAACCCCAACCCTAATATGAAATATGAAACCCTAACCCTGATATGAAACCCCAACCCTAATATGAAATATGAAACCCTAACCCTAATATGAAATATGAAACCCTAACCCTGATATGAAATCCTAACGCTAATAAAAAACCCCAACCCTAATATGAAATATGAAACCCTAACCCTTATATGAAACCCTAACCCTAATATGAAACCCTAACCCTTATATGAAACCCTAACCCTGATATGAAACCCTAACCCTAATATGAAATATGAAACCCTGACCCTAATATGAAACCCTAACCCTAATATGAAACCCCAACCCTAATATGAAATATGAAACCCTAGCCCTTATATGAAACCCTAACCCTGATATGAAACCCTAATCCTTATATGAAACCCTAACCCTAATATGAAATCCTAACCCTAATATGAAACCCTAACCCTAATATGAAATATGAAACCCTAACCCTAATATGAAATCCTAACCCTAATATGAAATATGAAACCCTAACCCTGATATGAAATCCTAACGCTAATATGAAACCCCAACCCTAATATGAAATATGAAACCCTAACCCTTATATGAAACCCTAACCCTAATATGAAACCCTAACCCTTATATGAAACCCTAACCCTGATATGAAACCCTAACCCTAATATGAAATATGAAACCCTAACCCTAATATGAAACCCTAACCCTAATATGAAACCCTAACCCTAATATGAAATATGAAACCCTAACCCTTATATGAAATCCTAACCCTAATATGAAACCCTAATATGAAATATGAAACCCTAACCCTAATATGAAATCCTAACCCTAATATGAAATATGTAACCCTAACCCTAATATGAAACCCTAACCCTAATATGAAATCCTAACCCTAATATGAAATATGTAACCCTAACCCTAATATGAAATCCTAACCCTAACATGAAACCCTAACCCTAATATGAAACCCTAACCCTAATATGAAATATGAAACCCTAACCCTAATATGAAACCCTAACCCTAATATGAAATATGAAACCCTAACCCTAATATGAAACCCCAACCCTAATATGAAACCCTAACCCTAATATGAAATATGAAACCCCGACCCTAATATGAAACCTGTTATGAAATATGAAATATGAAACCCTAACCCTAATATGAAACCCTAACCCTAATATGAAAACCTAACCCTAATATGAAATATGAAACCCTAACCCTAATATGAAATATGAAACCCTAACCCTAATATGAAACACTAACCCTAATATGAAACCCTAACCCTAATATGAAATATGAAACCCTAACCCTAATATGAAACCCTAACCCTAATATGAAATATGAAACCCTAACCCTTATATGAAATCCTAACCCTAATATGAAACCCTAATATGAAATATGAAACCCTAACCCTAATATGAAATATGAAACCCTAACCCTTATATGAAATCCTAACCCTAATATGAAACCCTAATATGAAATATGAAACCCTAACCCTAATATGAAATCCTAACCCTAATATGAAATATGTAACCCTAACCCTAATATGAAACCCTAACCCTAATATGAAATCCTAACCCTAATATGAAACCCTAATATGAAATATGAAACCCTAACCCTTATATGAAACCCTAACCCTTATATGAAACCCCAACCCTAATATGAAATATGAAACCCTAACCCTTTATGAAACCCCAACCCTAATATGAAATATGAAACCCTAACCCTAATATGAAATATGAAACCCTAACCCTGATATGAAATCCTAACGCTAATATGAAACCCCAACCCTAATATGAAATATGAAACCCTAACCCTTATATGAAACCCTAACCCTAATATGAAACCCTAACCCTTATATGAAACCCTAACCCTGATATGAAACCCCAACCCTAATATGAAATATGAAACCCTAACCCTTATATGAAACCCTAACCCTAATATGAAACCCTAACCCTAATATGAAACCCTAACCCTAATATGAAATATGAAACCCCGACCCTAATATGAAACCTGTTATGAAATATGAAATATGAAACCCTAACCCTAATATGAAACCCTAACCCTAATATGAAAACCTAACCCTAATATGAAATATGAAACCCTAACCCTAATATGAAATATGAAACCCTAACCCTAATATGAAACCCTAACCCTAATATGAAACCCTAACCTTAATATGAAATATGAAACCCTAACCCTTATATGAAATCCTAACCCTAATATGAAACCCTAATATGAAATATGAAACCCTAACCCTAATATGAAATCCTAACCCTAATATGAAATATGAAACCCTAACCCTTATATGAAACCCTAACCCTTATATGAAACCCCAACCCTAATATGAAATATGAAACCCTAACCCTTTATGAAACCCCAACCCTAATATGAAATATGAAACCCTAACCCTAATATGAAATATGAAACCCTAACCCTGATATGAAATCCTAACGCTAATATGAAACCCCAACCCTAATATGAAATATGAAACCCTAACCCTTATATGAAACCCTAACCCTAATATGAAACCCTAACCCTTATATGAAACCCTAACCCTGATATGAAACCCCAACCCTAATATGAAATATGAAACCCTAACCCTTATATGAAACCCTAACCCTAATATGAAACCCTAACCCTTATATGAAACCCTAACCCTGATATGAAACCCTAACCCTAATATGAAATATGAAACCCTAACCCTAATATGAAACCCTAACCCTAATATGAAACCCTAACCCTAATATGAAATATGAAACCCTAACCCTTATATGAAATCCTAACCCTAATATGAAACCCTAATATGAAATATGAAACCCTAACCCTAATATGAAATCCTAACCCTAATATGAAATATGTAACCCTAACCCTAATATGAAACCCTAACCCTAATATGAAATCCTAACCCTAATATGAAATATGTAACCCTAACCCTAATATGAAATCCTAACCCTAATATGAAATATGTAACCCTAACCCTAATATGAAACCCTAACCCTAATATGAAATATGAAACCCTAACCCTAATATGAAACCCTAACCCTAATATGAAACCCTAACCCTAATATGAAATATGAAACCCTAACCCTTATATGAAATCCTAACCCTAATATGAAACCCTAATATGAAATATGAAACCCTAACCCTAATATGAAATCCTAACCCTAATATGAAACCCTAATATGAAATATGAAACCCTAACCCTAATATGAAATATGAAACCCTAACCCTAATATGAAATATGAAACCCTAACCCTTATATGAAATCCTAACCCTAATATGAAATATGAAACCCTAACCCTAATATGAAATATGAAACCCTAACCCTAATATGAAATCCTAACCCTAATATGAAACCCTAACATAAGCTAATCTTGTATATACATATAAAAAATGTATCAAGTAACAACACACACACCTGCTTTAATTAAGTATTTCCATTAATTTTATTTATCCTTTTCTCACTTATGTACAGCAGGGATAAGGCACATTATCCTGGGATATTGGCAGCAGTAGCCGCTAAGAATTTAGCTGCGGATGCCTGTCTGAACGTTGCGCTAGCATGCAGCGCAGCATGCTCCTCAAGCCTGACAGTGGGAGGAGGTGGTGATCATCAGGTGGAGCCAGGGCCGAGACAGGACCTCAAAGTGACACTGGAACGTCTGGAGGGGAGAAGACACTCAGGAGAACCGCCTGAATTTCCCTTTCCAACATCTAACCGTTTGTGCACCTCCTATGAACGGATGCGGGTTCTGTAGTGGTTGTGCTAAGCTGTTCCAAGTCAACCGTAACTGTCGTGAATTCGCCCAGGTGTGATGGAGATGAGCCCTTACAGCACTATTTCAAAATCTACAGCGGCGCAGGAGGTAGAGCGGGTTGCCTAGTAATCGGAAGGTTGCTAGTTCGATTCCCGGCTCCTCCTAGCTAAGTGCCGAGGTGTCCCTGAGCAAGACACCCTAACGGCTCCCGGCGAGCGCCTGCATGGCTGACCCGCCGTCGGAGTATGAATGTGTGTATGAATGTGATTCATACAAGTCGAGTGGACTATTTAATCTCCCGTATACAGGAGTTGCCAAGCAACGTCTTCATAGCGTCAACATCTTTCCTAGGTGTACATTAACACTTTTTAACCTCCACCCTCCAACCAATCAGAGTCCAGTATTCACCCAGACCATGGTTAATGGCTAATCAACATCACACCTGTTGGTGTAATAGTTAAATATACAGCTCTTTAGATGGAAACAGTTCTTCGCCGTCTAAAGCGAGAGACAGTCTCTTCCCCTGGTGGGCTACCTGGTGGAGACGTCCCTCTGGCTGGACGTCGCAGTCCGCCGGGTCCCAGCCCAGGCGTTTAAGACACACGGTCCTAGAGATGTGGACCTCCAGGATGTAGCGGACCCCCTTCACGATCTGAAGAGGAGGAGGAAGGTTGGATTACAGCAATGACAAAAACCCAAAACCCAAGAGCCCAAAGCATGAAACTTGCTGAAACTCTGTCTGAGCCACTGAATAATAGTATACGCATACTATTATATAATTATAGTATATTATGTCTGTTCACAGCTTGTGTTTTAGTTGACGGTAGCCTCTGTGTAAGAAATATGTCCATTTTGTAAAACTGTAAAATGTAACATTAAAACTACGTTGGACGCAATCGTTGCCAAGAGGTTTATATCTCTCTCCCCGTTTTCAAATCAAGACTCAAAACCCACCTGTTCCGGACCGCATACTCCCTCTGCTTCTGTCAAAATAATCCATACTGCCATACTTGCCCTATTTATTTTAACTTATTATGTTGATCCTTCTTTATTATGTCTATTTTATCTTGTGTTTGTTTATTTTAACTGTGTGATTTTAATGTATTCTGTTTGTACAGTGTCCTTTAGTGACCTGAAAGGCGCTTTAAAAAAAAATAAAATCCATTATTATTATTATATGGTTACCATGGTACCGCGTCGTTAATGTGCAGCGCAGTAATAATCCCCCCCCGCCCCCAATCCTCCCCCGGACCAAGAATTATTACTGCGCTGCACATTAACGACGCGGTACCATGGTAACCATATAAACCTCTTAGCAACGATTGCGTCCAACGTAGTTTTAATGTTACATTTTACAGTTTTACACAGAGGATTACATTATTTTATTAATTTCTTTTTTGAGTCCTTCAAAATGCCGCGACACCAGGGGCGGAGCCAGGGGGGGCCCGGGGGGGCACTTGCCCCCCCCGAAATCTCATTGGCCCCCCCAGGTGCCCCCCTGTCGCGGTACCGCACTCTGACCGCACGCCCCCCCCCCCCCGTCAACACTCGCACAGCGAGTGGTAAAACCACAGTGAGTGTGGGTTTACATTTGATCAGTTATTGAAAGTCATCATTGCCTGGAACACACAAAAGCATTTACTGCAGTGGGTTAAGTCAGTGGGTCAGTGCCCTAACCCTGTGACCGAATAACGATTTGTTTATTAATGCGCCTGTATGCTTTTGCTTGGCAACCATTTTGCTGTATTGAGGAACTATATTGTTTGGCGGAAGAATGATTTGTTTTCAATAAAAGATCGCATCTTATGTTGCCGTGTGTTTATGTTGTGAAATCTTACTAGGCAGTCAATATTATAGTCTTTTACACACGCAATAAGCCACAAGGGCCGCGGTTTAAAGTGATGAAAACCACCAAGTCAGGATGCCTCACAGCGCCCCCTAGCTGTTGTAAAACCTCACAGCGCCCCCTAGCTGTTGTAAAACCTCACAGCGCCCCCTAGCTGTTGTAAAACCTCACAGCGCCCCCTATCTGTTGGAAAACCACTGTAAACCGCGGCCTCTCATTGCTTAAAGGGCCCCTATATTACCACCAGGTGTGAGTGAATGGCTAATCACACTCACACCTGGAGGTAAAATAGGGGCCCTTTAAACAGGAACTAGACTAGGAGACGGTCTTTACACACCTGGAGGTAAAATAGGGGCCCTTTAAACAGGAACTAGACTAGGAGACGGTCTTTACACACCTGGAGGTAAAATAGGGGCCCTTTAAACAGGAACTAGACTAGGAGACGGTCTTTACACACCTGGAGGTAAAATAGGGGCCCTTTAAACAGGAACTAGATTAGGAGTCTTTACACACCTGGAGGTAAAATAGGGGCCCTTTAAACAGGAACTAGACTAGGAGACGGTCTTTACACACCTGGAGGTAAAATAGGGGCCCTTTAAACAGTAACTAGACTAGGAGACGGTCTTTACACACCTGGAGGTAAAATAGGGGCCCTTTAAACAGGAACTAGACTAGGAGACGGTCTTTACACACCTGGAGGTAAAATAGGGGCCCTTTAAACAGGAACTAGACTAGGAGACGGTCTTTACACACCTGGAGGTAAAATAGGGGCCCTTTAAACAGGAACTAGACTAGGAGACGGTCTTTACACACCTGGAGGTAAAATAGGGGCCCTTTAAACAGGAACTAGACTAGGAGACGGTCTTTACACACCTGGAGGTAAAATAGGGGCCCTTTAAACAGTAACTAGACTAGGAGACGGTCTTTACACACCTGGAGGTAAAATAGGGGCCCTTTAAACAGGAACTAGACTAGGAGACGGTCTTTACACACCTGGAGGTAAAATAGGGGCCCTTTAAACAGGAACTAGACTAGGAGACGGTCTTTACACACCTGGAGGTAAAATAGGGGCCCTTTAAACAGGAACTAGACTAGGAGACGGTCTTTACACACCTGGAGGTAAAATAGGGGCCCTTTAAACGGTAACGGTAATTAGGAGTCTTTACACACCTGCCTCTGGGCGCGGTCCACCTCTGACGTCCTGAACAGGTAGGCGTCGTTGGACTGGTTGTTGAAGGAGTAGGTGGCGACCCGCAGGGCCTGGTCCAGCTCCCGGTCGTCCTTGCTGATGTTGGAGGGCGCGCCAGGGACCGCCGCCGCCCCGCGGGGCCCTGCGCTCCACGCCAGCTCTGGGGGTCAACACACACATGAGCATCGCTGTGCTAGCGGTTCCATCCCCAACGCACAGCACACCTGGCTACAGGTGTCCAGCACACCTGGCTGTATCTGATTCCACTGGAAGTGTCCGTGGATAGAAACATCTGCCAAATGACTAAATAGTAAAATCCCATTTGAAACAATAGTGAAATCCAATATTTTGATGGATAGAAACTTTGGAGGGAAGCCAATGAAATCAAGTGGCTTCCTGATGGACAGCTTTGTGATTTTTACCCCACAACCAATCAGCATTCAGTAAGCGACAGTCCCGCCTTAATAACAGACGTTACAACCCACCCTGAGCTGAGAAGAGGAGCAACATGTGAAGCCATAGCCAATATCAGTTTAATTAACTACAGTGAGATGAAGCGCTCCAATAAAGTGAAGCTGTTAACAGAACAAACCCTGCTGACATTTCTAAATGGAGAAGATAATTCAATTTGCTTTTAATAATTACAGTGCGTGTGGATAGATCACCAAAACTATCTACACGCATCGCCATGACTAGACAAATATATACACAAACATGCGAGCAGACATGATGACACACAAGATGGTTTCTAAACGTTTAAAATGTCTTACTTACCCTGAGCAGCGAGGAGAGAGACCAACAGCAGAACCTTCTCCAACGCCATCGCCACGCTCGTCTCCCTCGCTGTCTCTACCAGTCTCTTATGACTCTCTCTCTATGTCTCTCTCTCTCTCTCTCTCTCTCTCTCTGTATCTCTCTCTCTGCTTCCTGTGCAGCAACACTGTGACCACATCAGCTCATCGCTGGCCTCCTGATTGGGGATCAGGTAAAGTGAAAGAGGAAAAAAATGAACATGAACATGATGAAACCATGAGGAGGTGGTCTCATGAGGAGGTGGTTTCATGAGGAGGTGGTCTCATGAGTTTAACAACAAACCAATTCCAAACTATTACCACCAAACCAGTTACTTCACAATTGGGTGGACCCAGCAGACAGGAAGTGACTGCTGATCAGTTCCTGTCTGCTGGGTCAGGGTGACTCAGCAGAGGAACACACACACACACACACACACACCTGAGACAAATTATGCCTAACGAGAACCCAATTCTGGAGTTCAGGTGAAGAGGAAATATGTGGTTTTTTGTAGCTCATTTGAATATGCTTAAGAGAGAGAGAGACAGACAGAAGTGTTCATACTCTTCCTCTCTCACCACTTCCTTTGCTCAACCACAGTGACTCCACCAGTTAGCTCTCATCAAGCAATGGCTGTCTTTGATGGAGTTTAATTTACAAGCATATTTGTTGTGTCCACACACACACACACACACACTTCAATTTGTAAAGCAACACAGCAGCACATACACACAAACACAATAGTGTTGGCTTATCGATTATCAAACTGTCAGAAACAAAAAGAAGAAACAAATCATTTACTCATCAAACTTGAAAATCAACTTTTGTGAAGTTATAAAGAGAATTGTGTTAAGACAAAACACATTACATCGTCAACATGTGTGTGTGTGTGTGTGTGTTTCAAAGTCTGGTGGAAACTGTCGTGGGTTTGTCGGTTTGTTTCTAAGGTTTCGATTGGTTTCATCTGACCTGTTTTTAAGTTCAGTGTATTGCAGTTCCACCAATGACCCGTTTTTGAACTAATGAATACAAATAAAAAGATTATGGCTTGATGGCAGTGCAGCTAAAATATACATCCCTATTGTCGCCTACTTTTGTAATTGTGAACAATATTTACAGTCGGTAAATAATGTTCACAATAACAACAGTAGGCGCTTAAGGGGGCTGAGAGGAGAAACCACACATCACTATTAACAGTTTAGTCAAAGTTAAGTGTAACGCCTGCAACTGCTTTCAATCATCTGTGAAAACCGTTTTGAGGTTTGGATTGTCTTTTTATTTAAAAAGTCACAGCTGAGCACACATTCAAGAATTTCTGCTCACAACCAGAGTGAAACACACGACATGCACAACCGAACTGCAAAACCCTTTTCAACATAATCTCTCCGATTCGTAGCAGCCGCTTCAATAAAATTAAAAACAAGACAATTATCTTAGATTTAGGCAACAGCCAGTCTTGCTATTTCCTACAGCACAGAAAAATGCATGCACAATAAATGCATTGCTGGAATAAGAAAAAAACAATTTAAAATATATGGTTACTTGCTTGAAAAAAAAACAAAGCAGGTTTGAATGTCGTCTGAATCCGTTTGCTCAGCTCAAACACCGGAGACGTTGGAGCAGCTGGAGCATTAAGGCAGAGAGACGCAGCCAATCAGCAAGCAGAGCGCAGACAGTATGTACTACACACTACATACAGTATGTACTACACACTACATACAGTATGTACTACACACTACATATGTACTACACACTACATACAGTATGTACTACACACAACATATGTACTACACACTACATACAGTATGTACTACACACTACATACAGTATGTACTACACACTACATACAGTATGTACTACACACTACACACAGTATGTACTATTATACTACATGTACTAGCCAGTATAGTACATACATGTATATTGTATTGTTGCTACAATATGAATATGTATGGTAGGAGTTAAACGCACCATGCAGGCTCCAGGTGATAATAAACATAATTCTGCAACATGTTGATGACTGGGTTGACGTGCGCCACAGCAGGTTGGTAACAGCAGGTTGGTAACGATATAGGGCAACGTTGGACGCCACTCTGGGCCCTGTCCAAACTAGTCCCTGTCCAAACTAGTCCCTGTCCAAACTAGTCCCTGTCCAAACTAGTCCCTGTCCACACAGGGACAACAGGCTTACAGTATAATAGATGGATTCAGAACTCACACCACACACAGGCAGCAGCAGACATGCGCCCGCAAGCACTTCCCCAGATCCAATTTTCAATTATGAAAAATAAACAAAAGTAAAAAACTTTCAAAATACACAAAAAAACAATAATCTTTACAGTCATCCACCCTTTATATCCATAACCAGTTGACCAGAATAAGGCATTAGGCCATTTCCTAATACAAAAATAAAATGTTGCAATATTGGGGCATATTGCTTATAACATCCAACCGGAAAACCAGCAGCTTGCACCTACAACCACCTACTGAGAGCTACAGCATTCTGGGTAACGAGGTCTACAGCATTCTGGGTAACGGGGTCTACAGCATTCTGGGTAACGAGGTCTACTGCATTCTGGGTAACGAGGTCCAACACCGCCACCGAGTCGAGTGCAGAGCAGAGCGAGTGACGGGACGCAGGACGGCACAGCGAGAGGTTGGCCTCAACCGGACTACAGCTACTGCTAAAACACCTTAAATTTTACAAAAATACTTCAAAAGTTGTAAAAAAATAATAACAAAATACTCTTCTGGACGCAATACAACCGATGGAGACGCAGCTCACCGAGCGGACTGTACAGGAAACGCACTGTGGCCGTCTGTGGGATGGCTCTCGAGGTTTCGCTCGAGGTTTGTCACACAGGTTCGTATTTCCGCTTGGCACGTTTCAATGAAGGAAGTATGTCAGAGGGGAAGGCGGGAAGAGGAAGTGAACAATGCAGACTTCCTGTTGAATGCATCAACATCAGAGGAGCAGAGGCCAGTGGCATTCGCTCCAGAAATATACACATGAATATACCGAATACCCAGTGGGGAAATCAAAGAAAATACAACGCTAGGACAGCAACAGTTCGGCAGGATATTTAATGCCCCACTCCTCCTCCTCCTCCTCCTCCTCCTCCTCCTCCTCCTCCTCCTCCTCCTCCTCCTCCTCCTCCTCGCCCCCCCCCCCCCACTCTCCACTAATATATACCTCTCCAATGTACTGGACTCTCTCTTTCGAAACTCCTCCTCTTTCTCCTTTTCTCCCACTCACTCCTCTCGCAACATTCACCACTTGAATTCCACCATCTTTTCTCCAATCTACTCCTCCTCCTCCTCCTCTTCCTCCTCCTCCTCCTCCTCCTCATCGTCGTCCTCGTCGTGACAGTGGGTGATTTCCTCGGGGGTCTGGGGGAAGAGGTGAGGCGGCTGCAGCTCGCTGAGTGAGCGCGTCAGCAGCTGCCTGTTTCCCTTCAGCAGCCTCAGGTCGGCATCGTGGCGGTTGCGCGTGGCGAGCGGCGACTCCGTGTCGTGGACCACCGCCACGTGGGCGTGCTCCACCGTCGACTCGTGGGGCATCTGGTGGAGAGAGAGGGGGGAGAGAGGGGGGAGAGAGAGGGGGGGGGAGAGGGGGGGGGAGAGGGGGGGAGAGAGGGGAGAGAGAGGGGGGAGAGAGAGGGGGGGAGAGAGACCCCGCGAGGGTCAAAGAGGTTTTGGTTTGTGTGTCATGCGTGTGATGGAATCAGGAGTCATGTCAAGCTAATATGATATGACATGAGACTGCAGTGGTCTCTTTTTAAAAGTTGCCATGTGGATCATTAACCCTAGTAACAGCATATCTAGTAACCCTAGTAACAGCATATCTAGTAACCCTAGTAACCCTAGTAACAGCATATCTAGTAACCCTAGTAACCCTAGTAACAGCATATCTAGTAACCCTAGTAACAGCATATCTAGTAACCCTAGTAACAGCATATCTAGTAACCCTAGTAACCCTAGTAACAGCATATCTAGTAACCCTAGTAACCCTAGTAACAGCATATCTAGTAACCCTAGTAACAGCATATCTAGTAACCCTAGTAACAGCATATCTAGTAACCCTAGTAACAGCATATCTAGCATATCTAGTAACCCTAGTAACCCTAGTAACAGCATATCTAGTAACCCTAGTAACCCTAGTAACAGCATATCTAGTAACCCTAGTAACAGCATATCTAGTAACCCTAGTAACCCTAGTAACAGCATATCTAGTAACCCTAGTAACAGCATATCTAGTAACCCTAGTAACAGCATATCTAGTAACCCTAGTAACCCTAGTAACAGCATATCTAGTAACCCTAGTAACATCATATCTAGTAACCCTAGTAACAGCATATCTAGTAACCCTAGTAACAGCATATCTAGTAACCCTAGTAACCCTAGTAACAGCATATCTAGTAACCCTAGTAACCCTAGTAACAGCATATCTAGTAACCCTAGTAACAGCATATCTAGTAACCCTAGTAACAGCATATCTAGTAACCCTAGTAACCCTAGTAACAGCATATCTAGTAACCCTAGTAACAGCATATCTAGTAACCCTAGTAACCCTAGTAACAGCATATCTAGTAACCCTAGTAACAGCATATCTAGTAACCCTAGTAACAGCATATCTAGTAACCCTAGTAACCCTAGTAACAGCATATCTAGTAACCCTAGTAACCCTAGTAACAGCATATCTAGTAACCCTAGTAACCCTAGTAACAGCATATCTAGTAACCCTAGTAACAGCATATCTAGTAACCCTAGTAACCCTAGTAACAGCATATCTAGTAACCCTAGTAACAGCATATCTAGTAACCCTAGTAACAGCATATCTAGTAACCCTAGTAACCCTAGTAACAGCATATCTAGTAACCCTAGTAACATCATATCTAGTAACCCTAGTAACAGCATATCTAGTAACCCTAGTAACAGCATATCTAGTAACCCTAGTAACCCTAGTAACAGCATATCTAGTAACCCTAGTAACCCTAGTAACAGCATATCTAGTAACCCTAGTAACAGCATATCTAGTAACCCTAGTAACAGCATATCTAGTAACCCTAGTAACCCTAGTAACAGCATATCTAGTAACCCTAGTAACAGCATATCTAGTAACCCTAGTAACCCTAGTAACAGCATATCTAGTAACCCTAGTAACAGCATATCTAGTAACCCTAGTAACAGCATATCTAGTAACCCTAGTAACCCTAGTAACAGCATATCTAGTAACCCTAGTAACCCTAGTAACAGCATATCTAGTAACCCTAGTAACCCTAGTAACAGCATATCTAGTAACCCTAGTAACCCTAGTAACAGCATATCTAGTAACCCTAGTAACATCATATCTAGTAACCCTAGTAACAGCATATCTGGTAACCCTAGTAACAGCATATCTAGTAACCCTAGTAACAACATATTTAGTAACCCTAGTAACAGCATATTTAGTAACCCTAGTAACAGCATATCTAGTAACCCTAGTAACAGCATATCTAGTAACCCTAGTAACCCTAGTAACAGCATATCTAGTAACCCTAGTAACAGCATATCTAGTAACCCTAGTAACAGCATATCTAGTAACCCTAGTAACCCTAGTAACAGCATATCTAGTAACCCTAGTAACATCATATCTAGTAACCCTAGTAACAGCATATCTAGTAACCCTAGTAACAGCATATCTAGTAACCCTAGTAACCCTAGTAACAGCATATCTAGTAACCCTAGTAACAGCATATCTAGTAACCCTAGTAACAGCATATCTAGTAACCCTAGTAACCCTAGTAACAGCATATCTAGTAACCCTAGTAACATCATATCTAGTAACCCTAGTAACAGCATATCTAGTAACCCTAGTAACAGCATATCTAGTAACCCTAGTAACCCTAGTAACAGCATATCTAGTAACCCTAGTAACCCTAGTAACAGCATATCTAGTAACCCTAGTAACAGCATATCTAGTAACCCTAGTAACAGCATATCTAGTAACCCTAGTAACCCTAGTAACAGCATATCTAGTAACCCTAGTAACAGCATATCTAGTAACCCTAGTAACCCTAGTAACAGCATATCTAGTAACCCTAGTAACAGCATATCTAGTAACCCTAGTAACAGCATATCTAGTAACCCTAGTAACCCTAGTAACAGCATATCTAGTAACCCTAGTAACCCTAGTAACAGCATATCTAGTAACCCTAGTAACCCTAGTAACAGCATATCTAGTAACCCTAGTAACAGCATATCTAGTAACCCTAGTAACCCTAGTAACAGCATATCTAGTAACCCTAGTAACAGCATATCTAGTAACCCTAGTAACAGCATATCTAGTAACCCTAGTAACCCTAGTAACAGCATATCTAGTAACCCTAGTAACATCATATCTAGTAACCCTAGTAACAGCATATCTAGTAACCCTAGTAACAGCATATCTAGTAACCCTAGTAACCCTAGTAACAGCATATCTAGTAACCCTAGTAACCCTAGTAACAGCATATCTAGTAACCCTAGTAACAGCATATCTAGTAACCCTAGTAACAGCATATCTAGTAACCCTAGTAACCCTAGTAACAGCATATCTAGTAACCCTAGTAACAGCATATCTAGTAACCCTAGTAACCCTAGTAACAGCATATCTAGTAACCCTAGTAACAGCATATCTAGTAACCCTAGTAACAGCATATCTAGTAACCCTAGTAACCCTAGTAACAGCATATCTAGTAACCCTAGTAACCCTAGTAACAGCATATCTAGTAACCCTAGTAACCCTAGTAACAGCATATCTAGTAACCCTAGTAACCCTAGTAACAGCATATCTAGTAACCCTAGTAACCCTAGTAACAGCATATCTAGTAACCCTAGTAACATCATATCTAGTAACCCTAGTAACAGCATATCTGGTAACCCTAGTAACAGCATATCTAGTAACCCTAGTAACAACATATTTAGTAACCCTAGTAACAGCATATTTAGTAACCCTAGTAACAGCATATCTAGTAACCCTAGTAACAGCATATCTAGTAACCCTAGTAACCCTAGTAACAGCATATCTAGTAACCCTAGTAACAGCATATCTAGTAACCATTGGAACAGCATATCTAGTAACCCTAGTAACCCTAGTAACAGCATATCTAGTAACCCTAGTAACATCATATCTAGTAACCCTAGTAACAGCATATCTAGTAACCCTAGTAACAGCATATCTGGTAACCCTAGTAACAGCATATCTAGTAACCCTAGTAACATCATATCTAGTAACCCTAGTAACAGCATATCTAGTAACCCTAGTAACCCTAGTAACAGCATATCTAGTAACCCTTGTAACCCTAGTAACAGCATATCTAGTAACCCTAGTAACAGCATATCTGGTAACCCTAGTAACAGCATATCTGGTCACCCTAGTAACAGCATATCTGGTAACCCTAGTAACAGCATGTCTGGTCCCCCTAGTAACAGCATGCACCCACCAGGACGTGCGCGGCCCTGAAGAGGTAGCTGAAGGGGTAGTACAGCAGGTTGATGAAGGACGAGGCGTACAGGTCGGCGTAGCGCATCACCTGGGAGGCGAACAGCGTCTGTCGCGAGCCGCTGCGGAACAGACTACCCATCATGCCATAGCACATGTCCATGTCATGGGTGATTTTCTGTTGGGGAGAGTGAGAGAGAAAGAGACATGGTTAACGATTTTCTATGAGAGAGAGAGAGAGAGAGTGTGCATGTTGTAACGTCGCATGGAGCTTCAACATGAACTTGTTTGTCGTCTTGTCTCATGTCGCCTCCAACCACTCAAAGGAAGTTCCTCATGAAAAATTGCGTTATTTGAATTGAATTGAGTGGAAGCGTTGTGACGGTACAAACGCTCTCCACACGTCAACACGCGTGTGCAGCGGGAGGGAGATGTGGCGCTACCTTAATCCTCCTCTGGAGGGAGCTGATGTCTGGCCTCTCGTTGCTGCTGCTGTCCAGGTTCCTATAGACACACACACACCAGAGAGTCAGCGCATCCTGGCCTTTAAACTGTGGGCCGCAACCATTAGTCAATTCATCCATTAGTCAATTCATCCATTAGTCGACTTATCGATTAGTCAATCGACAGAAAATGTATCGAATCACATTTTTATCATCGATTAATCGTTTAGGTCGTTATCGTTTATTTATCAAGTACAAATACCAGACATTTGCTGCTTGATGCGTCAGAAATGTAACCGTTTGCTTCATGGGTCGTTATAACATCAATACTTTAGTTTTTCTTGGCTGCTTCTCAGATAAAGCAGCTTTAATCACTCTGGACTCTGGTAACTTGGGTTGGCATTTGCTTTTATTTATGACATTTTCCAGACTAAATGATTAATCGATTAACCGTCAAAAATGATCGTTAGATAAATCGACTATGAAAATAATCATTAGTTACAGCCCTGTTGGGGGGACCCGTCAGGGTTGATTCTGTGGTTTACACAGCCAGACTGACTGACATATGATTGGTCTGTCCCATGTCCTGGGAGAAATCCCATCAAAGTCGGACCATTGGTCTGGGATTTGTGTTATTCAAATCAGACCGATGATGTTGATGGTCCAACTTCTTACGGGATTTCTCCACGGAAACAGAGGTGATTTTTCACAAAACACATAACCAAGGTTACCCACTTGTAGAGATCTGCCAGGAAGCAATCCAGGGACTGAAGTTCCTCGAATATGGCTGAAACAAACAACCAAAAACAAAATGGCTTTAATAGCAACAACAACAGACAAACAATAATTCAGATTCAAGATACTTAAGTGAATTGATTTCCCAGCCCCAATACTTCATGTATGAGCTCTCACCACTCTTGTCGGTCCACACATGGAGCTCCTGGGCCAGCTCAGGGATGACCAGGAACGTCCGCCAGCCCTGCCTCTTCTTGGACTTCAAGATGTCTCCGAAGATGTGGTCCCCGATGTAAACGATGTCTTTCCCTTTGACCCCCAGCAGGTCGCACACGATGTCCGACGACCCTGAGGCGGCAAGCAGAGCTCCCATGTTGAATCACTCAGAGCAAGTTTCACTCTACGCTTAAAAATACCGATATTTCACTACTCTGTCTCTTCATCTGTGCTCTGACGAGGTGTCATTTTGATGAGGTGTCATTTTGATGAGGTGTCATTTTGACGAGGTGTCATTTCAGCCAGGTGTGAGGAAGTGTATCTTTGACAAAGTATAACTCTGATGAGGTACACTATCAACTGTCAACTTTGTTTATTGCTGGTTGTCATGGTGTAGGCGGCGCGTGACGTCCGACCAGCCACACCCTGTGTTTTAAGAAAACAGAAGGATGAGTGGGGGGGGGGGGGTGGAAACAAGAAGTCAAGCTAGCGAGCTAACTAGAGGTTAGCTGTGTAACTGTAGATCTACAGTTTTTTTTGTACATCTTTAACACCCTGTTCTGATTGACACCGGCAGTCTTAAATCGCCAGCGGCGTTCCTAGTTAGTGCATACGCCAGGAGATTCCCGGCAAGTGCTAGCTTCAATATAGAGGACCACAGGGGGGGGGGGGGGGGGGGGTTTGTTACTGATATGCGCGCTGTCGACACCACCGCAGTATTTATAATCACATACTTATAACTCAACGGACGCCACAAGGGTGTCGCTGCAGAGCTTGAGGCAACACAAACAGCATTGATACTGGTGGTGGGTAAATATATGGAGGGGGGCGAATAGGGACATCTGGTAGGACTTCATGAGGTCTTCATGAAGGACGGGAGTGTTGTTGACCTGGAGAGGCCCAGCGTGTGCAGCAGCGTTTACATGACAGGGTTCTCCCTGAACAGCGGTGCAGTGGCGCTGCGCCGCCATGCTGCCTTTTCATTAGCCGAGGTTACGGTATATTTATGTTGCTTTAGGACTTCACAGAACTACAACTCTCTTGAGGCCTCTCAATATGGCGGAGTAGGTGTGTGTGTGTGTGTGTGTGTGGTTTAAGGATTACCTCCTGAGTACACGATGCCGTGATGCAAGGGTCCGGTGTATGTGCCGATCCTCAGGCGCCCCGTGACCTGGACAATACAACCACCAATACAACCAGTATGAAGTCACATGTGGTGACTAGGATGTATGTTCCACATACCTTTTTACAAAGTCTCTACTCAGTTAAGTATCCCAGGTTTTGGTTTACGATTTTTTAATGCCAAAATCGATGTCTTTTTTTTTGTTTCCCCCAACAGTAGGTTCATAATTTTTACATTAAATGATCTGTAATGATGACGATGATGCTGCCGAAATAAAAGTCAGAAAGACTGACTGACATGTGACATGCAGTGTTTTTGGAAATATAATAATAATAATAATAATAATAATAATAACAACAATAACAATGATAATAACAATACTAATAATAATAATAATAATAACAACACTATTATAGTGTATAAGATTCAACTTTTTCCCATGGTCTAGTATACAAAAATTGCAAGAAATCGTAATATCGCATCGCAATACTTGTAGAATGCTTAAAAATTGCAATACATATGCGGTGGTAAAATTGGGGCCCTTTAAGACACGTGGTTACCACGGTAACTCGTACCAGCTAATTGCGTGTCATGTTTCTGCCTACTCTGAACGCTCTCTCCTCACCGTGTCGACCTGACGCAGCACCGTCCCCTCGCCGAAGAACAGCGGCTTGCGGGCGTCCACCAGGATCAGGTCAAAGTAGGACTGCCACGGTCTGAGGGGCTTTTCAGACTGTCACACACACACACACAGACACACACACGCACACACGCACACACACACACACACACACACACACACACACATGCAAGTGTACACACACACACACACACACACACACACACACACACCAATGTCATTATTTCAATAATATTAATAACAACAATAGATTGCATATAGTGTTTTTCTGACCTTGGTGGCCACTCAAAGTAGTTTGCAATTTAAGGCTCCACATCCACGAGCTAGTAGTGGTAAACACAAACAAACCTCAGATTAATATTAAAACCATCGGCATTACCTTGGCTCCGTGTGGGAAATCGAAAAGGTAGGTCATGATTTTCTGGAAGAAAAAAAAGGAAAATTGGTTAAAATTAAATTTACCAAACACTTTGGAAACAAGCAATGTGAAAATGACAACTGAATTAGCCACACACTCACAAGTGATATTTTCTAAATCAGACGACAACAACAGGTCTTCCTCATTAGAACCATTGCATTATTATATTAAACCTTTGACGGTTTTACTATTCTTTTTTTTTTCATTGTGTTTTCCATAATTTCACTGGTGATTCTCCCGCTGTCTGTCCTCTTGCTGAGCTCACCTGTGTGTACTTGTAGTCGCTGTTGGTGGCCAGGAACACCTTGGCCACCTCGTTCATCCGGCTCAGCAGCAGCGGCAGCTTGGCCTGGGGGGAGACGAATGCAGAGATAAAGGCCTGCTGCTACAGTCAGAAGCTAAGCTACAGTCAGAAGCTAAGCTACAGTCAGAAGCTAAGCTACAGTCAGAAGCTAAGCTACAGTCAGAAGCTAAGCTACAGTCAGAAGCTAAGCTACAGTCAGAAGCTATACACTATAGTCAGAAGCTAAGCTACAGTCAGAAGCTAAGCTACAGTCAGAAGCTATGCGCTACAGTCAGAAGCTATGTGCTACAGTCAGAAGCTATGCGCTACAGTCAGAAGCTAAGCTACAGTCAGAAGCTAAGCTACAGTCAGAAGCTAAGCTACAGTCAGAAGCTATGCACCATTGGTTATTAAGAAGAGCTTGTTGACTTACATCTTTGACGACGTACTTCTCAAGGTTTTCAACCGTCTTCTCTTTGAGAGAGCCCTAAAAAAATAAAAACCACTCAGTCATGAGGAGAACACCCGAGGATCGTGAGGATCACGAGGATCGTGAGGATCATGAGGATCATGAGGATCATGAGACTCAGGGGTTTTAACCAGAGAAGGAACCGGACCTTGAAATGGACCCAGTCCACGGCGTCGCGTACATCCTGGAACATACTCTTGTAGGACATGAAGAGATCTCCGTCTTTGAAGCCTTGATCACAACTACAAAACATTAAGACATCTAAATCATTATCTAGAAAATATAAGGCAACAAGGCGGGTTGGTTAGGGTTTAGTTAGGGTTAGGGTTAGAAAGGGATAGTTAGGGTAGGTTATGTTTAGTTAGGCTAGAGTTAAGTTCAGGGTTAGTGTTACAATATTTAGGGTTAGTTAAGGTCAGGGTTAAAGTTATTTAGGGTTAGTAAGGTTGAGGGTTAGTTAGGGTGAGGGTTAGAGTTGGTTAGGGTTAGTTAGGGTGAGGGTTAGAGTTGGTTAGGGTTAGTTAGGGTCAGCGTTAGTAAGGGTTAGGGTTAGTTAGGGTTAGGACTGTACCTTGTGTATCTGGAACAGTTGGAGAAGAAGTCCACAAGACAAGCGAAGAGGTACGTCTCTGAGGAGACAACAGAACAAATGGTTAAAATGAACGCTACCAAACTGAGACAAGTACATTGTTTTCCTTTTTTGCTGTATTAGCCCCTTTCCCACTGGTAAAACACCCAAACACCTCAAACACCAACTACTACTGTCTACTGACCCTGCTTTCTACTGTCTACTGACCCTGCTTTCTACTGTCTACTGACCCTGCTTTCTACTGTCTACTGACCCTGCTTTCTACCGTCTACTGACCCTGCTTTCTACCGTCTACTGACCCTGCTTTCTACCGTCTACTGACCCTGCTTTCTACCGTCTACTGACCCTGCTTTCTACTGTCTACTGACCCTGCTTTCTACTGTCTACTGACCCTGCTTTCTACCGTCTACTGACCCTGCTTCCTACTGTCTACTGACCCTGCTTTCTACTGTCTACTGACCCTGCTTTCTACCGTCTACTGACCCTGCTTTCTACTGTCTACTGACCCTGCTTTCTACTGTCTACTGACCCTGCTTCCTACCGTCTACTGACCCTGCTTCCTACTGTCTACTGACCCTGCTTTCTACTGTCTACTGACCCTGCTTCCTACCGTCTACTGACCCTGCTTTCTACTGTCTTCTGACCCTGCTTTCTACTGTCTACTGACCCTGCTTTCTACTGTCTACTGACCCTGCTTTCTACTGTCTACTGACCCTGCTTTCTACTGTCTACTGACCCTGCTTTCTACTGTCTACTGACCCTGCTTTCTACTGTCTACTGACCCTGCTTTCTACTGTCTACTGACCCTGCTTTCTACTGTTTACTGACCCTGCTTTCTACTGTTTACTGACCCTGCTTTCTACCGTCTACTGACCCTGCTTTCTACCGTCTACTGACCCTGCTTCCTACTGTCTACTGACCCTGCTTTCTACTGTCTACTGACCCTGCTTTCTACTGTCTACTGACCCTGCTTTCTACTGTCTACTGACCCTGCTTTCTACTGTCTACTGACCCTGCTTTCTACTGTCTACTGACCCTGCTTTCTACCGTCTACTGACCCTGCTTTCTACTGTCTACTGACCCTGCTTTCTACTGTCTACTGACCCTGCTTTCTACTGTCTACTGACCCTGCTTCTACTGTCTACTGACCCTGCTTTCTACTGTCTACTGACCCTGCTTCCTACTGTCTACTGACCCTGCTTTCTACTTACAGAAAATAAACAGAAAGGCATACTCGTCTACTGGCAGTGGGAAAGGAGTCAATCGCCAATTTTTAGTGGGTTTTCCCGCGTTACAAAACCTTATACGCGCTAATTTTGGTGTAAAAAGGGTAATATTATATATTAGATTATATAATTATTATATATTATTATATTATTCTCTGTTGATTGACGTTCAGTCCTTCATACCTGGTAGGTTGAAGAGAGTGTTGAGGATGTAGAAGCGGTCCATGTCTCCGCGTTGAATGAACTTGTTGGGGTACATCTCCCTGATGTCAGGCCTGGGAATGAACATATGAATTATGAATGGATGACACCTAAACCAGGGGCCAAATTCCCAGGAGGGACCGGGGGATTGGTGTCCCCTCCCCCAACAATTTCCATATAGGTTGGCAGCGGCAAAATATAATATATGAAATGCTTTTACTGCATTATCAAGAACAAAGCATTTTATTACCAGCAATTACTTTTTAATGAAAAGTATCAAACACATTATTTTATACCATGTATTGACAACTTCTGAGGAGTTAAGTGTGAGGTCTGCTGTAGAACAACAACATGGATCATCTTGAGAAGGGTAAGTGGATATGAATACATGCTTGTGCTCATCTCACCCGCGCATGAAGTTGAAGCCGTGCGCACACACAAGGATGTTGCCATAGGTGTCCACCTTCAGCAGGTTACCATAGGTCGTATCAAACACCAGACCTCTGAGCAGGAGATACGGGGGGGGAGAGGGAGAGAGACAGAGAGAGAGAGAGAGATTTCAGTCAAGTTCTCTTTTATTATTGATCTGTTTTAATGATAATTCACTCTTGACACTTCTTTGGTGAAAGATATAAAATAGGAGGAGATAGAGAGAAAGAGAAACAGAGAGAAAGAGAGAGACAAAGATAAACAGAGAAACAGAGAGCAACAGAGGAACAGAGAGACAGAGAGCGAGAGAGATACAGGCAGAAGGAGAGAGACAGAGAGACAGACAGACAGACAGAGAGAGAAAGAGAGAGGGAAAGAACGAGAGAGAGAGCGAGAGACAGACAGAGTGAGAGACAGACAGAGAGAGACAGACAGAGACAGACAGAGACAGAGAGAAGACAGAGAGCGCAAGTGAAGAGAAAGTTCTACACCACTTAAAAATGTAATCTGAATGAGTATTTGAATGTCAGGCGACATTCAAATCTCCTCGTCTCCACATGACCTCCATGCACTGTTGGAGAACAACAGCAGCAGTGGGGCTGTGGAGGCCCACTGACCTGGTGGGGAACGCCGGGTCGTACACAAAGCTGGACAGCTCCTGGGGGTAACCGATGGAGACCAGCCGGGCCACGGTCAGCTCAAAGCCCAGCGACTCGTACTCTGGAGATTTGTACACTAAAACACACACACACACACACACACACACACACACACACGCACACACACACACACACACACACACACACACACACACACACACACACACACACACACACACACACACACACACACACACACACACGCACACACACGCTTTACCTCATGCCAGACAAATGTCTGACATTTTTGGGGACATGTACCTTCTGATCCCATATGTTGAAATCATCCCCCCCAGTCCTCAATCATTTTGCCAATTACAAACCAACACAGTTTGTTTTACTTATTTTTATATCCTGTACAGTTGCTTGTATCTTGTATTCCTTTTCTTCATAGAACCAATACACCATAACACATTCCTTGTATGTGAAAGCTCACCTGGCCATAAAACTCTGATGATTAAAGGGGGATTTTGAAGGGAGACTGACGAGTTGTTTTATAGGTTTGAGGTACAACGACACACTTCCCTAAAAAAAGACCCAAAGCATTGCAGAGAGCCAATGCAGAGAGCCCTGTGTAAAGAGCAGTTCTAGGAAAACACAGACAGAGGGTGAAGCCAGGTCAGGTCTGAAGGGCTCAGAAAGTCACACTACTGACTGTAAGCGAAAAGGACTTCGCCGCGATACCATTGCTATGACAGATATGTGAGACCTTAAGCCAGGCCTGCATGCCGACCCCCCATAACGCTCAGCTGTTGTCTCACTTTAACGTGGCTTTTTCCCTAGTGTGTGGTTTTGGCCGTAAAAAGGTAATAGGTTAGAGGGGGTCCAATTCCCAGGGTGAAGCCCCCAGAGAAAGCATAAAGCCAGGGAGCTGAAGAGGAGAGTGTATCAGGCCGACAGTGGATCCTCAGATCCAGGAGTTAGGACTAGCTCCTCCTCATAGGTAAGGTAGCTAGGTAGTTTGGCTCAGCCATTCTGGATGTGTGGATCTGGAGAAAGCTTATGAGGACCCTTGGAGTACGGGACACTGTGGTTGGCTGGTGTGAGCGAGATGTTTCTGCATACTGGGGAATAAGTCAAGGGTCACGTTTGAAGTCGCTGTTGGACTGCTTCTCTGCTAATAAACTTTAAAAATACTGTTGTGAGAATACACCGTGAGTATAGAGTACTTTTTCTTAATTATTCAGCTTGAGTTCAACCTGTAGGCATTTGTATGCGAGTACTTGCATATCGGGGTGGGGGGTGGGGGGGGGGACTTCATTCTCAACCTCAATACTTTTAATCCCAAGTATTGGCCCCGAGTGGAGGTGCTCCCAGCGCTGGTCTGCACGTACCTGCTAGTGTATAGTCCATGTCGAAGCCAAAACACTTAATCTTCTCCATGGCCAGGCTTCGGTTTACAAACACCCTGCAGAGAGGAACATAAGCGCACAGTCAGTTGACACCAAACACACCACCAGGATACACTACACCAAACACCACCAGGATACACTACACCAAACACCACCACATTCAGGACACCTCCTACACCAAACAACAACAACAACAGCAGAAGCAGCAGCAGTTTACCAGATGATTAATGAGTTCAATGTCGCCGTCCACTTGAATTGGTGCAATGGGCGCTACGACAATGACTCCCATGACTCCCATGACAATTGGCCCACCCATAATATTGCATATCTTCTCCTGCAGCTATTCTTGCAATCAGATCTTTAACATCTGTTGGGTTCCCACCAGAGCTTACTGAATTCAGTATAAGTCTTTAATTTTTGTTTGGGAGGGAATAGAAATGCTTTAGGGAAAGGCTAGGATTGCTGCGGGCTCATGTATTTTTTGAAGGTAACGTAAATGAAACCCACAACAGCGACAGGCATGGTGGGTCATATGCCAAACCTTAAGCTTTAGAAAGAAGCCCATGAATTAACTCATGTTTCAGTGTTAATTCATGTTTCAATGGCTTCCTATTTCACTTAGTTCAGCCCCAATTGTTGCAGCTTTTTGTTCGCTCCATGTTTTTAACAGTACATGAAGGCATTGTTGATCACTGCAATATTGGTTAATACATTTAAACTGTTTCGGTCGTGGTTTTATGTCTAATGACACATGTGGGTCCTGAGGTGAGACCAGTTGAGAACCACTGGTCAACCACTGGCTTAAAGGAAAAACTCCCAAAACCCAGAAGGAAGAAACCTTCAGAAAACAAAAGAGGGATCCCTTCTTCCAGGGAGCGACACCAAATAATCTATTGGCTTTGTGTTATGAGAATTAAATCACATTTCATCCACCACCTACATGCTAGTCTCTTCCTAACCTGAGACTCCCAAACAGATATCATTGGCTGCCACTTGGTCCTCCTACCACAGGGGGCAGTGCTGTTCATGTTCCCTGCTGTGAACATGAACAGTTTCTACTCAGATTACGTGGGTGGATGGGCAGGTGACCGTGAACCGACTGAAGGGTGATGGAGATGGAGGGATGAAAAACATATAGCAGGATCACCAGAGAAGGAGACGAGAGCACCTCACGTCCACAGACACCTGCCATGATCACCGGCTGTAGTTTTGTTTTTCAGGGTGGTGGTGATGGTGGTGGGGAGACACCTGAGTGGGGGGCCCAGCGTAAGTATGGGGAAAGGCTCAATTATACTTCTGCCTCGAATAGCCGCCAGAGGTACGCAGGGGGTGTCTCAGCCAGCGCTCGCGTTAATGCTTCTGCCGGCAGACTGCTAAAAGGATTTCAATGACAGTGTTCAGTGATATTTTTATAATGTGAATACGATGTGTCGTACAGATGAACACATTTGTAAACCTCCTCAACTAGTCACATCCATCTACTCTAGGGTTGAACGTAAAAAAAAATCCTATTGCGATTATTTTTGACAGATATAGTGATTGAGATACGATTCACTATGAGTGGGAATGATTTTGATTTTGCGTCACAATTTTCATTTCCACTGAAAAAACTATAAATATCATGATGTGACATTTGTTGGGGTCTGTACAAAAAAAAAACATGTTTTCTTACATTTGGAGAAAGAAATGTGTAGGCCAGGGCATCTCTGCAGCACTACAGTACTTAATTTATAATGGTGTTAATAAATTCTGCCCTTATCAAAAAATTGCAGCTCATGTGATTTGAACATTGCACTTGATCTACTCCATGTTGTTTTACTTGTCGTGGAGTAGCGAACCAGAAGCCCTAACAGGAAAGGCGAGGAGGGCCGTCCATCGCCGCATGTACATATAGTTACATGTTCAGCAGGCGATGAAGGGACCCGCGGCGGTGTACCTACAGCAGCTATTCAATGCTGACGTACCATTCAGCTTTAATGGTCCATGATTGGATGGAGGATCAATTCACATCATGGACATCCAACCACAACAAATAAGGAGTGGGCATTAAGTCAGCGTAGTTTACCCGGCAACAGGAGTGCCTACCTCATCGCTGGGTGGATTGGGGCCAGATCCCTTGGAAAGCTTTGCAATAGAGAATACATTGTGCCATGATAACACAGTTGCCACCACTCTTGTCTGTACTTCCCATCTGACTGAGGGTATGTGCTATTAGTGTGTAACAACGATAGTTAGCAGGTTAAAGAATAACTTTAAGACAACACCACAATCACTCATTGACTTGGTTTATGTTGAACCTGTACATACAGGCTTTTCCATTATATGAACAGGGGAATCTGTTCATATAATGGACAATACTGCAGAAGGTTTATGTCAGACAGACACTGGGATATGTGTTTGCTTGGGGAAGAACTTTCTTTTCAACATTGCTCTTTCTATCATCTACTGGGTTGGGCTGAGGGTTAAGCCCTAGCGATTACCTGTGGTGAGCTTCGCGACGGTACATCTTCATCGCCATACCGTCCAAGTTGGCCGGCAGGTCGGCGTAGTTCTGTAACCGGTCGCTCCACGAAGTCGTCATCTCGAAATCGGTTCCTGCAGAAACAGCTGATGAAAACAGAACTTCACACACCAAACAGCCAGACGATAAAGCTGCTTGAGAAGCAGACCACTAGGTTTCAATAATACGGTTAACTGAATAGACTAGACTAGAGTAGACTAGACTAGATTAGACTAGATTAGATTAGACTAGACTAGACTAGAGTAGACTAGACTAGATTAGACTAGACTAGATTAGACTAGATTAGACTAGATTAGATTAGACTAGACTAGACTAGATTAGACTAGACTAGAGTAGACTAGACTAGATTAGACTAGACTAGATTAGACTAGAGTAGACTAGACTAGAGTAGACTAGATTAGACTAGACTACAATACAACAGACTAGAAAAGCAGTGTTTGCAGTTTGAACCCATAAGCTAAGGAAACACATCCGACATTTCGGTCAGAATAAATAATAAGGAATAAACTATAAACCTTGAGTTGCTCATCTGCAACACTATGCACTCATGTACTCCTACACTAGACCAGGTAGTTTGGTGACAGGTTTAGTGATTATTAATCGTTCTTTACGACAGGTAAGTGATTAATAATCGTGCTTTACGACAGGTTAAGTGATTAATAATCGTGCTTTACGACAGGTTAAGTGATTAATAATCATGCTTTACGACAGGTTAAGTGATTAATAATCGTGCTTTACGACAGGTTAAGTGATTATTAATCGTGCTTTACGACAGGTTAAGTGATTATTAATCGTGCTTTACGACAGGTTAACTTAACCTGTCACAGCACGATTAATAATCACTTAACCGTTAAGTGATTATTAATCGTGCTGTGACAGGTTAAGTGATTATTAATCGTGCTTTACGACAAGTTAAGTGATTAATAATCATGCTTTATGACAGGTTAAGTGATTAATAATCGTGCTTTATGACATTTTAAGTGGTTATTAATCACGCTAAGGTCAGCACAGTGCAGACAGCCGTGATGAAGCTAACGGAGCTAGCACAACTTTCTAAAGCCGTACGAAGACATGTTGAAGACGTGGATCCTGAGACTAACCGTGGACCCCTACAATACGAGCACGGCGTGGTTAAAATAGCATAATAATACAATAAGACAATAATACAACACGACAATAATAAGGCAGGCCGAGGAGGGAGGAACTCACCGTTACTGGGCTGCGTCTCCCAGCCTCTGGTGAGCACTGGACTGAGCATGCGCAGTCGGTGCATGTCGTCTCAAGCATGGAGGGGGGGGGGGGGGGGGGGGGGGTGATTTGTGATTACAATGCAAAGTGACACCTATATCATCATTATTATATATATCAATATATCTATATATATATCTATATATACATCATTATATATAGCTATATATATCATTATTGTATATATGACCATTATCTCAGACCATTTGTCGACGATCGACAGAGTAATAATAATGATAACTTAATAATGATGATTAATTTAATTACTTGACTCTGGACTTGCGTCACCACTCAGCAGGCGAGGGTCACATGCCCACAACATGCTGTTGTACCTGATAGGCCTGTGTTGAACAAACCCCCTGATGGGATTACATCGTTTCTATAACCTGATCACAATGGTCACAAGGGCGTTGTTATTTCCTGTCTGTCTTCTTCAAATTCAAGAGCTTTATTGGCATGGAAAACATTTACATTGCAGAAAAAAGGTGAGTTTAAAGTACTATTAAAAGTTAAATATAAAAAGTACCTACCAGGGATGGAGCAGGCCTACATAGGAATACGAATATAGAAAATAGAGGTAGACACATAAAAAGGTCACATAAAATACTATTAAAAAGGTATTACAAAATTATTATACCATGGTCTGGTGAATACTGGATTCTGATTGGCTGGAGGGTTTGGGTTAAAAAGTGTTAACGTACACCTAGGAAAGACGTTGACGCTATGAAGACGCTATGGCCGCGTTGCTTGGCAACGCCTGCATACGGGAGATATTAAATAGTCCGCTCGACTTGTAAAAATAAAAAACCCTCACGATTTTAACTCTAAAACACATTAAAGTATTATTACTTGATTAAATATTTATTTATTTCGTTAGTGACCATGGTATAAGCGGGATAATGCCCGACGAGGTGTCCATTATCAGAAATGAATGGACTTTGCGGAAGCAACCGCTTCACGCCTCCGCGTCGTCCGTTCATGTCCCTTACATATATAGCACCTTAAAATGATAAAATATGTAGACAGGCCGAGTTAAGTTGTGCAGTTTGTATGTGCAATTTGGAAATTGTGTGCAGTTGTACACAATACAGTGTAATACAGTAAACAGGTGCTGCTATGGTGCTGCTTGGACTCCTCATTACAGAAGGTGACAGTAGCGCGGCGGCTAACGGACTTCCCGTCTGTTCCCTCTCTATTCTAACGTCATTCTGAAGTGGTACCGTGTTCAGATGAAACATATTTTTATAAAGCTTTTAGGTGTAATCAAGGGCGTCATCACCTTTTTCAGAGTGGGGGGGACATATTATGACATATTACGTGTCCCCCCCCCCCCCAATTATATTATGGTGACGCCCATGTATGAAACCCATTAACATTAGGGTAAGTGGTAGTTAGTTTTTCTTGAATAACCTTTCTTCTGAAGGTCGTAAAGACTCAGAGGCGATGTCTGCCCCATGGTTTATGGGGAAGCCGAACACGCCAGTCTTGGTCCTGAGTCATTGCGACCTTCCGTTCTGAAACCTTAACCCTAATATCAAACCTTAACCCTAATATGAAAGGGCGTCATCACCTTTTTGAGAATGGGGGGGGGGACATATAATGAGGGCGGGTCTGGGGGTCCTCCCCCACAAAAATTTGAAAGAAGTAGATGCAATTTCCCGCCCCCAATTATATTATGGTGACGCCCATGGGTGTAATAGACAAATGTCTATGTCCACAAACAGGAATGTTTATTGACGTTCTCCATTACAAATTATAAAAAAGGATGCATTTTCTCAGTGCCAACACATTCAAACAATTAGTTACAGCTTCAGCATGTCTCAGTATCATATAAAAATAAAGCTTCTTGACAAATGTTCATCGTTACCTTCCATTAAAATGTAAATACTGAAATGACAGAGTAGCAACACTTTCAAAGCTCACTTGAACACGGTGGGCAACTACAACTACGAAAATATATTTTTTGGCTAATATTTGGCTTTGACATAAACAGCGACCGCGACAGTGAAACTCGTCTCTCTCGCTATCTGATATTCGGCCGAACGACTCCGTTCACCAAGCGGGGGGTGTACTCCTGTATCAGCGCCGGCGCGTTCCTCAGCATTTCCTCCGCGTGTCTGACCGCGTCGGCGTGCAGCGCCCTCTGCAGCACCAGCGGACGAAACAGGTTGATGGGCTCCGCCGCTCTGAAGACCTCCGGCACGCCGAGGTCCCGGGGCAGCCGCCCGTTCCCCACCAGGACGTGGGGAAGTCTCTTCTCCCGCAGGCTCCTCTGGAGGAACGCCAGGGCGTCCCGGAGCCGCTGCTCCAGGAAGCCGCCGCCCCAGCTCGCCGGCCGCCTGCTCAGCAGCAGGAGGTGCAGGAGAACGGTCTTCAGGTGGTAGTCCGTCAGAGCGCTCTCCCCGCTCAGCGCCGTCTGCTTCTTGTGGAGGAAAGTGAGGATCTGCAGGCAGTGCAGGTGGCAGGCGTTTTCGGGGAGGGTTCTCGCAAAATGTTTGAGCAGGTTCTGTTCATAGACGGCCAGCGACAGCGGCCAGTAGGCGTCCGGCGGGGAGCCGGGGTCGGACGGGAAGTGCGAGACGAAGTAAGCGTCCGTGTCGTCCAGCCGGACGGCGGGGATGAGGTTCACCGCGAGGACCTTCCCCGAGCGGAACCGGACCTTCAGGGCGCCGGCGGCGTCCAGCCGGCGGAAGGCGAGCTCGAAGTCGTACTTGTGTGAGATGCGGCCCCACGCTTTGCTCACGGAGATCTGGAACCACCTCATGACCCGGTCTTTGGACAGGGAGGAAGTGCCCCCGGCGCACAGCAGGTCGTCGGCGCCGCGCTCCGCTTCTTCCGACCCGGCGGCGGCGGCGGCGGCGTCGCCGTGCAGCAGACAGAGCACGTCCTCCCCGACGACGGCAGAGTCGCACGCACAACCGCCGCCGCCGCCCCGGTTCTTCTCGGTGACCTCGATGGCGGCGAAGCCCTGCAGGTCGGGGGGCACCGGGCTCGCCGGGCCGCACCACAGGCGGTACTGGAAGGCGTACGGCGCCGGCGGGGCGAACGGCACAATCAGGTCACACGTCAGAGGCTTGTGGACCGTCCAGGCCTCGAACATGCTGCCCACGCCCAGGAAGTCCCCCGGCTCCATGTGGGCCTCCGCGCGGCAGACGATCCTCATGGACTCCAGCAGGTCGTCTGCGAAACCCTCCACAAACTCCCTGACCCTCCGGTCCTCATGGGCTAAGGTGTAGAGGCACCGGTCACAAAACTGGCTCAGCAGACCCTTGTGGAGGACCGGCGCCCCGGACCCGACCGAGCCGGTCCCTGGGCACGCGTCCTCGTCTTCCTTCGCCCACGTCTCGGCGTCGGCGAGATCCACCCGGCTGACTTCGACGGCGAGGAAAACGACCAGCGAGACGGCGCTCCAGAAGTACCAGGAATACGCTTCGTCCGAGCGGCGTGGTCGCGACGCCAGCCTGGACCGCTCCTCCTCCTCCTCCTCCTCCAGCCTGGACTGCTCGGCGGCGAGGCGTTCCTCGTGCGCGCGCATCAGTTCCTCGTGCGCGCGCATGCGGGTCACCAGCGCCGCGTCCTGCTCCGCTAGGGTGGCGTTCTCTTGGGGGAAGAGCAGCGGGTGGTTCAAGATGGCGGCCGCCACCACCATACACACCCGCGCGACGGCGCCCGACATCAGGAAGACACCAGGCTCACTTCATTTTACACCTTTCAGACCGCCGGGCTTTTAACAGAGACACACGTAACACAAAGTATGAGTATAAGAATAGTTGTACACTTTATAATGCAGATTAATATATGTATATATATATATATATATATATATATATATATATATATATTAGTGATGGGCTGCGATAACGCAAGCTTTCATATCGGCGATAATATTTTTATCGCCGATATTAACGCAAACCGAAATCCTCCGGTAGCACCGGATATATAAGTCATCATATAGGTAATATAAGGCATTATTTAAGTAATATAAGACATTATTTAGGAAATATAAGTCATTAATTTAGGTAGCAAACACATATTATGGACACCTTCGACATCATTCAAATGAGCCACGTTAATCTAGATTAACCTAGATTAATTTCAACATTAATCTAGATTAATCTAGATCAAATATTTTAATCTATGCCCATCTCTAATATATATATATATATATATATATATATATATGAAATTATGATGTCTTAAAATACTAAATATTTGATAATATAATAAATAAGCTAAAAATTCAAAAAACGCCCTGCACATGGGACATATCAAATGAGGAAGTGTCAAAAAATTGTTTAAATTGTGAACCAAGTTGTAAACATTTATTATATTCAAATGGTTTAAACGTTGTTTGCGTCAGGCATTAAATTGACGAGCATCGCAACGTCCTATGACACACACACACACACGACTAACTAGATGGAACACACACACACACACACACACACACACACACGACTAACTAGATGAAACACACACACACACACACACACGACTAACTAGATGGAACACACACACACACACACACACACACACACACAACTAACTAGATGGAACACACACACACAACTAACTAGATGGAACACACACACACACACACACACACACAACTAACTAGATGGAACACACACACACACACACACACACACACACACACGACTAACTAGATGGAACACACACACACACACACACACACACACACACACACGACTAACTAGATGGAACACACACACACACACACACACACACACACACACGACTAACTAGATGGAACACACACACACACACACACACACACACACACACGACTAACTAGATGGAACACACACACACACACACACACACACGACTAACTAGATGGAACACACACACACACGACTAACTAGATGGAACACACACACACACACACACACACACACAACTAACTAGATGGAACACACACACACACACACACACACACACACACACACACACACACACACACGACTAACTAGATGGAACACACACACACACACACACACACGACTAACTAGATGGAACACACACACACACACACACACACACACACACGACTAACTAGATGGAACACACACACACACGACTAACTAGATGGAAAAGCGCGACAGGAAAACTCACGTGACCGTGAAACCCGCGCTTCCGGGGCTCGCGGTCACTTGTCGGTTGTCTTGGCAACAAAACAGTTACGCGCAGGAAATGGAACTGAGCGCATGGCCGTCTAGGCTAGTAGCAGTAGCTAGTAGCTACCAGGAAGCTACCGGTAGCTTCCTGGTAGAACTAAAGTATTATTTGGCAGCTACCGGTAGCTTCCTGGAAGCTACTGGTAGCTGCCAGTAGCTACTGGTAGCTACCAGTAGCTTCCAGGAAGCTACCGGTAGCTGCCAGCCTACCCTACTGACACATCCACACTCAGCCGTCACGCCAGCGGCCGCTCGCGGTACTAGCCGCGGTCAAGGTGTGGTTCCGACCTCACCTGGGCAGCAGACCCCCAGGCTCCAGCATAGCGAGGCGGTGGGAGGAGAGGAGCAGCAGCCGTCACGTTTCCTGGTTTCCGTGCTCATGTTGTTGCTCATCATCATGTGACATGTCTCCTCCTCGCCCCTGCTTCCTGTCCCGCCCCCCTGCTTCCTGTCCCGCCTCCACCCACTGTGGCTTCTTGTGCATCTGAGACTCACTTCTCTAAATGGACTCACTTCCCTGTTCTGATAAAAGGACAAGAAACGAAACCAAAGAAGTTTGTGGACACAAAATAATACTTTAGTTTGATATTTTTTAATGCATTTGTAAAAAGACAGGTCTATAAAAAGTTTAGAAAAAAAAAAAGTAGAGCCAGTCATTAAAACTGAATAAAACAGAAGCATAATGTCTGTTTTATTCATATTTATAAGTTATAAATTCATTACTGAAGAAGGTTTGAAGGTCTGAGTCTCCAGCAGCAAACACATCCAGTTGATCAAAAGGAAAGTCACTTTATGGTTATTATTCAAACGTGTGGGAATGACCTATACATCTGAAAAAATGTCTCCACTAATATTTTTTAAATATTGTATGTGTTGCATGTTATTAAATAATCATATAATTGCATCCATTCAAAAACTAATTTCTGACTTCGTCTATTTTTTTTAAATGTTTCACTACTGTAGTACCATT
>JAOPHQ010006388.1:0-41541 GCA_030340625.1 Merluccius polli
CCCTCCTTACCCCCAACCCCTCAAAACCACCCCCCCCCCCTCTCCCCCCCATGTTTGATGTTTTAACTTTCAACCCCTATCTGTGTTGCAGTTGAGTTTCTTTCTGTACGTCGCACAGGGCCCCGTGTTTATGCCGGCCTGGGGTTTGTTTTTTTAGTTCACTCCCCAAGCGAAGCAGGATCAGCAATAGGATATGACGGTGTAATACCGACGCACCGACACACACGGCAAACTTTCGTTCTGGGTTTTTATTTTCTCCCGAGGCTGAAACCCAAGCCCCACTGGCCCAAGGAGTGTCTTCACCCGCTGTCCTGCGACGGTGGTGTCCTGTGCGGCCCCTTCACCCTACCCCAGTGGGGTAAAAATAGCCCCCCCCCCCCCCCCCCCCAGCACACACACACACACATTAGTGCCTGCATATTTACAATTGGTAGCCCACTACTACGCAAGATTAAGTCGTTTGGTTTGTCCTTTTTCTTTTGCTGTGTCGGCATTGAACGCACTGAAATTACTACTACTAATAATAATGAGGGACGGTCGTTTTGCAAGATTCAAGTACAGTACAGAGCTACCTAGCGGTGGGCCTAACATCTGACACCTGCCAGAAACATGGAGACCGGTAGGGTTAAACATGGAGACCAGCAGGGTTATGGTATGTGGAGACATTTCTGTCAAAGTGGGGTGAATGTGGCGAGTGGGATCTCTTTAAGTTTCGTGCCCCTTCTTCCCCCCGATGATGGTCCCAAACAGTGGCTGTTGTCATTGTCTAAATGACGGGCCAACTCGTTGAACTTGTTTCAGGTTACTTCCTTCATCTAGGGCTGGCAGTATGCGATATTACTCCAATATGTGATATTAGCACTATGTATGATATATGATAGTGTGATATTACTGTATGTGCAGTATGTGATATTACTCCAATTTTTAGCCCAGCTCTTATATAACTGAATCAACCCATTGCAGTACAAGATGTCTCCCCCCCCCCCCCCCTTGTTACTTATTACTTATAGGTTTTCTATCTCGCCGTACAGACCGAGATGGCCACAAGAAAGCAGCTATTACAATATGATTGTTAGTGGTTAGGTTGATGCAGACACAGTAGTACCCCATGGTTTCATTGATGTGGATGCTCTGCTGGTGTCGTGTAGCAACATCTCGCGTAATGTCTGCTTGTTTTCGTCGTTTTTATGCTGATGGTGGATAACGAGCTGATATCGGACACTGGCTTGTATTGCTGTGCTTTGTTTATGGGTTTGCATACAGAAATCAACCGGTGGGCCATGCGATGTGGTTTGTACAGCATATCTGAGAAAGCCTTTGTGTGTGCATAACTCGCTAGGTAACATTCTGGCAACGCTTTTCTTCGTTTACTTTGTGCAGTTGCAATGGCCACCATTTTAGCCTTGCATGGGCGGCAGTAGCGAGAGCGGGTTGTCCGGCAACCACAAGGTGGCGGGTTCAATCCCCAGCCCCTCATAGCTAAGTGTTGAAAAGCGCTATATAAATAGTCCATTTAACATTATCTCATAATTTCCATTTGGCTATGGTACTCAACTCAAGCCACTTGGATCCCAAGTACGCTCAGACCAGAGCAGTCTGAGCGTACTTGGGATCCACCAGATTTTCCTCTTTATCTTGGGTGTTTGGTCTGCGTAATATGGAAATGGTTATTGCAACCAACCCCAAAATGTACTACTGAATATGTATATAAAAATTAAACCATGAAACTTAGAAGTGCAATATTTTTAAACAAAAACGTCACCCAGGTCCAACACCATTAAAGTAATTTTAGATAAGGTGGATGAGGAGCTAGACCTCAAGATAATACTATATTACTATAAAACGATTAGCGATGCATCAGTTTTTTATTTCTATACCAATTTGTAACGATCCATTATTGAAATAGATGAATTTACTGCCATTATCTTTTATTAATACAATAGTTATAACAAATGGAAGAGATTTGTCAACTGGAAGGTTAACCGTGCCAACATATTTCCCCGCATTGCAAAGAACCAACAAGAAAAGAAACGAGCGTCCCTGTAGCAGCATCCTTGTAGAAAATGAACAGACTTCAGCATGTCCTGATTCGCTTGATAACATAAAAGGCTGCCCTTAGTCACAAATAAATTATAAAGACTTCTCTTCCACCAAAATCTACCTATTATGGGCAATTACCATAAAATCCCTCAGACAAAACAACATTTAGCTCTATACCAAAAATCAAACAGCCTGAATACGTAAACAATATAGAATTATGTACCAGCTCTCATACAAAAATAACACTTTCTGTGGGATATGCGGTAAAACAATAAATAATGGAGAAAATACAAATAAAAGGCCACAATGAAATCATGCCGGTCAAAGAGCGCGACATAAGATTGCATACTGCTACGCTACCCGCTTTCCGTAATGATTCAATGATGATTTCAGTTTTGGTTTCGTGGTGGCGTGTGGCTATCGCTGCGCCATCGCTGGTAAAAAAAAACAACAACCTTCAGCTCGAGTTTTTATTTCTCAGCTCCAACTTGTGCAACATGGACACGATAGCTCTGGTTCTCAATGACTAAGTAGGAGCGCACAACCGTGGCGATAAATCTGGCGATGGACATTCATTTGGATATCATCTGTTTTGATTGTTCTCTGGTTGGCAGCAACTACAGCCGGCTCCTTTTTCTCCCAACTCCAGTTGGAAACGTGAAATATGGTTTCTGATGTTTGCTGTGTTCCCAAAATATTTCAGTGTAGTTGGACATCTTGCATACAGCGTGGCTGTTGTCCAGGTCCCTTTTCCCTTCAACTTCATAGACGCCAAAATGCTCCCATAAGCTAGCTTTGAAGCCAGGGGCTGCCGGGCGGATTGCAGCCATCTTTGGTTGCTCACGCTCAGCCATCCTTGAGTTTTGGCGGCAAAACGAATTAGCCTAGCTCAGAACGTAAACATGAGGCACATGTGTTACGTCCGTTACGTTTCACGTCCGTTACTTTCACCATCGACGTGGTTCAGCCGTAACGTGCATATATACGGTCTTTATAAAATTGTTACAGGCGATCATGTCGAGAATTGAGTTTTCTGCTTTGAGACATGGTCTTTCGGGAGGGAATCGCGATGCAGCCAGGGGTTGAAACTAAAATTTTGGCTTACCAGACAACTGGCGAGTAGATGACAATTTTTACTAGACAAACAGATTTTTTACCAGACAAAAATAGGGGCGCTGCGCGATTGTTGACGGGGGGGGGGGGGGGGGGGGGGGGGGGGCGATTGTTGACCGGGGGGCCGAGTCGCCTCCTCCCTCGTTCACAACATTCAAACGAATCACGAATGCAGTTAAGTTACCATTCAGAGATCAAGTTACAGTTCAACTCCGACAAACCAACTGGATAGTGGATATTCACGGTCACCGTGAATATCCACTATACGCGAATTATCCGCGTGACATCGCGCCGCCGTGAAGACTCGTTCGCTGGGGGCGTGTTGACTAGTGGATCAACTAGCTCCCGCCCGCATTGTGGTAATGAATCAGAAGGGTCAACGTCACGGCCCGCGCCCACGTCCTGTTTGCTGAATGGTGACCGCGTGGATTCGCTGCGCGAATATTTGCATAAAGTTGAAATCTCCCAACTTTATGCAAATTCAGAAGCGGAGCCAGGCAGCGCCGCAGCCGGCTCCGCGCCGCAAACAATCCCAGCGTGCTTTGCGCAGCGAATTGCTCGCGTCCCATAGAAAGTGAATGGAGGCGGCACATCGCGCGCGATCATTCGCTTATAGTGGATATTCACGGTGAGCGATTGTAGACGGCGGTGGGTGCTGCGCGGTCGGGTCCGCGGCTAGTGGGTCCGTTGCTGGCGGGTCCGCGGCAATCGCGCCGAATTTTTAGATTACTCGCCAGAGTGGCGAGTGGTCTTCATAAATTACTCGACAAATACAAAAATTACTCGCATTTGGCGAGTAAAACAGCCTTATTTCAACCCCTGGATGCAGCTAAGGATCGATTTCTTTTTTAATTAATTTCTTTCCCCACACCCCTAGTAAACGGGTCCACCACTAATTTAGTTACAGGGCTTTTTATTTAAAGCAAAAAGGGAAAAAGGGAAAGGGGAGTAGCGTCTAGTCCGTTTGTCTAAAAATCCAAAGGTTCATCATTGTCTTCTGGTTGGAAATGGAGAAAACGTCTTAGCCAAGGGAAATAACTCATCCGCTACAGATTCAAAGGGTCAAAAGCTAGGTATCCGTCACTATATCACTCCTCCGTCACTTGAGTTATCGCTCACGCTCGCCATACTGACTAGCCTACATCCTCCCTGCTTGCTCTCTCTCAAAGTCTGGTTTCCCGTCTCGTATCCTGCAGTTGGTTAGGCTTTCTCCTGATGGCCAACGCGTCATACCTGTTCCTCCACCGCAGGAATAGGCGAGCATGTCGGCCATGTCTTCCCTTCCACAGCGCTCCTTGCTGTGGGCCTTTCCTCTTCCTCTGCTCCCCGTTTCGGGCCTCGTCTCCCATGTGTGTCACCACATATCCTCCCCTCCCCGGCTCCCATGCCTGGGCAGGGAGCGATGGACCAGAGACACTGGATGGCTTGTCTGCGTTGCCATGCTTCCTTCCCGGTCTGTGATCCACCTTAACGTTTCCTGTCCTTATTGTTATACGTCCACTCCAGTGGGTCATGGTCGGTAACAGCGATTAGACGAAGCGAACTAAAGACGTAATCACCAGAGTCTGGTGTGTCAAGCAGCACTCCTCTACAGAGCCATCGTTTGGTCAATATTTCTACACAGTATGCCAATTACAAAGTACCCTGCGCTAAACAATGGCCTAAGTAAAGCGCAATTAAACCGGATATGTCTCAGGTTTTAAAATGTCCCCAATGGATATAAACCGAATAAGAAAGAATTAGCGTTGCTTTATTTTCTCATATGTACTACATTTAAATTAACTTATCGAGTAGCAAACTGCAACAGCAATGTTTTGAACACATCGCTGTTAAAGAAATTAAATAAACTATTATTTACTGCAAAAGAAAATACAGGTGTGGCACAAACGTACCGTCATGCTTCACAGTGAAGGGCTCTTCCAGCTTTTGGAGGATGGGTATATTCTGTCTATCGTTGGATGGAGAGATTTCCACCTGGTCTTGACATCACAAATGAGCAAAAAACAACATGCATTTGACACTTGAATATTGAATAGATAATTACCTTTGGGAATTTCCTTTTCCGTCAAGTTTTGGACGTCATGATCTCTTGAACCACACTACCACTGCTCTGCTTGGGCTGCCCATTTGGTAGAAGTCATTTGGTAGATTGTTCTGCGATGCCAGATTCAATGTGTGCGCAAAACATCCTATTTTTTGGGTTTGCAGCCTCTTGATGGACACATGCATATTGCCGGCTTTATCAACAGTCACGGCTTCAATCTTGCCATTGTGCAGTGGCTTTGTGTTTGTCTTTGGCTTGGACCAGCGGTAGTGGAGGGAGGAGTGGGTTGGTTCATTGTCTCTGCAACTTTTACAAAACAGTTGGATATCTTAATCTGTAAATGGGTGCATTCATAAATGCAATGGTAGATGGTTCAAAAGGTGGCTTGTGTTTCCGCCCTTACTGGCAGAAGACTTGTTGCACTTGTGGTAATGAGCATTGTCAGCATTGACTCTAGTGAAGTGTAACCACAATTTTTGAAGTGTGTGTGTGTGTGTGTGTGTGTGTGTGTGTGTGATTGCTGTTCTTAATGATGAGTAAAGTGAGTGTCAGGATATTGGGCAACCACCAGAGTTTCCCACAACAAAAAACATTTAAGTGGAGGCCTAGGTGCCTCACAGAAAGACACAAGCAGTAGTGTATGGCTGTACCCTAACATTTGAACAGTCAAATCATCGTTTCGAGTCAACAAAAACTCTGTCAAACACCATCCAATTGGATATAGAGGCAGCTGATGAAGACAATATTTGAGAGTTGGACACTAATCATACATTTCTGATGGACTTCGTGCCATTCGTTACAGGGCCCCTATTTTACTACTATTCGGTGTGTTGATTAGCCATTACAAATCTACCACCTTTTTAGAATGGCGTTAGTGTTGTCAGAGGACTCTGGATCTTTCTACTCCTTTTCTATTGTTCCCAAAAAAAATGTATGCATCCAGGTGATAAAACATGGTTTGTTTGACGTACGCTGCATGTTGGTGGTGTGTGAAGGCCAGGCTGTGGCTCACAGGCTATTGACAAAGTGCGCTGCATTCTGGAGCGTTCTGTAATGTAGATAAACCGGGTTGATAAACCAGTTGATCAACATTTCTCACATCCGGCTTCGTCATATGAGGAATCCCTATCCCCACTGTAGTGTTTGTGTTGTTATGGTTGGGCGATGGTTTAACTGTAAAAACAAAAAAAAGAAAAACATTTTGATTGGGGATGCTTGAAATACCCCAAAATTATAATCGAATACACGGTCCAAATCTCAGAGTACCTGTTTGTAGGCATTGTGTGCAAAAAGGATACACTTTGTGACGTATTTAGTTTTAGTTAGGCTATTGTTTATTGTTTGTGTAGAAGTATTGACCAAACGATGGTGCTATAGAGGGGAGCGCTGCCGCCCTGGGCACGTAGACGCCGCGAGACACGGGACTCATACCGGCGATCACGTCTGCGGGGAAGTGTGAATATCTGTTGAATGTCCACTATCTTTGTAACTTCATGAGCTGCTATTGAGATGTGTGATTATTTTTAATGCGCCAACACGGCAGCGCTATGCTGCGATACATTTCACTTTCAGTTTTGATGTCGGACGTTCCTGGCGGGCGGTCATTATTGGAAAACTTGTCGAACGCGTGGGGAACACTGCCTTACTGCCCAAATACATACAACATAATAAACAATGTATTTGTAAGATGTCAGACAAAATGATCACAAAACGGTTTTTGATTACAATATTTTTGTAACGGTATGATTTGCTAGACGAGTAAGTACGCGTTTACTCAAGTACATGTTTGCACCCCTAACTCATATAATTAAAAGTATTGTTTTGTATTGTATGTAACGCTGACACCGGGCGTTTAAAAATGGGTACAGCAGCCCAAATTTACAATATTGTAGAGTTGTCCTTCCTCCCCAGACTGGAAGCTCACACGGGTTGCCAGGTTGAGGACGCAAGACGAGGGCATCATTATATTTTGAAACGAGCGCAATTATTATATTTTTTACTATGACAAGCGACGACGAGTCCTACACTGTAAGTTGACTAGCTAAAGTTATTTTATTTATTGTTAGCAAATTATTTACCAGCAGTCAACTCGGAGACAGTCGGGAAGTGTGAATGGTGACTCACACGGGCCAAAACAAAAACATGTTTGTAACGACCCGGAAATAATGTAATAATTAATTTCAAGGAGAACATCCTGGCAGTAGCGTTGTGGTCGGAGAAGCCAGTATTTCCACTTAGCATGTTTCCTTAATCTCTGATGACATGTCATGGTCATTTTATGACTCAGTTTGAGAACCGCAATCGCATCGTATTTCATGTTTTTTCGCCATATCCTGCATGTATGCCGATTATAGTTTGAGATATAATCTTACGTTACCCGTCGGCGCTCAGCTTGCCTGCTTTTTTTAAGGTTGTGGAGTAAGAAATAAACCCGCCAGCACTATATACCTCGCTTTCATCAATATAAATATAACCTAAGCGACCAGAAAGGGCTCTTTTGGGGGGGAAAAGAAAACAATGGGAATTCGATTTGGCATTCAATGGAGGTCTTTAAAGTTTTAAAGTGGATTTAAAGTCAACAAATCGAATTCAATGTATGCTTTCATTAATTCTGCCTTTATTTTGAATGTCTAATCAGATTTTAGTCGTTCACCGTCTTGCAGTGATAGCGCCAGCTGCCATTTTAGCGCCTTCACTACTATAGGCTCGTGCTGAAGCACATCCTGCTGATTGGCTGACTTCGCATTAAAATTCTCTAGCCTCAAATGACAGCAGTGGACAGTGGGACAGTTGGACAGTGGACAGTTGGACAGTAAGCATGACCCAGATCAGTGTGATTTCACTGAGCTCGGTCACCCTGCTCAGTGCTATAGGGCAGGCCATAATTTGTGTGCGTGTTCTCTCTAATGGGGACGCGCGCGCGCGCGTCTGTGTGTGTGTGTGTGTGTTCTCTAATGGGGACCTCGGGTGTGTGTGTGTATGTGTGTGTATGTGTTCTCTAATGGGGACCTCTAATGTATGTGTATGTTTAATGGGGACCTGTGTGTGTGTGTGTGAACCTCCTGATGTGTGGAGGACGAGTGGAAATTTCTCGATTGTAAGACACATCGTGATGCAGACGTTGACGAATCTGCATCGGTGCAGTGACAGGACATGATCGATAGCCTCTATAGCCTACTAACGTTTATTGTTGATTGTCTGGCCAATAAAGAGCAATGTCATATTGAATTGTGGGCTAACGTTACTAGGCTACATGCTAGGCTAACGTTGTTTGCGAGAGGGAGGCAGAGATCAGCAGCAAGTGAAAAAACACTGGGAAGCACAAACTGGACAAGATGCACGCTGTGTGTAAAACCTGCCACACAAAAATTAAATACTTTATAATTTATTATTTTATTTTATTTTATGAACAAGTACACTGCGCTATATAAACTAGTAGTTTGATGCTATTTAGTATTTACTGTCGCAGTCCTGTTGTCTGCTGTGTTCAGAGTCATGTTTGTGATGCCTGCCAAGTTCAGGAAGTACACTGCAGAAGGAGTTATGTTTTAGTTCAGGAAGTGCACTGCAGAAGGAGTTATGTTTTGTTTTTGAAGATTGAACATTAAACACAAATATAGGTTGGCTAGGCCTATACCATTTATTTTGGTTTACAATATAATGTAATGTCAAGACATTTATGTTTAACGTTTATGTTGACATTCAGATTTTTTTTTTAAAGCACTTTGTAAATAAAAAGGAGTTCATATATATCTGACTTGTATTCATTCATATAGATCTGCTTGTATTAATTGAGAAAAGGTAGCCGTGTGCAGTAATATAGAGAACTGAGGATGCGCTTCATTAAGATGCAGGGACGGACTGGCCATTGGGCATACCGGGTAAATTCCCGGTGGGCTGATGCGCATTTGGTCCAGACCCCCCCCCCCCCCCCCCGTCAACAATCGCGCAGCCCCCCCCCCCCCCCTCCCCTCGTCAACAATCGCGCAGCAGCCCCCCGTCAACAATCGCGCAGCACCCCCCCCCCCCCCACCCCGCGGCTAGAATTGTGCAGCCCCCCCCCCCCCCCCCCGGTCAACAATCGCGCAACCCCAGGGCCAGTCCAGGACAAAATTGCCCGGGCCGATTTTTGTTCCCAGTCCGCCCCTGTTAGATGCATCATGATGTAACTCCATCATGATGTAACTCCATCATGATGTAACTCCATCATGGAGTTACACTTTCCGTAGGAGGGCCAAATCAAATGGATATCTGAGATGTGTTATGTTAGCTGTTAGGTTTTTAATCTGCTATTGACTGATGGACTCCAATTCATCTAATTCAATCGTTGAGCGGTACAGCGTGATCAAATCATGAGGCCAGTGAAGGTTCACAACTCTACTGATGTGTGTTGGTTCTAGTGGGGACGTGGGATGTGCGTGTTGGTTCTAGTGGGGACCTGGGATGTGTGTGTTGGGTCTAATGGGGACCTGGGATGTGTGTGTTGGGTCTAGTGCGGACCTGGGATGTCCGTGTTCGTTCTAATGGGGACCTGGGATGTGTGTGTTGGGTCTAATGGGGACCTGGAATGTGTGTGTTGGGTCTAATGGGGACCTGGGATGTGTGTTGGTTCTAGTGTGGACCTGGGATGTGTGTGTTGGTTCTAGTGGGAACCTGGGATGTGTGTGTTGGTTCTAGTGGGGACCTGGGATGTGTGTGTTGGTTCTAATGGGGACCTGGGATGTGTGTGTTGGTTCTAATGGGGACCTGGGATGTGTGTGTTGGTTCTAGTGAGGACCTGGGATGTGTGTGTTGGTTCTAGTGAGAACCTGGGATGTGTGTGTTGGTTCTAGTGAGGACCTGGGATGTGTGTTGGTTCTAGTGGGGACCTGGGATGTGTGTGTTGGTTCTAGTGTGGACCTGGGATGTGTTTGTTCTAGTGTGGATCTGGGATGTGTGTTGGTTCTAGTTGGGACCTGGGATGTGTTGGTTCTAATGGGGACTTGGGATGTGTGTGTTGGTTCTAGTGGGGACCTGGGATGTGTGTTGGTTCTAGTGGGGACCTGGGATGTGTGTGTTGGTTCTAGTGGGCACCTGGGATGTGTGTTGGTTCTAGTGGGCACCTGGGATGTGTGTTGGTTCTAGTGGGGACCTGGGGTGTGTGTGTTGGTTCTAGTGGGGACCTGGGGTGTGTGTGTTGGTTCTAATGGGGACCTGGGGTGTGTGTGTTGGTTCTAGTGGGGACCTGGGGTGTGTGTGTTGGTTTTAGTGGGGACCTGGGATGTGTGTGTTGGTTTTAGTGGGGGATGTGTGTGTTGGTTGACCTGTATTTGTGTTTCCTGTCTTCCAGGAGCTCAGTGATCTGTCCAGAGATCCCCCTGCTCAGTGCTCCGCAGGCCCGGTTGGAGACGACTGTAAGCCATATTTAGTTTCCCCCTAAATACTCGCACTACAAATTAATGGTGACCACATTAAAAAAATGTTTTTATCGATTTATCCATATATATACAACCAAGTCATGATTATTAAGCTTTTTTCACACCTTAACCATTCAAGATTCAATTGAGCAGATTGGTTGCCCTCTCTAATGCTTTTTTGAGAGCCCCAATTTGCTTATTAATGTTTGGGGCTCATTAATGTTAATCTAATCTTATTAATGTTGGCTTATTAAATTGTTTTCCTCCATTTTTTTCTTCCCCAGTGTTTCACTGGCAAGCTACTATTATGGGGCCTGTAAGTATCTCATACAGCTCCAACACTATGTCAAAAATACTGACTTGTGCTTGAGGTGAGCTGTGGACTACTGATCTTGTGCTGCTGCTGCTGTGTTTCTCCTACAGAATGACAGTCCCTACCAGGGTGGAGTATTTTTCCTCACTATTCATTTCCCCACAGATTATCCTTTTAAACCACCCAAGGTACCTCTTCCGTCTCATTGTCATTGTCGAGGGCTTGGTTACACCTTTCCATTCAACTTTTATGATCAGATCTCATCAGAAGAACCAAGCGGCAGCCACCTGTTTCTCTGGCTCACGCATAAGAGACTAGCATGCAGTTCCTCTAGCGGCCTTAAGTGATTCGTGGTTTGCGGTGGCAGAATGACCCGCCGCCATTCTGAGTAAACGGGTTTTTAATGTGATTTAATTGTATTATTACGAAGCCCATACTGTTCTGCTATAGAAGAATTAACAATTGCATGATGATACTGTAGGTGGCCTTGGCTCATGAATGGCTTTAGACTAACGCACACCTCCGCACCGCTGCTGGGGAAAAACTGCAGGGGAAACATTGTAGGTCCATAATGTTTTACGGTCTATGGTCAGGACACACTCACTGTCAGGTGAGGACACGCCCACATCCGCTCTAGGTCACATTATGATCCGACGTGCCAGTTGACAACTCGTACAGAGGTGACACATTGCAGCCACAATCCGATCAGATAACTAATGACAGCATTTTACCAGGAACTCATTTAAAAATAATTGACGGCCACAAGAGATCTGATCACATATCTGTCCGCATTCAGAGACATTCGGTGTCAAGTGTCGGCCGCGACATCAGTGAGATCCGATCACAAAAGTCACATGGGGACGAATGTAACCGAGCCCTTAGAAATTGCTTCACATTGTATTACTCAAGTTCGACTGTAGTCGTAATCGTTGTGATGATTTATGAATCCTTCTCTTTGACAGGTGGCCTTCACTACAAGAATTTATCACCCAAATATAAACAGTAACGGCAGCATCTGCCTGGATATATTGAGATCACAGTGGTCTCCCGCGTTAACTATCTCTAAAGGTAAACCGGCTCATTGTACACCTTCTCTAATCCTATGTCTGTAAGCCAAGGTCTAATATAATATTAATGTACACCAGATACGTTGATCCAAAATGCTTACAATACCATGAGTGTGTGAGTGCATACATTCTTGGGCCCGGCGGTTTTATATTTATGGTGCCTCCCTATCATCATTTATATTGAGTTATTAATGGGTCCTTGGATGTCAGTCAGTGTTTAACGTTGACCTCTCCTCTCTTGCAGTCCTTTTGTCCATTTGTTCTCTGTTATGTGACCCCAACCCTGATGACCCACTAGTGCCAGAGATCGCCCGTATCTACAAGACAGACCTCAACAAGTAGGTTTCATCCCATAATGCACCACAAAAGTGACCCCCCCCCCCCCCGCAAACCAGGGAATCGCAAACACACCCTACCCCTACTGAGACACACACACGCATATTATTCTCTACAGAGCCAGACTTGCACTTCTTGCTTCTCACTGTGATCCCAGTTTACATTTCAGTTGGAGACGTGGGTATTTTAGGGGGACGTTTTCATACCGCCGTAATGAACACAAACCTGGAAGGTCCACAGCTACTGAGGCAGCCAGCAATAGCTTTCAGGTTACCAGTTAACAAAAAAAAGACTCGTACTCGTCACTTGAAAAACAAAAAAAGTGCCCCGTCTTTCTGAATTAACGAGATACCTCAAAATCCTGCAAGAAGATCGCCTGCCTGGAGTAACGTTACGGTTGCTGCCGCTAATCAGCCTGGCTCTCCAACAGCGCTTTATGATTTAAAGTACTGGGTCAAACCAAGTTCACGGCCCAATTCCTCCAGAGAGGAGTCTATGGCCATCCTGGTGGATCCTGCCAGTAGCACATGCTTATCTCAAAGCTTACTGAGTGACTCGAGATGACCTTGGGCCGATCGCTCGCCCTCGCGGCAGTAACGACGACTCATTCGAATGTCTGTGGCCCTATCCACTTTCTCTGTTACAACTCTGTGTTGCCATGGTGACCACGGGTAACAGGGAATGCACGCGCTGCCGCCGCCACACCGAGTGTGTGCCTGCCTGCCGCCGCTGCCGCCAGGCGTGGGTAACCCGCTGGATTGCAACCGTTTCCCAGGAACGAGGAGTTCCCAGTGGAAATGAAGCTCTCCAGTAGGAATGAGAGCTTCTCTTAGGATGTTGAGATGTTGAGATGTCTCATATCTCGTTAGTTCAGAAAAACGGAGCAGAGTTAATTTTTTTCTCAAGTGAATGCGTTGCGCTTCTGTACAACAGTCATGTTGTGCGTGTAGTTGGAGGCACTGTGGTAATCCAACATCAGGATGTGCTACTGTGATATTTGGTCATGCAGTAGCAGGAAACCAATGTAGATTGGCCTGTGAAACGTCTTTTAAAGCTCAACTATATCTGAAATAGGCCTACGACATTAAAAACAAATTGCTTGTATTACGGAGGAGGAATGTGATTTTAATCCTTGAGGTTTTGATTGGGGTAGAAGCGGTATCTGTCACATTGGTTGAAAGTTAAGTCAGCTCCTTTTCACAAGTTGTTGTCTGTCACGACCAGAACATATTTGGCTGTAGAGAAAGTTGTGTTCGTTACCCTCTGGGGGTCCCTGGCGTGAGGAAGCTGGGGAACCCCTCATTAGCACAGGCGAATATTAAACAGGTAAACCACCGTTCAGCATGACCTCCTGACTTCACACGCCCTGCTACAAACGATCATGTCCACTTTAGTCACTAGGGGGCGGTAAAGTCAACCTCAAGTCTCTCCTCCCCACCCCTCCCCCTCCCAGGTATAATAAACTGGCCAGAGAGTGGACAGAAAAGTACGCCATGCTGTGAGGGTAAGGCTAAGCCCGCATTCCCAGGGCTCAGGTGTGATTGGTCTAAACCTCTCTGCAGTGATGACAGCCTTCCTCTCTCTACTAATCTAGCCTGGGCCTGGCTTTACCAAAAACCTGCCTGGCTAGGAGGGCTGAGCTTGCCATGTTGTCCTCAAAGGCCTGAGTGCGTGTTTGTTTGTCGGTTTTTATTTATTTGTTATTCCTGTGATTGGCTTTTGAGGATGTAAGCGAAGCATGGGGTCATTTTTGGAGTGGTTCCTAACGGACGGTCGGTGGTCCAGCATCTCCTAGTTTGGACCAGATGGTCCAGAAGGGACCAGACAGCTTTTCTTGTATCCGTCTGTGTAATGTTTCCTGTGAAATAACGAGGTGGTGATGATGCTGTGGTCAATGTTTTACGCCTGTGAGTCGCACCTTGCAGAGCACCTTGCTTGCGAGTTAAAGCACAGCATTTCTTGGTGATTTATTACGTACATGTTGTCTTTTCCTGGTTATAAAGGATTTTTTATTTTATTTTATGAAACCATTATCGGTTGTATCAGTTGTTTTAAGTCATGAGTCCACCCACACACTACTTATTTTCTCCCAGTTTTCCTAAGACGAGCAAATATCTGGCGCTGGGCCATTTGTTGAGCTAGCAAATACTCGCATTTGTTTTGTCGTCTCCCAGCTCTTCAGTAATTCAGATGTGGTATGGGCCCTATTTTACCACCAAGTATAATGTTGATGAAAATGTACCCTATAGTGTACCTTCTGATAGTGTCCACCCAGATGGGTGCTGATGGATCAGCCTACCAGTTGGTACAGTCCAAACTATCGGTCATACTGGGTGGACACTCGCAACGTCACTATAGGGCAGTTTTTGCCAACCGCCAAGTTCCTCTTTAAAAGTGCATGTGATGCTCCCTGATCCCCCCCCCCGACCGCATCTGAGCTCTGTGCCTTTCTGTGTCCTCAGGTACAACAAGACAGCTCGGGAATGGACCCAGAAGTACGCCATGTGATCCCTGGTCCCCCCCCCCCCCCCCCCCCCTCTACTTCGTCATAGCTGGAATAAACTTACTGTTCGTTTTTGCCCATTTGGCCACACCTCCCCCATTAACAAATTTGTCTTTTTTTTTTTTTGGGCCTTATCTGCCCCCCCCGCCCCAGATACCCCCCCCCCCCCCCCCCCCCCCAAACAACAACAACAACAACAACCCCCAAGTACTTGTATTGCCCCCAAATGCTTTTAGAAAAGTCTTCATCTGCACTTGTGTGCTTTCTAAACGAAGCCGAGCCGAACCAGGAGCATGTACCTGTTAGAAAAAAAAACCCAACCCACCAATGACAGCCTCCCGTTAACGAGCAGTCACTCCGATTACAACTGACAAGACGGTGTCAACCCCCCCCCCCCCCTCTCCTCACCCCCTCCTCACCCCTTCATGCCATACGTTAAAACAAACACTGGGTGTCTCTCTTCCTCTCTCCCTGTCCCTCCTTCAACCCCCCCCCCCCCCTCTCTCTAGACCAGACCAGCCAACTGGGAGTCTGTTCATAATATCAACACTTAACTGTAAAAAAGAAAAAAAGAAAAAGATAATTAAAAAAAATAACGAAAAAAGAGAAAAAAGCGACTGTTTTGAATGAAGAACTGCTAAATACGACAAATAAATCCACCTGCAGGGTAACACGATTTAAAAAAAAAAGTGAAAAGGAAAAAAGAGAAAGCAATGCATGTGGAAGCTAAGTGGTGAATGTGCTGCTCAGGATGGATGTTCCCAGGTGGACAGCAAACTTGTCCGCTTTTAAAGTTAAAGAACTTTCTTCCTTTTTTTTTTTCTCTCTTTGCTTCCTGGTTGTATTTTTTGTTTTGTTTGTTTATTGTTCTCCCCGGGGGGGGGGGGGGGGGGGTGTTTTTAGACCGGAGAGCAGTTAGTTTATCCGTCATCCTCAACACTGTCGTTATTTTTTTTTTTTTTGCACTGAATACATTTTATTCAAAGCTCTCCAAGGCTGATTGGTCAACTAATAGCTCTGCTATGTGATGTTTTTTTTCTCAATAAAGTTGAACAAATTGCGGTTGGTCCTGTGGTTTATATAATCAACACATGGGTAGTCTCAGCCTCTCATCCTGAACATCTGATGCACATTGTGGTTTGTAGACTTGTAGGCGCTGGTGTATTTTTTTCCCCTCCATAGCAATTGTTGTAAAGCACATTTAAAATGTTTGTTTCCCCACTGATCTGGTCGGTCGGTTGTGCTTGCATGTTGAGTGTAAGTGTAAATCCTGACAAGCCATTGGTTGTTTTTAGTTTGTGCTTCTGGTCACCGGCCAGTTAAACATCATCACTAGTTAACTCATGTTTACTGTAATATGAGAAGGCTTGGAGAAGTCGCCTAAACCGGGAGAAACTAACGTCACTCAACACCGTGGGTCACTCCCGGGTTGTGCTTGAGCAACATGCCGTCTCGTGGGCCCTTTGAGATGATGTCAGTATTGAGTTTCGTAAACAAGCTGCTTGACTTTTGAGTGGTGCTGCAGTGCAGGAGCTGCAATGTGTTGGGAGTCTGGGTTGAGCTGGGCGGCCTCCTCACAGGCTCTGGGTTTAGCGGTTAGCGCCGTCAACTCCGACCGAGTTATTGGGTTCAAAACAAACTGGTCCCTCAAGTTTTTATGTTCTCGCTGGGTGCGTCCCAATACTTTCCGGTCCTTACTGTACTCTAGGAGACGAGCCGTAGCAGTTAGTGGTCGAGCGAGAGTAAAGGAGCTGCTCCATTAAGGGAGCTGTTGCTGTCGAACTTTCAGACTTACAGACAGCTTTATGGGCTACAACACTTCCTATGTAGGGTGGTAATAGTTAATATGTTAAATAATAGGCTTGGATCTTAATCATCTGCATTTCAAACTAACGCTATATGTACAACAAAAACCACGAAGCGACAATCCCATTAAAAATCAGACTGGTTATTTTAATTCCTGAAAAGAAACGTCAAAAGCTTTACATGGACAGTATTTGATGGACAGGTCGACACAAAATTTAAAAAAAAAACAACAAACACCCAAAATGGAAAAAAACGGACGGGTTACCACGGCGACCGCATTCTCCACGTCGAATAAGTTCAGTTCAACTGACAATGATTCACGTTGAAATCGTCTCGCTGCTCCAGGAGGTTGAAGGTGATGGAGGATGATTGGTGATTGTTCCCAGTTCTCCCTCAGAAGAACCGCGTTCCTCACGTTCCTCACGTCCGGGACGCCAGGGATTTCTCCGGTAAAACTCCGGTTTTTCCATTTCATTTATTGCTATAATGCACAGTTGAATTCAAATGCGACAGCTTTTTGATAGTCTGCTTCAATTCATAATCCTTTTCAATGTAACTATGTTTCTTTATACATGTAAAATGAGTCCAGTTCACGATATTTTTTGGCGGGCGGAAGTATTATGCTTTGACTTTTATGACCTGTGCATGCAGATGATTAGCATTTTCATTTTTACGCAATCTACCACCTCCTCCCGTTCGTCCGTAATCCAGACAGGCAGGTTGTCCATGTTGTCCACAAATAGAAATGCTGTATGTCAGGTTAAAACATGAGCACACAGTGCTGTCAGACAGGAGCGGTCCAGGTGGGGGGGGGGGGAGATCGGCCAATCAAGAGAGTCAGATTGTGGAGAGCTCCACCCCGCTGTCACACACCCCGCTGTCGTTCTGAGCGTCTAACTTGAGATCGATGAACGGGAGATGAACGTTCTCGACTGCGGAGGAGAGAGAGAAAAGAAATTAAGACGCGTTTTTATTATTATTTCTTTCTTCCCTTTGCTCATAATTTCCATCAATATGTTTTTACTGTATGTGAAGTCGATGAAATTGACTGAATTAATCGGAGCCCTTTTCTGACAACCATGAGCACCCAGATGCATGATGGGTAGATAAGCCCACCAGTGTTGTGTAGTTCACTGGGCAGGCTTTCTGAAACGGCTTGTAGTGGCTAATCATACTTCGGCCTGGGCGATATGGCTGAAAGACATATCACGATATAACTTGATCATATTGATCAATATCGATAACTATTGATCATTTTAATGACCTAAAAAGACTAGGAATTACCATGCTGGATTTAAACACTTCTGTTTAATACATAATGACCTTCCACTGTTCTTCATCGATAGCTACTCCAATGTCGATACAACAATGAAAAACACTAAAATATTGTAAATAAGTATGGAGCAGTGTTTGTGTAACACACCCGGCTGCTAGATTCGGTGGTCCAGCCTGTTATCGATATACATTGAACATATTTCATATTGATATTGATCAAAAGTATCACGATACGATAATGTATTGTTTTATTGCCCAGGCCTAATCATACTTACACCTGGTGGTAACAAAGCGGCCCTCTAAGGGCTTCATAACCCAGTGACAGAGGCGGCGGTTCCTCACCCGGCTCTCTGGACGCCTCCAGCTTCAGCAGCGCCCCCTGCAGGAGGCGCAGCGCGGCGCCGTTTTCCACCGACCGCAGCGCTGCCTCCAGCTCCTTGATCGTCCCGCCTGAAACCTGGAAAGCGTGCGCGTAAATACACACACACGTACACACATATGCACACACACAGAAACAGAAACACAGGTTTTAGCTTTTCATTCGGGAAATACTGTGTGAGTTTACACCTTCAAGTCGACGAGTGGCAGTTCGCCAGTCAACGCCAGTGGGGTCATGAACAAAATATGCTAACTAGCTAGCTAACCATTGTATCCGTGTGTGTATGCGGGCAGGTGTGTTTGCATACCTGTGTGCCAGCTAGTGTGTGTATATGTGTGCGTTTGTTTGTACATGTGTATGTGTATATGTGTATGCATGTATATGTGTATGTAACTAGCTATCTAACCATTGTGTCCGTGTGTGTGGGCAGGTGTGTTTGCATATCTGTGTGCCAGCCAGTGTGTGTGTGTGTATGTATGTGTGCGTTTGTTTGTACATGTGTATGTGTATATGTGTATGCATGTGTGTGTGTATATGTGTATGTAACTAGCTATCTAACCATTGTATCCGTGTGTGTATGTGGGCAGGTGTGTTTGCATATCTGTGTGCCAGTTAGTGTGTGTGTGTATGTGTGTGTGTTTGTTTGTACATGTGTATGTGTACATATGTGTATTTGCATGTGTTTGCTTGTGTGTGTGTGTGTGTGTGTGTGTGTGTGTGTGTGTGTGTGTGTGTGTGTGTGTGTGTGTGTGTGTGTGTGTGTGTGTGTGTGTGTGTGTGTGTGTGTGTGTGTGTGTGCGCACCTCGTAGCTGTCCAGCAGGGTGCCGGCGGGGCGGGAGCTGAGCCTGAAGGTGTTGACGAGCAGGCCGAGGCCCAGGGCGTGGGCCAGCTTCTCCCAGCCGCCCGCCTCCCCCGCCTCCCCCTCCAACGTAGCGCACAGCGCACGCTTGGTGTCCACGGCCAGGGTGGACAGGTCCCCTGCACACACACGCACGCACACACACACACACACACACAAAGAGAAAGACACACATGAACATATAGATACACATCAACAACCTTGAGTGTGAGCATAAACATACTCCATAGGTACACACACACACACACACACACACACACGCACACACGCACGCACACACACGCACGCACACACACACAGAAAGACACACATGAACATATAGATACACATCAACAACCTTGAGTGTGAGCATAAACATACTCCATATGTACATACACACACACACACACACAGAAAAGGACACACAAACACATAGATGAAAATAAACAAACGCTGAGTATTTACTACTACTAGTGCAGCGCCGTTCTAAACGGGCCTCTTCCGAACGGGCCAATCGCTTGGCCTCAATCCGAACCACTGATCCGAACTTGCACTTCCTCGGGTCCTCGGCGATAACCGCCGCCGAGTGTGAAGTCGATCGGATGAACGGTTGTCGAGAAAATCGACCGACAGACAGACAGACAGACAGACATACAGGGACTCCTCCGTTTGTAGTTAGATACAGAACACATCACACAGGACTCCTCACCTTGCGGGGGAATGAGGGTCCGGCAGACCGGTTGCGGCTGGTACTCCTTACCGTTCAGCAGCTCGAGTACCTGTAAACGCGCGCACACACACACACACACACACACACACACACACACACACACACACACACACACACACACACACACACACACACACACACACACACACACACACACACACACACACACACACACACACGTATTTAAAATGTGAAACATGTCTATAATACGGTGCCAGTTCATTCTAACCCCCCCCCACCGTCTTTCGGATGAGACGTTAAACCGAGGTCCCGACTCGCCGTGGTCGCTAGAGATTCCCGTGGCGCTCGCGTCGCAGGAGCAGGGGTGCTAACCCCGGTGTCCTGGCCCGAGTCCCAGCCGGGCTCTTGTACCAACATGGCCACCTAATCATCCCCTGGTCTCTCTAATTGGATAGTTTCAATCCTCACCTCTCCACTGTGAGAGCCGGTGTGTGTGGCGAGCGTTGCGGCGCATACTGGCTGCTGTGCCCCCCCCCCCCCACAGACACACACACACACACACACACACACACACGCTCCATATGTGAAGCACTTTGTGTGTGTCGAAACGCTCGATATAAACGCAATTCATTATTATTATTATTATTATTATTAAGTAAGTACATTAAGTTAAAAGTAACTCGAGAAGTAGAATCTGACCTCTGTGTGCGTGTGTGTGTGTGTGGGAAAGATTAAGTCCCCAGGGTGTTGCGTTGCGTTGTGGTTGCGACCCCTGGCCCTCACCTGAGGCGTGGCGGCCATGCTGAGGGGCGTGGTCCCTGGGATGTAGCCTTCGTCCTCCTCTTCCTCACCCTCACAGCAGCCCTCGTCCGGGTAGTACAGTGGCTCAAAGTTTTCCTTATGAGGGTCCGCACCTGGACACACACACACACACACACACAGACATGAATGACCTGCTCGCGGTGGCCAATCGGGTGTGCTGTGTCGAGGAGAGGGGGCGGGTTCTGGTTCTACCGACCTGCGGCCATGAGCAGAGCCGTCAGTTTGACGGAGCAGCGGCCCGCCGCTATGTGCAGAGGGGTGGAGCCGTTGTAGGTGCAGCAGTTGACGTCCGCGTTGCCCTGAGGGGACGCAACAAGACAACCTCAATAACACACAGCGGATGGGGAAGTTAGTGGTTCTGGTTCTGCTTGAGTTAGTGGTTCTGTTCAGCTCAGCGGTTGTAGTTGTGATAGAGGTTAGCGGTTGTAGTGATAAGGTTAGTGGTTATGCGGTTATGTTGTGGTCAGTAGTAAGGGTCAGTGGTTTTGGTTGTAGTCAGGGTCAGTGGTAGTGGTTGTGGTTCTGCTGTGGTCAGTGGTTCTGGTCCGTAGTATCCGCTTGGAGGTTGAAGTTGTGGTCTGGGGATTGGTTATTGGTTGTGGTCAGTGGTTCTTATCCGGGTTTGTGGTTATGTTTGGGTCTGTAGTTGTGGTCTGCAGTGGTCAGTAGTTGTGGTCAGTAGTGGTTATGTTTTGGTCAGTAGCTTTGGTGGTGGTTCTGGTTGTAGTTCTGGTGGTGCTCAGTACCTCCAGCAGCAGGCAGCCTGCCAGCGACACGTTGTCCAGCTCGGTGGCCAGGTGGAGGGCCGTCCTCCCAGAGCTCCTCTCCGCCATCTCCACGCTGGCCCCGCCCCACAGCAGATCCCTCACCCCTGATAGGCTGTTGGCCAACACCGCCAGGTGGAGGGCGCTTAGCCCTGATCGCCATGGGAACACACACACAAACACACACACACATTGTATTGTGAGTAGGGCTGTGTATTGGCAAGAATCTGACGATACAATATGTATCACGATACATGGGTCACGATTCAATATATTGCAATATATTTCGATATTTCGATATATTGGGATTTTAGTATAGTATAATTTTAGAAAAACTAATATTTTCAAAAAAGACACAATATGCATACAAGTCAAAGAAGTTTACTTGACATTATGTGCAATCAGAAAAAAGAAGACATCTTTCTATGTCAATAAAAAAAAGTGTTTGACCTATTCCTGCACAAGGTACATCCAACACATACAGTAACACCTTGTGTCACAAAAAACACGATTCTTAAAGGAAACATTCAGGAACAAATGTAAACTGTCAGTTAAAGAAAATGCATAGTCAAGTCAGGCACTGTGTGACACCGTGACACGAGTGGTGCATCACAGCCATCTAGCGGTAGGGGGTTTAAACGCACATTGATGCGCGCATTGAGTTGCCATTGTGTATGAAATGCGCTATATAAATAAAGCTGCCTTGCCTTGCCTAAACACAACATAAACGTGAACCAAGTTCTCACCATTAATCTTTTTGCAAATAAACAAAAATAAACAAAACAAAAAAAATAATAAATAAAAAAATAAAAATCGATATTACGTTTTTGAAAATCGATACATATTGCAAAATAAAATATCGCGATACTCAAGTGTATCGATTTTTTCTTACACCCCTAATTGTGAGCGATATCAAATCAGTTGATATCTCTCTGTAACTTTTTTGTTCAGGATACAGAGAATATCAGATGAGATTAGATGTAATTAATTCCCACTGGGACCACCCATGCTTAACATGTATTGTAAGACGCTTTGGATGAAAGCATCCACCAAATATATATATATATTAGGGATGGGCATAATTAATCGATGATCGATCATTGATCGGTAAGAAATGTGTCGATCAATTTATATTGTTATCGATCAAAAGGACGTTGTGTTGCATACTGTGAGTCTTGAAGCGGTGCGGTGATCGCGGCTTTAGTTCCCCGTGTCTGATCGCTGTAATTCGGAGCGTGAATATCGGTTGAATATCTAATATCTTTCTAACTTTAAAAAACACTTTAGTATTTTTAAGACGATAGCCGCACATCCCTCGTAACTACGCCGTGAAGGTGAACCCTCCCGGACTCTGCTATTAACATGAACCGCTCCGCCGGAGGAGCCGCACATCCACACGCACCGGACACCACAATACAAACACACGTTTTACATTTGCTTGCCTTTAAATAAAGTTGTGTGCAGTTATACGGTAAATACGATTAGTGATTAATGACCGATCGCGTACTGCGGTCAAGACAGCCGTCTCTCGGTTTCGCGTGGTCAAGCCAGCCGCTCCAACATTTTCAATATTTCCATAACTGACATTTTAGCAAAAAGTTCAGCCTCATATGTTTTCTGACTAAGGTACTGCTTTTAGATAGTTCATGCAATTGTTTCTAAATGTGTGGCTCATCTTTTTGTCGCGAGCCTTTTCCGAGCGCCGGCTGCATATTGTATGGGCATGTCGGCCTTTTCCCTTTTATTCAAAACAGTTATACAGTTTAATGCCCACTTTTACTGCCTTGTTTGATTATTGTTGGCCGATACGTAGGCTACTTATTGTGATTGGAATACAGATGTAGTCTTGTTGAATCGTTTCCAAACCTTTAAGAGCGCATGTAGGCGCATTGTTCGGCTTTTACGAGCGCCGCATAGGCCTATAACCAGGGACGGCTGGCCATAGGGAGGTTCGGCCGGACGATTTCAGGCCGATTATTTTTTATTTTGTGTATTATTATTTTTGGGCCGGTCCAGATTATTGGGCCGGTCCAGGACTGTCATAATACGTCGGTCGTAGGTCCGGGGTGCGCTACAAACGCGTGTGTGTGTGTACGCGTGTGTGCATGTGTGTGTGTGTGTGTTTGTGTGTGTGTCTGTGTACGCGTGTGTGCCCCCCTACCTGCGGTGTTGGGCAGGTCCACCAGCTCGGCCACCTGTCTGTGTCTGAGCAGAGCGCCCACCATGGCCCCGTCCGCCTGCTGGGCGGCCAGGTGCAGAGGCGTGTTGCCGTGGCGATCTGTCAGAGTGGCGTCAGCGCCGGCCAACAGCAGCACCTCGACCGCCTCCTTCTGCTGGGTGATGACAGCCAGGTGCAGAGGAGTCTGGGATACATGTGGCCGACATATACAGCTTATTCCAGTCAATCTGTTATATTATATTATTATATTATATATTATATTATACACATCAGAGATAGGGCTGAACAATTAATCAAAAATATTATCCAAATCGCAGGAGCTGCAATGTTTTGATCGGGGTAAAATGTGTAAATGTAAACGTAAGACAGCACTATAATTGAAGTACTGCAGTGCTGCGAAGATGCCAACAAATGTCACATCATGATTTTTGTAATAGTTTTTCAATGAAAATCTAAATTGTGGTGCAAAAATGATCATATCGCAATGGCAATGGTCAAAATAATATGCTTCTTTTTTTTACCATATCGTTCAGCCCTGATAAGAGGTATAGTCACCATGTAGAGAATAGATGTGTAGTACTAACTTACTTGGCATAGTTATAGTAACCGAGTGAAGTGGATGGAGTAGATAGTTAAATGGTAGCAGGAGTTCCCTAGTGAATGTCCCTGATAGAGTTACCAGGTACAGGTACACTAGAGTACACCTGGTATAGAGGTGGTTAGGCACCTAGTCAGTGATGAGTTACCTGGTACAGGTACACTAGAGTATACCTGGTATAGAGGTGGTTAGGTACCTAGTCAGTGATGAGTTACCAGGTACAGGTACACTAGAGTATACCTGGTATAGAGGTGGTTAGGTACCTAGTCAGTGATGAGTTACCTGGTACAGGTACACTAGACTCTAGAGTATACCTGGTATAGAGGTGGTTAGGTACCTAGTCAGTGATGAGTTACCTGGTACAGGTACACTAGAGTATACCTGGTATAGAGGTGGTTAGGTACCTAGTCAGTGATGAGTTACCTGGTACAGGTACACTAGAGTATACCTGGTATAGAGGTGGTTAGGTACCTAGTCAGTGATGAGTTACCAGGTACAGGTACACTAGAGTATACCTGGTATAGAGGTGGTTAGGTACCTAGTCAGTGATGAGTTACCTGGTACAGGTACACTAGAGTATACCTGGTATAGAGGTGGTTAGGTACCTAGTCAGTGATGAGTTACCTGGTAGAGGTACACTAGAGTATACCTGGTATAGAGGTGGTTAGGTACCTAGTCAGTGATGAGTTACCTGGTAGAGGTGGTTCCTCTTGTTGAGGACGTCCTCCCCAGGCAGGGAGGACAGGACCTGGGCCAGACTCCTCACCACCTCCCACTGGCTGTGGATCACGCTCAGGTGGAGACCCCTGCGATACAACAACATACCACTTACTATTTAGTCACTAGCAGACGCTTTCATCCAAAGTGACTTACAGTGAATTCAGATACGTGTCATTAAGGAGCAGGTAGGCGTTACTTAGGACACCTACGTAAAATCAAGTCATGATAACGTTTTTTTGTTTTCACATGAAAATGCATACAAGAAGTACACCACATCAACAGTAGCATGTAACAGTCTTCCTTTAAACCCTCCCAGTATAGCGATGATGCTGCTGAAATAAAAGTCAGAAAGACTGACTGACATGTGACGTGCATTGTTTTTAGAAATATGTCTAATGATGCAGTCTCTAGACGTGTATGATTCAACTTTTCCCATGGTGTTAAAAAAGTGGAAAAAAATAATAATAATCAATCAATCACAAAAAAAATCGCAAATAAATTGCAATATCGAATCGCAATACTTAAAAATCGAATCGGCACCAAGTATCGCTATAGTATCGAATCGGGAGTTGAGCATATACCGTCCGCAGCCCTACAGGTTAGGCTGCGGACACTGGGGTATCGAACCCCAACACCACAGATCCCTCCAGCCAAGCCTGTATTCATCACAAAGCTGCTGCTATGTTTATAAAGGCCTCTACAGCGCCCGGCACCACACAACAGTTTCCATCACAGCCACGGGTCAGACAGCTGTAATACTGAAACTGACGTGTGTGTGTGTGTGTGTGTGTGTGTGTGTGTCTAACATGGCCGTCAACACCCCTGGGATGTTGTTATGGTTGATGAGGAGCTCAGAGAGGTCTCAGTTTAGACCTTAGCTTATAGCCTAGCCTCCTTACGTAAAGCTGTGAAATACGATCCGGTCCGAGCCACAACACAGCTAGGCTAGCAGGTAGCTAACTACTGTAGCCTGGGCCATGTTCATAGGCTAGCAGGTAGCAAACTACTGTAGCCTGGGCCATGTTCATAGGCTAGCAGGTAGCTAACTACTGTAGCATGGGCCATGTTCATAGGCTAGCAGGTAGCTAACTACTGTAGCCTGGGCCGTGTTCATAGGCTAGCAGGTAGCTAACTACTGTAGCCTGGGCCGTGTTCATAGGCTAGCAGGTAGCTAACTACTGTAGCCTGGGCCGTGTTCATAGGCTAGCAGGTAGCTAACTACTGTAGCCTGGGCCGTGTTCATAGGCTAGCAGGTAGCTAACTACTGTAGCCTGGGCCATGTTCATAGGCTAGCATTGTAGCTAACTACTGTAGCCTGGGCCACGTTCATAGGCTAGCAGGTAGCTAACTACTGTAGCATGGGCCATGTTCATAGGCTAGCAGGTAGCTAACTACTGTAGCATGGGCCATGTTCATAGGCTAGCAGGTAGCTAACTACTGTAGCATGGGCCATGTTCATAGGCTAGCAGGTAGCTAACTACTGTAGCATGGGCCATGTTCATAGGCTAGCAGGTAGCTAACTACTGTAGCCTGGGCCGTGTTCATAATCTAGCAGTGAAGGCCTCCAGATAACGGCTATGTAGAGCTGGGCGATATGGAAAAATGGATCATCATCATCATCATCATCATCATCATCATCATCATCACTGATTAAAACCAATCTAAAGGGTCTAACTGAGGGTCATTACATTGAACTATATGGACAACTTTAAGTATGGTATCGGACTAAAAATAGTTTCCCTGTCAGATGTTTGAAACCCCGTATTTAATCATTTTAAGGGCGTATCTTCTCTTCGAAATTAATTTATACTATAAAACTGGCCATCACAATATCGTAATATCACAGTATCGATATCTTCATTTCATGATGATACAATACAATTCAAAGACGACAAACGGTAATATTGAAGTGTGTGTGTGTGTGTGTGTGTGTGTGTGTGTGTGTGTGTGTACTGACGTGTCTCCGTCCTGGTCCTGGGTAGTTAGTAGGGGGCGCTGGGGGGCCAGCAGGTAGGCGGGGTCTCCAGTGAGAGCGTACCGGTACAGGGCCTCCACCTGGCGGCTCACTGCGGCCAGTAGACACACCTCCACCTCACACACTGATGGAGCACATGCACACACACACACACGCACACACACACACACACACACACACACACGCACACACACACACACACACACACACACACACACGCACACACACATAGCCACACATGCACACAAAACACACAGATGCAAACACACATTACACAAAAGCACTGTATTTAGAATAAGAATATGACGAGAAAGTAAAAATAACATTTAATTTAGAAAAGCCGCAAAAAATGGTGAAAGCTGTGTCTGGTACAGATCTACTCATCCCAGAATATTAGCACACAGCCTCACCTCTAATGCCTGCTTCATGTCCCATACTACCTCTATTCTGACGCTGCACATTCCTAGCTCCTCTGTGGTTATTCACTCCTAATCCACTAGATGGCAGCAAACACCAATCCGATTAAAACAAGTGACATTTGATGTGGGATATTTTTGAATATCCCGCATGGACAATGGAGGTTTGGATCCTTCCGGCTGGAAGTCAAATACCCAAATCACTAGATCACTATATTGTAGCATGGAGGATGACTGCAGTGTCTTGTAACACGGTGTCCATCACCGGTTGTAACAGCACTCTTCGTACCTCGGGATGTTTCATCCATCCTGTCCTCGGCCGGTGATCCCAGGGGCGGCCCACGCAGCTCCTCCGTCTCCCCGACTCGAGGGTCCGTCGGCGGGGCCGGGGAGCACAGCGCGGCCCCCGAGGCCGGATCCTCCCCAGGCTGCTGGTCTGACTCGCTGTCGTCGTCGCTACAATCCTCCACCGGGGCTCTCCAGGAGGCTGCGGGTTAAAAACATTACATCATCATTGTCATCGTCATCATCATCATCACAGTTCAGATGCGGGTGGCTTAATACAATACACCTTGTAGGGACCCAGGTTTGATTCCCACCGGCGCTTATATACTGGGCTGCCATTTCCAATCCCTTTGAAAAATGCTTTCCTTTTTCCTTCACTCTCCGGATAAATAAACTGGACAATTGATCCATTGAATTGAATTGAGGAAGCTAATCTGCTCAACTAGGATTAACAGAGGCAAGGTCAGATTGATTTATACAGGTTAAATGTCGGATGAGTGACACACTACATGACTCGATGTCATGTAGTGAATCAGTGATTATGTCACAACCTGTCAATCACTTCTGAAACACACACAGTCACTCACTGTGTTTGACGGGCATTGAGCCCAGCGCAGAGTATCCGCTGCTGTATCCTCCTCCTCCGCCGCCTCCTCCGTGATTATAGGTGGAGAACCCCTGGAAGTAACCTGCAGCACAGACAGCCAATCAGAACACCTTAACACATTAACCTCCAGCATGATCACTTGTGGTCTTCATTGTTGTAGTTTATGTGGTTGAGAAACACCAATCAACTCATCTATAAATAATCTATAAAATCTATAATATTAAATTATAATAATAAAAATACATATACAATGATATAAAAAAAAGACAAATCAGAAAGTACCTCCTCCAGAAGAGCCGGCCGCTCCACGGTAATGCTCCGCCCCTCCGCCGCCTCCTCCTCCTGCTCCTCCTCCTCCTCCTGCTCCATTGAAGTCCTGGAAGTTGGGCAACGTCTTTTGTCTCTTCCGCTGCACTTCTTCCTTGTCTGCACACACATACGCACACACATACAAGCACACGCACACGCGCACACACACACACACACACACACACACACACACACACAATCAAATACAATGTGCCTTAATATGAGATAAGATGATAAGACGTACTAAACACTTGTCAAGCGTGAGCGCAAGAGATGCTGGCCGGTTCTAAGGGTGTTTAGTGCTATCAATGCTATTCATAACACCGTCTGTAAGACAGGGATTTTACAGGAAGGAAGCCATTACATGTACTACATCATTATTAGAAGTGTTGTTGTAGTACTTCATATACCCTACAGGGGGAAGTGTTGTGCTACTGTGTCCCCGAGTTGGTTTTAAATTATTCAGATCAGGATGTTGGTAAATGGAGGGGAAAAAGTAAGTCGAGGTGTGCGATGATTCATCTGAGACAGGATGTAAACAAACAATAATCACACGTTTAAAAATGCTAATGGATGTGACCTGTGATCTGTGTGACCTTTGATCAAGGTCATGGTGGTACATGTGTGTGTGATATATGTATGATATAGTTACCTGTGGCCAGGTGTGATATATTTACCTGTGATCAGAGGGTAGTATGTGAAGGGTTTAGGCTCGCTGGTCTCGTTGTCCGACTTCCTCTTGAGCTGGACGAAGACGGAGGTGGGCTTCTGTAGAGTCAGGTCTCTGTACTTCGGCGTTTTGAACACGATAGCAAACTGACGGAGGGATAAGACACGTTTGGAGACATCTTATAATTTGTGTCTTGTGTTATTCCTTGGCAGCCAATCACAATCTGTGATGATGATCTATGATGACAACCACCATGACTAACATCTGATAAGATTATTACAATACTATACTTTTACTGATACAATAGTAGTGATAAGTATACGTGTGTGTGTGTGTGTGTGTGTGTGTGTGTGTGTGTGTGTGTGTGTGTGTGTGTGTGTGTGTGTGTGTGTGTGATACCTGTCTGTGAACATCCGTCGGGGAGAAATCACCCATAGCCTCCCAGGTCATCCCGTTGTCATCCTCTTCAAAGAATCTCACCAGAATGTCGTCTGCACACACACACACACACACACACACACACACACACACACACACACACACACACACACACACACACACACACACACACACACACACACACACACACACACACACACACACACAAATGCACACACACACGTGTTATTAAGTCATTTAGCAGACGGTTTTATCCAAAGCGACTTTGAATAAGTGAATTCAGATATATGTCACGAAGGAGCAGGTAGGGGTGACGACATCTTGCTCAAGGATATATATATATATATATATATATATATATATATATATATATATATACATATATATATATATATATATATATATACATATATATATACAGTATATACACTGTATACCTCAATATACTGTATATACATACTACAATACTATAGATATACTATACTACAATAGAATAGTACAAAAGGAGAATACCAAGATAGATATAAATGCAGAAGATGACAGGCAGCAGGGATTTCCCCCAAGAGATGGCCTGTTTCAGTCCATGACTGAAACAGGCTGACAAGATGTGTCAGCCTGAGACTGTGTGACGCTGGGAACATCTGTACATTTCTATGCATTAAAGCGCTGCTGGTAACCCAGTTACCCGAGACTTTCTCTGTCTGTCCTCACCGCCATGTCTGTCGTCATGGCGGTGAGGACAGACGGAGAAAGTTTCTCACTTGGTTACCAAACAGACATGATGCCACTTTGATATGCAGCGTTAAACAAAAATTAGAATAGGCGTATATTTAATGTCTGGTGCGGTGTGCCATGATTGAAATCAAGAAACACAGTATCATATATTCAGTCAGACTGTATTGAGTATTTCTGTCACCATACAAATTCACCATACAAATTCTTTCAAATACACAAAACACTCATCTTAATGTCCACCTATTGGAATAGCAAATTAACCTACCATAGAGATAACACTAGACCACTTACATACAAGATATCCCTACTAGATATTGCTAAATAGGACTATTTCCACACCCTCACTGCCTCTCTCACTTCCCTCTTTGCTACAAAAACAACCACCAGCACAGAGCCTCAATTAGCTGCTCTGTGACAAGAGGCAAGGGCTCATGGGAAATGTAGTTTCATTTTTCATTTGTGTAATAGTTTACAACTGCTGTAACTGTAAGGTAACAGATCTGCTGGATGTCCTAGGTGTTGACAAGCACGGTTGCTGTGACAACCAGCGTATTAGTATATAACTGCTACTAACCTTTCAAACTCAGGGGTTACCTATTAAACGCTAACAACAACGCTGTTGCTGTGGTCTTATTAGCATAAGGTATACATTTACGCTCGTCGATAATAACATTGAAAACAACCAGGAAGCAGAAATGGACGTGAGTACTGGTTCTAGTGTAGATAAAGTAGAGCACACCTTTCTGGACCTTGTCACAGAGCAGGTAGACCTCCTCCCCCCCAGTCACGCAGCCAGCTGTCCGGTCCATCCGCACTATCTTCAGGTTGGACGCATTGGGGGCCTCTGATTGGACAGGGGGGGAAAAAGAAGATGTCATCAATCATCATGGTGAGAGGGGAAGTGAACGGGTGAAGCGAGACAGGGGCGGTTCATGTTTGTTTAAATGATTCATTGACTTCTTCATTCATTTATTTATATTGTTAATATAATTATATTATATAATTATATATTTTTTATCAACATTCTAAAAATATGGGCTAAGCTAACTTTTTAAGCTGCTTCACATACAGATTCTGTCATTAGTGGGTCTCTAATTGTGCTGTCCCAAATCGGTTGGTCTGTGGGTACTTTCGACAACAAATGCACAATATACCAGCAATGTAGAAGCAATAAAAGAAGCTTCAAAATAAAAGCCCCCCCCCCCCCCCCCTGTGATCGAACAGCGGCGGACGGGTTGGTACTGACTGCTGTCGTAGATGGGCTCCGATACCACAGGCTCCAGCCGGCGGGAGAACCCCCCATCGCTGTTGGGGAGGAAGGCTGTGAACATGAGGCGCACAACACTGAGGTCCATGTCCTTAGACTGGTGGGATGCGGCGCTGCAGATCAGGCTACGCTGGTGATCTGGAGAGAGAGAGAGAGAGAGAGAGAGAGAGAGAGAGAGAGAGAGAGAGAGAGAGAGAGAGAGAGAGAGAGAGAGAGAGAGAGAGAGAGAGAGAGAGAGAGAGAGAGAGAGAGAGAGAGAGAGAGAGAGAGAGAGAGAGAGAGAGAGAGAGAGAGAGAGAGAGAGAGAGAGAGCTCTATTTAGCTTTGGCAATGTCAATGTTGATTTTCCATCGAGAGAGAGCAAGAGCAAGAGAGAGAGAGAATTAAGAGAGATTATTAACTAAATAGGTTACACAGGACCTACATACAAACAGGCAGATGGATAGACAGACAGACAGACAGGACAGGTAGACAGGCCGACAGACTACAGACCTGTTAGCTCCCGGGGGGAGCGGACCTCCCCCTGCAGGGTGTCTATCTCAGGGTGGATGGACACACCGCTGTTGTAGCCCATCCTCAGCGCTTCGGTCATCCGCTCCTCCAGAGTCTTGTTCACATTCTTCTTGGTCACGTGGAGGATGCCCAGGTTGGGGAAACTAGCACACACACACACATGCAAACGCACACACACACACACACACACACATGCACAAAAGTATGTGTGTGAGTATGTGTGCGTACCTGAAGGCGTACGGAGGAGGAGTCTTTGGGGGGGGATGTGTGTGTGTGTGTGTGTGTGTGTGTGTGTGTGTGTACCTGATAGTAGAGTATTTGGGGGGAGGTGTGTGTGTGCGTTCATCGTTAGGGTTTAGCTTTAGTTTGAAAGTTTATTCAGTTTCAGGTATCAGTTTTTTAATATTGGCTTTTTTAACATTCAGTATATCTTTTTCCATTCATTCAAGTATTTACAAATTCCAACTTATTGCGTGTGTGTGTGTGTGTGTGTGTGTGTGTATATGTACCTGATGGTAGAGTCTTTGGGGGGAGGTTTGTGTGTGTGTGTGTGTGTGTGTGTGTGTGTGTGTGTGTGTGTGTGTGTGTGTGTGTGTGTGTGTGTGTGTGTGTGTGTGTGTGTGTCTGTGTGTGTGTGTGTGTGTGTGTGTGTGTGTGTGCGTGTGCGTGTACCTGATGGTCGAGTCTTTCGGGGGAAGGTCTGCTATACAGATGCCCTTGTCACACTGCTTGCCCACCAGGCTGTGGGCGTGGAGGTGGGCCATGCTGGGGTTAGCCGTCACCAGCTGCACCACCACGCGGGCCGGGCCCTGGTAGTTACACACCTGAAACACACACACGTTGTCATGTCAAACACAACAATCAAGGGCCTTTAAATGGGTCAAATGCGACAGTTGCAACACACTTTTTGGGAGGTTTTGATACTCTCATGCAGCAGTTAGAGTAGCATGCAGCCTACAGACTGCAGTTCATTTTGATCGAAACGCAAATAGTACTGGTAATAGTACTGGTAATAGTACTGGCATGTGTTGCCACCCCCCCCAACCAGTAGTCCAGTAATCTACTGTTTCAGTAGAAGGAAGTGTGTTGTGAGTTTTGTCACTCCTCTTAATTGTTTTGCAGTTGGATTTGAATGTGCTTTGTCAATCTTGATATTCAAGTTCGGACAGATTCCACAGAAGTGAAACAAACACTGTTTTTATTCGTGTATTCGTTATCCGAAAACAGTGAACAAAGCTACAGTCATTTAGACTGTAGTCCAAATCCATTCACATCCATCTGCCACGGTGGCATGATTTACTAATCGACACATAAGTTTCAGTTGTGCCCGGTCGTGTTTTCATCAAAAACAACTGATACCCTGAATTGAGAGGCAGAGACATTTCCTGTTCCAGGTCAGTTCTACCAAAACGGTGCCACCCACAATCTTATTCCTGGAAACTGCAGCATGTGTGGGTTTCCGTTTGCAGGGTCAACAAGAGTAAATCGTTTATAACATCCTGAGAGCTGCGACAACAACATGCTAAAGAAAGGCCGAAAGAATGAAAGAAAGAACAAAAGAAAGATGGAAAGAAAGAAAGATTGAAAGAAAGAAAAAAAGAAAGAACAAAATGCATTGTCTGGCTGCACTGGGCAGTTCCCAGTATCCACCAGTGGACACATCTTCTAAAGCAGTGCTCAAACTGGAGGATAACTTCGTACAGCAGATGTTTCTATCCAAAGCTCCTGACAGTGATTTCAGATACGTCATTAGGGAGCAAGTAAGTAGCGCAACGATGCCTACAGTACAGTAGAGACCACCGACATTGGGATTTGAACCCAGAACCTTCTGGCTGGGAGTCAAACACTCCTTAACCACCAGTATATCCTCCCCCACAGGATGTGCTCTGTGTTCAGCTTGTCATGTCTGAGCATCTCACCTGTTGATGTCACGACTTGGCTCGCCTGTTATTATGTGGGTGCACGGAAATTCCCCAACGCACACCAAGATTGCTGGGGTGGGTGGGGGAATTAAATACAGTGTGTGCGTGTGTGTGTGTGCGTGCGTGCTACAAAGACGTCTTTGTTGTGTGAGGTGAGGTATCCATTGATCGCAGGCGTGTCCATCTGAATGTATACGGGTGGGCGGGCGAACCGGAGGGTGAGGGTTCTGGTTTATTTTTAGCGCTTTAATTGGAACAGGATTGTACTTTTTCGCTATGTGAGGAAATGTGACTCAGGCCCTACAATGAGCGGGTCCAAGATGGGGCCGGGGGGGGGGGGGGGGGCTGTCCCAGCATAAACAAAGAGAGAGGGGAGCAGGAGCGACAGAACGACAGACAGAAGAGATAGAGAGAGAGCCAGAGAGAGAGACAGAAGAGAGAGAGAGAGGGAGGATGAGAGAGAGAGGAGGATGAGAGAGAGAGAGAGAGAGAGAGGGAGAAAGAGTTCCTCTACCAAGTCATGTCTTCATTTACATACAGAGCTAAATAAAGCTCAGTTACTTCCTTTTGCCAACTCAAACCAGCAGTCCCTTGCTCTTGTAAGTGGAGCGCACACGCCCACTAAAAAGGCTGACTTGGACAAACTGCTGGAATCCGGGGGAATTCCCGCTTCCGCTGACCCTGTTCAAACATGTGGGACCATTCGGCAGCCATGCCAAGAAACCGACGGCACAGCATGAAATCACATCCTGGCCTCATAATCTAATGCAGCGACGCACACACACACAGACACACACACACACACACACACACACGGGCCTACCGGTCACCAGACGACTTAAAAGACAGACAGACAGACAATAATACGGTCTCGCATAACCGGCTCCTGGAATAAGTGAAGCATTTCGACGAGCCATCTGTTCCACCTCGCAAGTGAGAGCCCCCACCCACACCCAAAAAAAAAAAAAAACAAGAATGAGGATACGTCGTTGACACGAGGAGGGAGAGGAGGGTGCCGGACGCTGGCAGGAAGCGTTACCTTGACGGTGGGGAAGGACTTCCTGTTCTTCTCGCTGGAGGCCCCTGGCAGCCCTCCGTGCGAGGGCCCCTCGCAGCCGTAGCGAAATCTGAAACCCCGCTGGAGAGAGGGAGAGACGCCGTCAGCATCACCCCATCGCCATATCGCAAACCAAGACACAATGGTGTACAATAGGTCCGTTAACAGTATTTATTTATGTAAATGTGTTATGTGTTTTAAGCATGTACCGTGTATGTGTATATGCGTAGGTCTGTTATGGGTTACTGTTGTGGCTTCTTTGATTTCTGTTCTTTGTATTTTGTATTATCCGTTTTATCCGTCTCACTGTGTACAGCGACCTTGGGTTTCTTGAAAGGCGCTATATAAATTAAAGTTACTGTTGTCCCCCATATATCGCCCATTTGGTGTATTGTGGAGTTCTGTACCAGGTGTGTTTCCGGCAGTATTGTGTTACTATGTTGTTGCTACAGTATGTGTCGATTGACCGAATACGGTTCAAAGAAAAGCGGGGGTACTTTTACTTTGTGAACCTGTACTTCCTGCCTTTTGAGTGGAGTCGAGTGTGGATTGGCCACCGGCCAATAAGAGAGCTCTAGGAGCCGTTTGAGTTTTACCTGCTTGGGCTGTTCGATGATCTGGAGGAAGGGGCCATCAGCTACAACAGAAACAAAAGTCTGAGTTAGGACAGGGACAGCGGTGCGACGGGCGGACCGATACAACACCGCTGCCCGTCTCGTTTAATGCATCTTGTTTGCTTGTCGTTAGGTCACAAACATTGACGTCATTGCCATTCAAACTCGCACTGAAGTAAATATGAGCATTCTGTGGTCAAAGTTCGTGTTTCTCTGCGGAAGCACTGCGGAGCTCAACGCATGAGCTCATAATGTGTGAAAGAAACATTTGTACAAGAGGAAACTCCGAGCGAGATTAATGAGATTAAAAATAGGCTCGATTCTGACAAAAAAATATGTATTGAACGCGATGAGCCAAATGTCAAATGATCCGCCCCTGTCCGAAGACAGGGCAAGTTTATTCCTATAGCACCCTTCAAACTCAAATGCCATCCAGAGCGCTTTCAGAGGCAGGAATCACATTTTAAAAACATTTAAAGAACAATCAATCAAGTATTTAAAGATCATTTGAAGGTCCTCTCCATCAGCCGCCATCAGACCCCTTTTTGATGGCCACACACACAAATAACTCAGGAATAAGGAACAGGAAGTAAACGGGTTTGAGGGAAGACATGGGGAAAAAATGGTAAGAGGAAAAAATGAGGAAAGCTCGGAGTATGATTGAAGATATGATGTTTGAGCATTTGATCCCTTCTCTCTTAGGTTTGTTATTTTTATTATTATTATTTAAATTATTGCCCTACTGTTCAGCCAATCTATCTGATTGCTGTGCTGGACTAATTGAATATCGGGATAGCTGAAGACTAAAGGATGATTTTGGATGGGTGGGTGACTGATGGCCATAAAAGGAAAAAACATTTCTACCTGTTCTATTCCTGTTTATTAAATTGCCAATCCGTTATTCTTAGTATGTAGAGCTTTTTCGGTATCTTTTGGCCTTGTTTAAAATAGCAGCTAAATATGTTAATTATTAAACCTAGTCTTACCCCCCCCTCCTCCAGCAGACGGTTATACCCGGTGGTTTATTATGACGAGTTGCAATGCACCAACCGATTTTCATCAGTGCATTTGGACGATTTTGCAACATTTTTATCACATAGATATATCGCTTTTTTTAACATATGTTCATTTGCCTCCTTGTGTTCACGTTAACTTGACGGTATAAACACAGGCCGCTCTGCAAAGACCAGCATCGTGTCTCTGAGTCCCAACGTGGATGTTCGTCAACGTGGGGTCCACTGAAGTGTGAGTTCAGCTTGAGGCCCGGTGGTTTTCAAATCTTTTTCCTCTTGTGGATTACTGCAAGACGATCACCGTTAGATCACCGATGACCTTATTGGTGATGTCTATTTCATTCATTCTCTCTCTCTCTTAAGGGATTGTTCACCTTTTTGCTTTTTGTGGACTGTGGGCTGAGATCTATGGTTTAGAAAGAGTAGAAAGACATAACCTGATGTATTGATGTCATCTACTGTGTCACTGACCTGTATGTCTATTCTGCTGCATTTAGCCTATTGACCACAACTATAATTTTGAGCATGACCCGGTTCCCCCTCCTATTATTAATATCATTAGCGGCCTTAAGAAGTGATCGATGTGAAAACTGATTTACTATCAGTATAGAAACAAATGTAACGATAATAATATGAATATGGAAGTAATGTGCCGCTATGGATGCGGATAAGAGGACTGTGTGTTGAGAAACGTAAATATTAAGTAGGCCCTCCGCCATGACGATGATGAGGACGACGATACCCGATTGTGATTGTGGTTAAACTGATTTATTCGCAGGTTGGAGCCGTCAAAAATCGCAACAAACAATCGCGTTCAATGTAAAAGGCCCGCGGGCAACCGTTACAATAAGATAACCATCTTGACTCCTCAGAGCAGATCACTTCCCTTGCCCTTCCACGGGGCTCAGCTTCTGGTTAAACATTTATTTATTTACAGTCAGACCAGCTGGGGATAATCAACCTCTATTTCCTGAGCTTCTGGTAATCAACTGCCACCAAACACACTACCAAACAACGACATTGATTCCACAACCGTTGAACAGTTTATTACCAGAAGAAGCAGCTAACAACTTCAGATTTTTTTAAGGACACAGAGAGAGATGTCTCAATCTGTGAAATGAAAGCTCCTCTGAGTGTGGGACGCGAAGCAGAGTGTGGTCGACAACAAAGGTAACCGCTTTCCTTCTAGAAGATGCCGTCACACAATTTCGAAACTTCGTTTCATCTACTTCGCCTAACTCTAGCAGACGAGGCTTTCTTCAGCATCGGTTTAGCACACAGCACTCCTCAAAGGAGATGGAGACAAACGTATAGACAAGGACGAAAGTCAATTAAAAAAATAAAAAAAACTTCTCCGTACCTGTTATTGAATATAATTCATTTTTTTAAAACCAGGTCCTGTCAGATATGAGTATATGCCATTAGCTTATACGCTTTCTTCCATAGTATCTTACAACACCATGAGCCCTAACCTGTAGCAGTGTAATGCAGCGTGTGATGGCATGCTCTCCCATACAGAACATTTGAATCCCCATGGCAACGCTCACTGCTGAAACTATAGCCAGCACTTGACAGCCTCCATTCACTTTGAATGAACCTTCACCTTTTATTACTGTTTGTGTAACGCTAATACATATGTCGGAAATTAAAACATCATTTGAGCTTCCGTTGATACGAGGCAGAGCGCTTCATAATCGCCAAGGTGTTGAGATATGATATCATTTGAGAGATTCACACGGATCCGAAAAAGAGGTATTTTAAAAAACAAAGGTAAACAAACTATTTGAGTGCGAGTCAAACCACAAACCCAAGTCGGAGATCGTACCCAGCGCCAGCAGTCTCATATGAAACTAATCAGAAAACGTTTTTTTTACCCAGTAGGCCGTTGAGCGACCAACAGGGAAGTGAGAGTAAAGGAAAGCTATGACAGGCACATGAGTGTTACTCTCTCTACCCATATAGCAACATCAAGAAACCCCTTTTCCCTCCAATTTCATCACAACATCTTGAAGAGAAAGTTCTCAAAAAAACGACTGCCAGCACAATGCGCAGAAAGCGACTTATCGCAGAGCAGGGGTGGACTCCAAAAATATACCGACAACTAAATAACTAACCGTCAGATAATGGTTGGTTATCAACAGAGCAGGATGTATGTAACATGTTCACAGTTGACAGTCGTGACATGGTAGAAATGTTAGGAAAAGGCTGACCGCAGTCCAGCCTAGTGTTCTGATTGGTTGAATAGACGAACGGCTAAAACAACTAACAAATGGGTCTCTACTGGAACCAATATGACCCGTTTACTTCTGGGTACAAGTTGAAGAACGCATTTATAATGGGTTGGCTTGAATGTTGAGCAAATGCGAGGCGTTGTGTGTGTGTGTGTGTGTGTGTGTGTGTGTGTGTGTGTGTGTGTGTGTGTGTGTGTGTGTGTGTGTGTGTGTGTGTGTGAATGAACCCTTACCTGTGCGCAGCGCAGTGTTTTGGGACAAGTGGTGGTAGCTGGGAAGCTCCCACAAGGAATCGGACATGTCAAAAAGCTGCTGAACAAACGCACAAACACACACACACACAAACACACAAACACACATACACACACACACACACGGTCAACGAAATGAACACGCTACGAATCGAGCCCAGACACAGCTGGATTCCTGGCTGTACCAGCGCGGTGTATCTACGCAAACCAATCAGCCAATCAGCTTTCTTAATTGGCTCTGGTCAGGGGGGGGGGGGGGGGGGGTTTCACCTGGTGCTGGTTGTTCAGGTAGAGGTCGTCTCCGGCCATGGTGTCGGCCAGGGACAGCGCGGGGTTAGGCACTTCTGTATCAACACACACACACACACACACACACACGTTACACATACACGTTACACATACTTAACCTGTAATATTGACCCAGCAATGGGTCAACACTATAACCTCATACTAGGTACTAAGTAACACTATAAGTAATGGTAATAACTATAACCTAGTGTACTAGTAATGCTATGTATGGCTGTAGGCCCTAACTAGTACTAGTAATACTGGAAAGTATAGCAATATTATAACCTCATACTGGTTACTAGGTAACACTATAAGTAACAGTAATAGCTATAACCTAGTGTACTAGTAATGCTATGTAGCATTAACTAGTACTAGCAATACTGGAAAGTATAGCAATATTATAACCTCATACTGGTTACTAGGTAACACTATAAGTAATGGTAATAACTATAACCTAGTGTACTAGTAATGCTATGTAGGACCTAACTAGTAGGCTACTAGTAATACTGGAAAGTATAGTCACACTATAACCCATTAACCTAGCACTAGTAAGACTACGAGTAAGGGTAATAATAAGTTATTACCTTTTTTATTAGGTACGTTATTATGACTATTAACTGTAAAACAGTAGGCTGTGTACCAGCACTATTTATAACCTTCGAAGTATTAGATGTGAGCATTTGTGAACGTTTTTAACCATACTACTACTTGTTTCTCACGTCCCATCCCATCCCATCCCATCCCATAATATAGCACTATAGAGACGTCGTTTCTCGTACACGTTCACGACATTTTATTGTAATTGTAAAACCACAACAAAAACAAAAACAAAAATAAAAAGTGACGGCCACGACAATGTGTTGGCAGACGGCCCCTTAAAACGCACGGCATTGTTCAGCTCCGTCTCGCCGGGAAAGGAGCTCCGCGACCCGGGTCCGGCGGACGGCACCGACCGCCGGACCCGGAGACCCGGACTCGGACCCGGGTCGCGGGTCGCGGGTCTCCTCGGTACCGGGGGGAGACCCAGCTCTCTGGGCCCCACGTCGACCCAATTAAACCCCGTCGGTTCGGCCGCTGAAGTTAGCGACCAAACGGCTAACGGCTAATAAGGAAGTGTCTAAGTTGCTGTACTTTGTAACGAGGCAGAGGGGGGTGGGTTACCTTTTCTCAGCTCGGGGGTCCCGGGTTCGGGTCCCGGTTCCGGTTCGGTTCGGGGGGTCTCGGTGTCTCCGGTGGTTCCCGCTCTCAGTGGTCACATCGCGGCAGGAGGAGAGGAGGAGGTCGGTCCCCGAGGCACGACATCATGGCGCCCCCCCGTGTGTCAGTTAACGCCGTCCGCATCCACGAGACGAAACGTGTGTGTCGATATATGTGTGTGTGTGTGTGTGTGTGTGTGTGAGTGAGAGAGAAAGAGAGAGAGTGAGTTGAGTTTGTCTCCCCCCCCCCTCTCACCTCCACCTCCTCCACCTTCTCCTCCCCCCTCCTCACCCCTTGCTGCTGCTGTTGGTTGGTTTGCTGAGACGCGGGGCAACAAAGAGCAACAGGTGACAGCAGCAGCAGCAGCCTGGGACGGTTCGTGTGTGTTGTTACTTCCCCACTGGAAACTCCCAGTGACGTAGCGAGGGGGGAGGGAGGAGGGGAAGGTGGGGGGGGTTGGCTCCGTGTGACCCGTTCACCTCCTCCCCCTGCCGGCCAAACCTGGCTCCACCACGTTGATCAGAAGCACCACCACCAGCATCACCAGCCCCCTGCTGCTGGTGGTACTGGTGGTGCTGGTGGTGGTGTCGGTGGTGGTGCTGCTGGTGGTGCATGGGGGTGGTGGTGGTGGTGCATGGGGGTGGTGCTGGTGCTGGTGCATGGGGGTGCTGGTGGTGGTGGGGCTAATAGTGGTGGTGGTGGTTGTGGTGCTGGTGCTGGTGGTGGTGGTGGTGGTGGGGCTGGTAGTGGTGGTGGTGGTTGTGCTGGTGGTGGTGGGGCCGGTGCTCGTGGTGGTGGTGCATGGGGGTCCTGGTTGTGGTGGGGCAGGTGGTGGTGCTGGTGGTGCATGGGGGGGGGGGGGGGGGGGGGGGGGGGGGGGGGGGGGGGGGGGGGGTGCGGGTTGTGG
>JAOPHQ010006389.1:0-51354 GCA_030340625.1 Merluccius polli
CACCGACGAATGACGTCAGTTTTGCTGTGACCCCTGACGTCATGGATCATGTTGGGAGAAAAATATGGCAAGCCGAATTGTCATTTATCAACTAAGTTTGACTATCCGGAATTAACATTGTAGATATCAACAACTTCTTTCTGACTAGTCTTAATTACATTTTGAATAGTTGGAATTTTCATTCAAGATATCTGTAATGTAATTGTGACTAGTCGAAACGACAGATAAAGATATCTGTAATTCAGTTTTGACTAGGCGAACCTGAATTACAGATATCTGCAATGACGTCACGGAAACCGACATTCAACTCGTCACACATCTTAAATGACAATTGCAGATATCTGTAATTCAGTTTTGACTAGGCAGAATGAAAGTTAAAGATATCTCAAATGTCATTTGAGTGCGAATTATTGGGCATGACGTTTTAGATATCGAGAAATACGTAATTTCTCCTTGCCGCCAGCTCCTGCCTGGCACGGGCTGCAGCGTTAGAAAGACGGTTAAAAAGCCCGACCTCCGGCTGCTCTGACATGGTGCTAATATATGCTAATCCATGGACCGATGTAATCAGTGAACACAGGTGAATTGTGTGTGAATGATGATTAGAACGACAACGACCTGCTCCTCTCCCGCCTAAAGTGGGAGGCGGTCCTATAATTTGTCATTACAGATATCTGAAACGTCATTTCGCCTAGTCAAAACCAGACATCCCAAGTCTCCCGGAAGTTCCGGGAGTCTCCCGCAAATCAATAGCGTCTCCCTGATGCAAGCAAATCATGTACAATCTCCCGGAAATTCCCCCCCCCCCCCCCCCCCCCCCCCGTCGATCCGGGGTCTGTTGTGATTGCGCGCCCCTCCTCCCCGCGAAGACAATCGCGCAAACCCCCCCCCCCGTTGACAATCGCGCAACACCCCCCCCCCCCCCCCCCTTGATAATCGCGCAACACTCCCCCCCCCCCCCCCCGTTGATAATCGCGCAACACTCCCCCCCCCCCCCCCCCCCCCCCCCCCCCCCCCCCCCCCGTCGACAATCGCGACCCCCCCCCCCGTTGGAGGCTCCCGGAAATGAGTTTTTGCAACTTGGGAACCCTGCAAAACTCTAATTCAAGATATCTGTAATTACATTTTGACTAGGCGGAATGAAAGTTACAGATATCTACAATTTTAGATATCTCTAATCAAAATTCATAACTTGATAATAGATATCTACAATGAAATTATGACTATCCCTAACTCCAGTTTTAGATATCTACAACTTCATTTTGACTATCCCTAACTCCAGTTAGAGATATCTACAACTTCATTTCGCCTAGTCAAAACTTAATTTAAGATATCTGAAAAGGGACATGTAGATATCTTGAATTGAGGTGAATTAAAAGATATCTTGAACTGGAATTATGACTAGTCAGAATCAAATTGTAGATATCTCAAACTGGAATTACAGATATCTACAATTCAGTTGCAGATATCCGTAATTCACATAGTGGATATCCGCAACTGAATTGTAGATATCTGTAATGAGAAACCCCATAGACATGAATGGCAAAAATGACGTAATTTCTCCTAGGAGGAATGTCTTTGTGGATATCTGAAATGACAATTGTGGATAGGAGGAATGTAGTTGCGGATATCCGAAATGTTCTTTTTGACTAGGCGAAACTGAATTGCAGATATCTGCAACACATATCCAGTCTAGCTAATAAATGTTAAAACGGCTTGCCATAGAAAAAACTCGGGCCTATTCTAAGCTAACAACGGCGCGGACCCTATAGGTATCAGATCAAAAAAATAAGGCGAAATAAAGAGAAATAAACTGAATTAAACTGAGTAGATTTATTCTTAATCAAACTTAAATCAAAAGTCAACGGGTAAATACGTATAATAGCAAATACAGCGCTGGTGTCACAAAGAGCTTCGCCTCCTGAGAAGTTCTGCTGATTGTGAGCCCTGAGTCCCAGGTCCGTGGATACTTTATAGATTAAAAGGACATATTCGGTGGCAGGGGCTGTCATCACGAAGGGGTGCAGTGATACTTTATGTCTTACAAGATGAGTTCAGAACAGGGGCATACGTCACAAACGGTTTCTATGGATACTTCATGGCTAAGGAGGGCAAGTTCAGCTAGTTTGAAGCTAGGGAACTTGGCAGATTTAGTTGGCGTCTCCCATCTACCGTGGGGACGAGGATGAGCAGCCGTGCCCATTTGACCTTGCCTCCCCCGCATTCTATGTGCGAGGTTTTAGGCTGCGCAGCGCCTCTGAACGCGTTGATTGGCCTTGCACCTGTTTTCAGGCGAGTATCACTTGTCCCTGGCTGTTGTTTTGCTATATCAGGGTACGTGCAGGAATCCCTGTAAGAGGATGGGGAACAACTATACACAATGTTCGCTGTGACTGGTTTCTATGAGGGGAGGGGGGAGCATCTTTAAACAGTGTTCACTGTGACTGGTTTTCTGTGAGGGGAGCACTCATAAACAATGCTGACTACTGTATTATTTCTGACTCCAAGTAGCCGTTTGGGCCTTTTAGTATTCTTAATATTTCAATATATTTTCAATATATGCTTTCAATATATTGTTTTCAATACATGTTTTCAATATATGTTTCAATATATGTTTTAGATGCTTTCAATATATTGTTTTCAATACATGTTTTCAATATATGTTTCAATATATGTTTTAGACCGGACCTGGTGAGACTCAGAGGTACATAGGATTTTAGACAGGATGCTGAGGTAGATCGGTTGTGAAGCAACAGGTGGTTTTCAATATATCCCTCTCAAGTCATCGCAAGATGACTTTCCATTAGAAAACACCTGTTGCTTGTAGGCACATAGTCATAAACACAACACACAAGCATGCATAGGTAAATGTATATAATGGAACAGCGTTATTATAGATGGCCTACCCGTCGGTACCAACTGGCGCTTTCACCTAGAGGTCAGACACAGGCAGTACCATCACACCTAACAAAGGTTTCTAGCAAAATATAAAAGTAATAATGGGACCATAATGCGTAAACAGTGGGTGTTGGGTTAGGAGATACAGGTATATGCTAAGCTCTTTCCCCAGCTGCCTCTTGCGGGACATAACTCCATGGGTTATGCTTTACCCCTGTTTATTCAACGGCCGACCGGGTTGGAGCTGTAGGGGATATATATGAGAAGATAAAATGATTATATATAAAAATGTAAATGTAAAAATGCTAAATAGCAACTTTCTTTAGCGGAGTCCTTTTCTATCCATGTAGCAGGGTGGTAACACCCCCAACGTAAGACTTGAATGCCAACATACCTTTTGACTCTACACTCATCAAGTGGGACATGCATATATAGGGGGTGAGGTGAGGCTAAGCAAAAGGGAAAGTGGGGAAGGAGGTGTTAGGTACAACAGCTTATAAGCAACACAGCGAAGTTGCCCCTCATGCCTTAGGGGAGCGGGACAACTTCGTAAGTTTTTAGTAGATGGTCAGGGTCATATCGCAATAGGATTCTTCGTCGTCGTTTGGAAGGGGTTCGACCAGGAGTGAGAGCATCTGGTGTTCATAGTCTCTGGGGGCATTTTCTTTGGACAGGGCCGTGGCAATGAGTCTGGCACACAGGGTGTGGGCACAGGGGATGCAGCAGCATCCACAGGTGATGAGAATGGCCAGAAAACAGGCTAGGGATGTGAGGACGGCCATGACAAGGGCCTTCCACTTGCCGAACAGGCCTCGCATCCAGGCATCGAGTGGGTTGTCCAACCCAGAGGCTTCTTTCAGCTCCGTGGACAGGGCTCGGAGACCGTTGAGTGCTTTGGTAACGGACCCATCCGGGGCCGTGTTGTTGGGGATGAACGTGCAGCACTGGTCACCGAACATAGCGCAGACACCTTCTTTCTCGGCCAGGAGCATGTCCAGGGCTACGCGGTTCTGGAACGCCATTAGGGAGGTGGCAGCGAGTTGGGTAGAGATGCCCTCCACGGCATCTCGGGTGAGGTTGGGTTTGGTGCTGTTGATGTGGGTGATCTGGACGCCGTCGAACTGGTGGAGGCATGGGTCGTTTCTTCGTGGGGCATGGGGGTCGTCGTAGGGGAGGATGGTTCTGCGTCTGCGGGCAGGGGGGTTGTAGACAATTGGGGGGCCATGGGTAGTACCTTGGGTGGCGTTGAGTGGGTGGCGTTGGTGTGGTTGGTACCGCCGTTGTCGAGGATGTCCCATTCCCACCGCCATTCGGGTTTCCCCCCTATCGGTCCGTCACACACATACTTGTTGTCATGCTCCCATCTGGAGCCGGAGCGTTTCCATATGGTGTCAGTGAATAGGGTGTGTAGGGGGATAGAGTACATACGTTTGGTGCCATTGATGTGGGTGATCTGGACGCCATCGAACTGGCGGAGGCATGGGTCGGAGTCGTTTCTTCGTGGGGCATGGGGGTCGTCTCGGGGCTGGCTTGGTGGGGCGGGCCTCTCTGCGGCCTTGGCGCAGAGAGGCGCTGCGTCTTCCTCTGGGTATGGTCCCTCGGCGGGCCTCGTCTTCTTCATCGTCTGGGTCCTGGTCTTCGTCTTGCATCATCTCACCTCGGGGGTGCAGGGCATGGCACGTTCTGGAGGGCCATGCGTGCGGGGCTAGCAGGACCGGGTCTTCTTTGGAGGACTCACCGGTCCTCGAGGTATCGTCTGGTTCCTCCCAGGGGACTTCTCTGTGTGGGGCGGCCCACTTGGTTTTGTGTTGGGCCCCCTGGTTCTGTTGCCGGGGTGGGATGGCGCCCATTGGATCGCAGATTCCCTTCCGTCTGGTTTCTAGCGGGGCTTGGGGTTTGGCTGGGGCACGGTTGGTCTTCCCCTTGGACTTGGCGCACCACTCTTGCTCTAGTTCGACGCCGTCGTCGTACATGTTCTCCCAGGTCACGCTCACGGTGGAACCTGGTTCTAGGCAGTACTCTTGGATGTTGAGCACGGGGGCCTGGAGGGTAGTGATGTGGGGGTGGGGGGTAGTGGTGTGGGGGTGGGGGGTAGTGGTGTGGGGTTGGGTGTCGTTGTCACGGGATAGGGGAGGGAAGTCTTGGTTATACGGGGTTGGAGCAGTCGGTGGAGAGGAGAGGAGGGGAGGAGGGAGGGAGGAGAGCAGAGGAGAGGAGAGGAGGGGAGGAGGGAAGGAGGAGAGCGGGAGGGTAGGAGAGAGAGGAGGGAAGGAGGAGAGTGGGAGGGTAGGAGGGAGAGGAGGAGGGAGGGAGGAGAGCGGGAGGGTAGGAGGGAGGGGAGGGAGGGAGGAGAGCGGGAGGGGAGGAGTGAAGGGAGGAGGGAGGGAGGAGAGCGGGAGGGGAGGAGGGAAGGGAGGAGGGAGGGAGGAGGGAGGGAGGAGAGCGGGAGGGTAGGAGGGAGGGAGGAGAGTGGGAGGGTAGGAGGAAGGGGAGGAGGGAGGGAGGAGGATGGGAGGGGGAGGAGGGAGGGAGGAGAGTGGGAGGGTAGGAGGGAGGGAAAGGAGAATAGGGGAGGGGTGGGGAGTGGATGAGGGAGGTAGGGGAGGAGGATAGGGGCCATGGGTGGCGTCGTGGAGGGGCGGGTAGAGGGGAGGTTGGGCCTTAGTCGGGATTGGTCCAGAGTCGGTGGGGGTAGGAGTGGGAGTGGTCGGGGTAGAGGTGGGAGTGGTCAGGGTAGGGGTGGGAGTGGGAGTGATTGGGGTAGGGGTGGGAGTGGTCAGGGCAGGGGTGGGAGTGGTCTGGGGGGTTGGGTCAGGGTCGGGGCCCGCTATTACAGGCTGAGCTGGAACAGGGGGCGGGGGCAAGGTGCTTCGATACGCGGCGACGAGGATCCGGGAACGCGCCTGCGTTTGCCGGGCGCGCTCCGGGTGATCACCGCGCGCCGCGGTCGAACCTTTGTTGTAAGAACGGCAGGCTGCCCTAGCTGTCTCTCTAGTTATCCCAGCCTCCAGGCTGTGGAGGTGAGCTTCGGTTAGGCTGGTTTTGGGCACCCACCCGCTCTTTTCCCACTTCTGTCTGTACTTCACATGTCTTTTTAACCACTTTTTCTTTCCCTCTGGCCCAGCACCCGCTTCGGTGCTCGCGGCCAGGAATACGTCAACTCTCCGCATCTGGACATCTCTATCCATCATACCGATCTTCCGATCGCACATCTTAGCAGCTTTCCTGATCCTTTCTTCTATTCCTTCACTGGCTTAACCGTTCTATTCTATGGCTCGGCGGCCGTCTATTCTCAACCACAGCACAGCAGTTATCACCAACACAGCAATCAGATAATATATTCCCCACACTGGGGACTTTGCCCCCCAATCGTGCACCTCTCCCCCTCCGGTCAACAATCGCACACCCCCCCCCCCCCCCCCCCCCCCGTCAACAATCGCGCACCTCTCCCCCTCCGGTCAACAATCGCGCAACCCCCCCCCCCCCCCCCCCCCCCCCGTCAACAACAATTGCGCACCTCTCCCCCTCCGGTCCCCCCCCCCCCGTCAACAATCCCCCCCCCCCCCCCCCCCCGGTCAACAATCGCGTAGACTTATTTTTTGTCATTATTTAGGTAGTACACGCATATTATGAATGCCTTCGACAGAATTCTAATGAGCCATTTTAATCTAGATTAATCTAGATTAATTCCAAGATTACAGTTCGATTAATCTAGATTAAAGACATTAATCTATGCCCAACACACACACATATATATATATATATATATATATATCACTAACACCGCAGTTATAACCAACACAGCGATCAGATAATATATTCTCCACACTGCAAATACATATCTATCACTAACACCGCAGTTATAATCAACACAGCGATCAGATAATATGTTCTCCACACTGCGAATACATATATCTATTACTAACACCGCAGTTGTAACCAACACAGCGATCAGATAATATATTCTCCACACTGCGAATACATATATCTATCACTAACACCGCAGTTATAATCAACACACGCACTCAAGTACTCTCGCACACACAGACCTGCGCATACACACACAGACAAATACAGGTCAAGTACTCTCGCACACACAGACCTGCGCATACACACACAGACAAATACAGGTCAAGTACTCTCGCACACACAGACCTGCGCATACACACACAGACAAATACAGGGATACAGGGTTATGCACGTGGTACCACGTGGTACTACGATGTCCTCGCTATGAGCAACTTCGGTAGCGGGGGTAGCTACTGATGTCCTCGACCGCGGTCCCCTTAAGGGCGTCTGACCGTCGTATCCTTCTCCGACTAGTACTAGTACGAACATGTACGCTATCGAGGTATGTAGGTTCAGTCCTCCGGACTCTTGGTCAGGGTGTCCAGCACGCTACCGAAACGCCTAGGCCTCAAAACCTCTAGCTAAGGAATTTAACCTGTTACACGGAGCCCCCCGGGCATCTGGGTCAGGGTGTCCAACACACTACCGAATACACACAGTTTGCAGATAGCCGTTGACAGGGTATGACAATTGTATCAGAAGGTATTATTTTTTAACAGTATCTTATCATTACAATTTATGCACGGTTTACCATTACCTGGACCACTGCCCCACTATGTTTCATGAGCCACTACGCAGATTTGAACAATTCTGTCAACAGGTTCTGCTTACCTTTTAGTCGTGGTACCAGGGACAGTGGACTCAGGTTGGTGGCGTCACCGGCGCAGGCGCCCGCCATTGTGTCGGTTCTCCTGGTTTGTTAAAAATCACTTTGGGGTCACCAATCTGTTGGGAGAAAAAACTCGGGCCTATTCTAAGCTAACAACGGCGCGGACCCTATAGGTATCAGATCAAAAAATAAGGCGAAAATAAAGAGATATAAACTGAATTAAACTGAGTAGATTTATTCTTAATCAAACTTAATCAAAAGTCAACGGGTAAATACGTATAATAGCAAATACAGCGCTGGTGTCACAAAGAGCTTCGCCTCCTGAGAAGTTCTGCTGATTGTGAGCCCTGAGTCCCAGGTCCGTGGATACTTTATAGATTAAAAGGACATATTCGGTGGCAGGGGCTGTCATCACGAGGGGGTGCAGTGATACTTTATGTTTTACAAGATGAGTTCAGAACAGGGGCATACGTCACAAACGGTTTCTATGGATACTTTATGGCTAAGGAGGGCAAGTTCAGCTAGTTTGAAGCTAGAGAACTTGGCAGATTTAGTTGGCGTCTCCCATCTACCGTGGGGACGAGGATGAGCAGCCGTGCCCATTTGACCTTGCCTCCCCCGCATTCTATGTGCGAGGTTTTAGGCTGCGCAGCGCCTCTGAACGCATTGATTGGCCTTGCACCTGTTTTCAGGCGAGTATCACTTGTCCCTGGCTGTTGTTTTGCTATATCAGGGTACGTGCAGGAATCCCTGTAAGAGGATGGGGAACACCTATAAACAATGTTCACTGTGACTGGTTTCTATGAGGGGAGGGGGAGCATCTATAAACAGTGCTGAATATGACTGTATTATTTCTGACTCCAAGTAGCCGTTTGGGCCTTTTAGTATTCTTAATATTTCAATAGCAAACACTTAGTAGCAAACCTGTAGTAGCCGCCCCCCTAAAAAGAAAACGGCACACCGACGAATGATGTCAGTTTTGCTGTGACCCTTGACGTCATGGATCATGACGTCAGCAAATTACTCGGGGAGGGGGGGGGGGGGGGGGGGCAGCCATCTTGATAAAGCAGGCATCCCCTTAGGGGGATCACCCTGGGGGGGGGGGGGGTCAGTTTTGCTGACGCCATGACGCCATGACACCATGACGTCAGCAAATTGCTGAGGAGAAGCAGCCCAACCTCTCTGATTGCCCCCCCCCCCCCCCTCTACCGGAAGACTCCTCTCCCTCATGATCTCAAGTCCTGAACCTGGATCTGCCCCAGACCCCAGTTAGACCAGGTCCTTTAGGTCGGACAACAGGTTGCAGGAGGAGGAGGAGGAGGAGGAGGAGGAGGAGGAGGAGGAGGAGGAGGAGGAGGAGGAGAGAGAGAGCAAGCTTTTGAGTGTCTAATGTCAGAGGCAGCAACGCTGTGGGATCAACAAGTAAGTTGGGATGTCGTCTCAGACTTTTTAATTCTGATTGCAATGAATTGTAATGGTTTTGATAGAAATAACATTATTTTATTCTGTATCATATGAAATGCTTTAGATGCAAAATATTAGTTTTATGTTGAGTCTAAATTTCAGTTCTCAGTTAAATGATTCATTTTTTGTTATACCATGGCTCGGGTGAATACTCGATTCTGATTGGCTGGAGAGGTCTATTCTGATTGGCTGGAGAGGTGTGCATTATTTTTCGATACATCCACGGCCATGAAGCAGCCTCATCACCGGTCTAAAGATTAATGCGCTGAACAAAACGTTAGTAACTGTCTGCTTGGACCAGACTTAAATGGGACTACGTTTAGAAAGCTTCCCCATTGCCAGGTCGTTACTAAGGTGGTCTCCATAGAGTGGTGCAGGAATGAGTCCTAAAACCCGGAAGTCCGTTAGCATGTTGGCACTTCCGGTTCCCTCGTCTCAAAGTCGATGGGTTTTTTGAATGGGTTTTTGGTTAGATGCCTGAAATAAGGTCTGTGGTTAACACAAGAGATGTACACGTTTTGTTTTACGACATAAGATACGTCGGTAAATACCACATGTGAATTTTGAAGCTTTTACGTCTCTTAAAAAACTTTTGCATTTACGCTTCAAAAATCATAAAAGTAGTGTTCATTGGTGAAGATTATCTTGCTTAACAAAACGTGTAAGTATCATAAACTTTTGTTTGCCACAGAGCTTATTTTCTACAATGCAAAATCCAATGGAAAAACTCATTGGCTTTTTGTCGAGGGAACCCAGGGCGACGCAAACTTCCGGGTTGGCCTACAAAAATATGTCATCCCTGCACCACTCTATAGAGCGGTGCAGGGATGACGTATTTTTGTAGTCACATGTTTTGTTAGCAAGATAATCTTTACCAATGAACACTTCTTTTATGATTTTTGAAGCGTAAAACGCAATCGCCTAGCCTGGCAAGCCAGACCCACATCAGAAAGATGTAGGGTCTGGCACTGCTCCATTGGCAGTGTGGGCGGGATAAACGGTTGTCTTTCAAGTTCCCTCTGCACGCAATAGCATAGCGCTACAACCAATCAGAGCAACGAAGAAGGTGACGTAGTCAGAGCAACGGCTCTGACTACGTAATTAATCAAAACTCAGAATACATATTTATTTTCGAGGAAAGACTTCAGTGCCGTTCTTTGTTCTTTTCTCAAAGAACATGTTAACTTCAAGTCTTGAAGAGTCGCGGCCACAGCCGAGTTGACAGCTGTTCACCAGCAGCAGCAGCCATTGTTTACCTCTAACACGGAACCGTCGCAACTCTGTCGTCATGGTAGCCCGGCTTCCGACTCCGCCTGACAGATTTTCTGTTTCCAGCACAGAAAAACAACGGAGAAGGGCTAGACCCCCTGGCTGCAAATTACATTTGCTGCCGCTAGTGGTGTCAAATTTCTAGTCTAGCAATCGCCAGAAGTTTTTTAAAAAACGTAAAAACGTAAACGTAAAAATGTATTTATTATAATTGTTTTGTTTCACTCCAGAATACGTTCCTCTTTCCATGAAGAAAAGGGCACTGGCTGAGCTCTTTGGTGACACTTTCAGCACTGACAGAAACAACCAGATGGTGAAGTCCACCAGACAGAAACAACCAGATGGTGAAGTCCACCAGACAGTAACAACCAGATGGTGAAGTCCACCAGACAGTAACAACCAGATGGTGAAGTCCACCAGACAGTAACAACCAGATTGTGAAGTCCACCAGACAGTAACAACCAGATGGTGAAATCCAGACATGACACACGCTGAGGTTGTGAAGTATGAAGACACTGACTCTCTGACCCTGAATCTGGTCAGCGTTTCCTGGCACACCTTGCCAAAACCTACCTTTGCATACCGGGTTTGTAGTTTTTGTGTTTTAGGTTGTAAGCGGTAATAAAATGAGACTCTCAAGCTCAATCTGGTTGTATTAATTTGTGACTTGCTTATGTTTAAACTTTATTGTAATATGTGGTTGGATCCCAATCTATTGATCAGGCTACTAAATTGAATCGTATATATCGCAGCAAACTGTGATTAATCGTCAAATATCAAATTGTTGCTTTAAGAATCAAAACCGTATCAAATCGTTGTAAAGCCTGAGGTTTACACCCCTACTTTCCTCTAATTCTTTGTGTTAAAATTCAAATTTGTTTTGAGTGAGAAACTATTTCAATTTTGCAATGTGTCAATGTCTAGCGTCCATAATGAACAATGTAAACTTTTGACTGAGTTTCTGCTCCGTAGGCCTATCTTACAAAAATGTAAATTAAAGTATTACACTTGCAGGCTGATGCACCGGAGTTGACAACAGATAGGCCTCGGGGTTATGAACTCGATGAGCTTCATACTGTAGACTAGTCTACAGTATGCAGTATACAGTACTTGTCCTGTTGAGTGCGGTATACAGTGCAGTATACAGTACTTGTCCTGTTGGAATATAATATCTCAGACTTTTTTTTGTATCTATCTCCCTTTTACACAATCCTAAAACAACTTTTCTCTCTCTATCTCTCTCACTCTCGGTCTCTCTCTCTCTCTCTCTCTCGCTCTCTCTCTCGCTCTCTCTCTTTCTCTCTCCCTGCCTCTCACACACACACCCACACACACACACACAGCCTCTTATCTGCATCATTCTCCTTTCTCCTCTGCTTCTAACTGTAGTGTCCTCCTGCTGTCAAAAGACTCTGAGTGACATTGCATACGACTACAAAACCATCTTGCATGTGTTTCTTGACCAGGCTGTGAAGGTAAGACACACGCAGGCTTCATAGACCTTATTCATGTAACGGCCATCTCAATGGCGGTTCTCAATGCTAGCTGGGCGTGGGGAACTGAATGTAACTGAGTGTCACGTTCATCTATAGCCTTTATACTGCCTGTGTTAGATTTTATTGAGACTGTTTGGCGGCAGGGTTTTACCAGGGTCCTATACAATTGGTCAAAATCTGAATCTGTCGGATTTCCTATTAGATTTTTTTTTTAAATAACAGAACTAGAGAAAAATAATTAGGGGGGGTTATTTGTGTCAATATGTTTGCACATTTTGTCAAGTTATGTGTTGACTTAAAATATGGTCACACGTCAGGAAAATAATTAGCTCGGGCTTGTGCTTTTGCACGAACGTGCCACTAGTTCACAAAATTGCACGTTCGAGGGTAGGCCAAATTCAGATGGCTTTGACTTTTTTTTTTAAGAGAACAGTAAAAAAGTGTAGATCAGTAGGCATAGCTAAAAGTTATATTTTGTAGAAGCTGTTTGTTCCATTTAATGTTGAATTATTGATGGAGGAAATGAATTATAGAGAAAAGCATTGTTGTGCATTTAAAGTATATATACGTTTAGTGTATGTATAGTATCTGTATGTAGTAGTACTTACCACGACAACACTTTTATCTTCTAGGGAAACATAAGTGTAGACTGCCCAGCGGCGACACCCAACTACCAACAATACAAGGTATAGATGTCGTCCATGATGTCGTATTCCTTGGTTGAGGGATGTATAATCACAGTCAAACATCTTGTTGTGTCAGTTAGTACATTCATAGTATAACTTTATTTGTATTTATTTATTTGTATGTACTTTTTCTACAGGTAGACTGCCACGCCATTTTTAAAATAGCCTGTAAAATGTGGCGATTGCAGCAGCCCGTTACAGAAAGCCTGGTGAAAGCGGTCCTGATCTCAGTGGAGTGCGAATGTCCTAACACGGTGAGACGCCACACATAGCCTGCTTTCAGACGAAGGCCGCAGCACTTTCTATTGCTGTGGTGGAAATACGCCTAAACTGAATTGGTTAATGTGGTCTGGCTGTGTGAGGATAGATTGCCACCTTCATCTTAATAATAAGAAGATTCAGTTCCAGCCCATGAAGCCCAGACTGCAGCTAATGTAAATATGTACATGTATATATTTCCATTAGCTGCCGTTTATCCAATCGATCACATACAATTAATATGTGCAATATAATATTATATTATGTGGAATGGACCAAATCAGTCAATCACAAGCAAAAAGCCTGTAAACAAGAAGCCTGTTTTTGATAATGTCATTATTATAACCTTTACCCTTACCTAAAATGCAGCCTGTATACTCAATAGCTTTTGTTGTTAAGTCCTACCGATTATTGCCAGCTATCACTGTTCAAGGCTAAATCAGTTTGTTAGCTTCACAATCATAATAATTGTCATAATACATATATGCTTATGCCCAATATACATGTATTATACTGATACAGTAACACGTTTAGGCTGATTGACATTGACACAGGATGTAATGTGTGGGTGTGAAACTGTAACCTGTATCTACTCAGGAATTTGCGTGAGTCATCTGCCACCTAGGGGAAATGGAGGTGTGTCGTGTAGTAGGATAAGCGTAGGATAGCTAATTTGTCAATTTCCCTGGAGTCGCTGAGGTCCCGTGAGTTGTGTGGGCTTCTCACTTGGGCTTTTAGATCAAATAAAATGATAAAAGTAGAAAACCTGATTCCCCCAACAGTCTCAACCTTTTCCCTGGATGCTTCCAGCTCTGGAGATATGTGAAGCTTTTCAGCAATTCACTCCGAATATATCTCCAGTGTCTAACGGCGGCGGCTAAATGTACCTCTTAGTTGAACGTCTCCAGTCACTTGATGTACTGGGTCAGACATACTACCTGACCCAGCGGTCTTTCTCCATGTTGCTCTGCCACGGCCTAAACAAGTCCAGTGAGGGGATGATAGCGTGGGTTGTCTTGTCCTGCTTAGTTTTTTTTGCCCAGACAACAGACAGAAACAGAACAGAATATTACATGCTTAAAATATTTTGTGTTGCATTTCTTAAAATATTTTGTGTTGCTTTTCTTTATGTGCATTTTTGTAAGGGTCCAGAAAAACGAAAACTCTCGAAACAGAAATACAACTATTTCAATTATTTAAATGTAAAAGATGTTCCTATAAATATGAATGCTAGTGCTTTTTTTCTATTCAGGTTTATATCCTTTTTATCTAAAAGTTTGGTTTCCAGCTGTAAACCATTTTTTAGATTTGAACCTACTCGATTCAAAAGCCCCTAAAAGCTGAGAGAGAGAGAGAGAGAGAGAGAGAGAGAGAGAGAGAGAGAGAGCGAGCGCGCGCAATATTGTTCTCTCAACGCACACTCACAAACTTCAACACTTTGTATGGTGGTCTTAAGCATTATACAACAGTTCCGAGTCATTTGATTGGACAAGAGGCGCTTTACAGGTGTTAAATAGACAACCGTTAATTACATTGACGATCATTATCTATCAACATATTCTTATTTCACTGGTTGCACAATAAATGGAAATATACAGATGGATGTGCATGATACAAAGAAGCTGGCCCCAACGTGTACAGTCCCTGACAAAAGTCTTGTCACTTATCCATTTTGTAGAAACAACAGCTTATAACCTGACTTTTAATTAATCCATTGGTTTTAGAAATGGCTCATATGAAAGCTAAAACCCTCCCAAATTATGTGTAATATACTAAAATGAATTTGCTTCACTGAAGAACGATTGATCATTTAATGAACACAGAAAGGTCAGATTTTGGCAAGACAAAAGTTTTGTCGCCTACAGAGAGTAATGTGAAAATGGAACAAATAATTTACTTCAAATACAAAAATATGTTGCATAACATCAGTGAATTAAGTAGTGGTGCTGTGAGATCCATATTTAATATCTTGTATGACTTCCATGAGCTTGAAGGACTGCATCTCCATGCGGTTTGACTCCATGCGGTTCGACAATGATTCATACAATTTATTGATGAAGTCATCAGGAATAGCAAAGAAAGCAGTCTTACATGCCTCCCAGAGTTCATCAAGATTATTTGGTTTCGTCTTCCATGCTCCCTCTTTTATTCTACCCCAGACATGCTCAATGATGTTCATGTCTGGTGACTGGGCTGGCCAGTCCTGGAGCACCTTGATCTTCTTTGCCTTCGTAGAGATGGAAGTATGCGATGGAGCACCATCCTGCTGCAAAATTTGACCCCTTTTATGGTTGGGAATGTAAGAGGTAGCTAATACTTCTGATATTTTAGGCTATTGATATTGCCTTCCACCCTGCAAATCTCTCACACTGGATGTAACTCCAGACCATGATTTTTCCGCCACCAAACTTAACTGTTTTCTGGGTGAATCTCAGATCCATGCGGGCTCCAGTAGGTCTCCTGCAATATTTGCGGCAGCTGTGATGTGTACTTCCATCTCTACATCAAAGTTCCTTAAGGTGCTCCAGGACTGGCCAGCCCAGTCACCAGACATGAACATCATTGAGCATGTCTGGGGTAGAATGAAAGAGCATGGAAAACGCATGGAAAACGAAACCAAAGAATCTTGATGAACTCTGGGAGGCATGTAAGACTGCTTTCTTTGCTATTCCTGATGACTTCATCAATAAATTGTATGAATCATTGTCGAACCGCATGGAGTCGAACTGCATGGAGATGCAGTCCTTCAAGCTCATGGAAGTCATACAAGATATTAAATATGGATCTCACAGCACCACTACTTAATTCACTGATGTTATGCAACATATTTTTGTATTTGAAGTAAATTATTTGTTCCATTTTCACATTACTCTCTGTAGGCGACAAAACTTTTGTCTTGCCAAAATCTGACCTTTCTGTGTTCATTAAATGATCAATCTTTCTTCAGTGAAGCAAATTCATTTTAGTATATTAAACATAATTTGGGAGGGTTTTAGCTTTCATATGAGCCATTTCTAAAACCAATGGATTAATTAAAAGTCAGGTTATAAGCTGTTGTTTCTACAAAATGGATAAGTGACAAGACTTTTGTCAGGGACTGTAGACCTAGACAAAGTAGCAAGCTAGTGGGCAGGAAAATGTTTGTCTGGCTTGGCAACAGTCTGGTCCCATTCCAGTTGAGGCACAATTGGTGTTGGCATTGAGTGTTGAGCTTTTTCTGTGATTCAGTCGAAGATAATCACAGCACTCCCTCTCGTGTGATATTGTTTCAATAATGCACACCCTTGGAACGCTTTGGACCAATCAGGATCAAGCGTTTAACAATGCTGTGGTATAAACACTATAACTATCACTAAAATACTTGAACAATCGAGTCAATAAAAAGAAACAATGACTTCATGGATGAAAGTAACTAATATCTAAACATTGTTGGTAACTGTGGTATAAGCAGAATAAACCACTGTCCCGTTATTGGAAAAATGGCTTATTCCTTACATCACTAACACTGCCCTGATCTTTCAGTTAGGTTCCAATTTCATATTTTGCAAATAACCAGATGATGAACAGGGTTGCCATGAGCTGAATAACCATGGGTTTTGCGTCCTTTTAGCTCTCCACTGTCCAGACCAGAGTATCCAGGCATCAGTCGGAGCAGAGAGCCGCAGGTACCAGACGTCTGTCAAAACACTGCCGAGCCAAGGCACTCCTGACTTCCATGAAGAATTGCTACGAGACGCTTTCAAGTGAGAGTGCGCTCAGCGACTCTGAGCTACCGACCTCTGTATCGGCGTGAGAGACTCTTTCTGTTCTGTATAAGCTATGCAACACTTCACTGGAAAGGAAAAATTCAGTTCAGCTATCCTGTCAAATAGCTTCATTACCCACTTGCAGCTAAACCAAGTGGATCACATTACGAATGACTACATTTAAAGTGAATGTATTAAGTTTCAAGGAGCAGCTGAGTTGCGTTTATATGGAGCTGTGAAATGCCGTAGCTATTTTTAGTTCTTCCTTTGCACCTTTACTTCTGCATTGTTCAGAGGAACACGGTGATGAATCACGGCACATTTTGATCTGGCGATTATACCTGTATCACATAGTTGGTGAGTCTGTGCCAAATGACTGGTGCACCTCTCACTGATAGTGTGGGAATGTTTGATGGTTTGTGGGCAGGTAGTGCACATTCTGTCATGGCCAAATGCACTGTCAGCGTCACATGACTAGTCTTGCTCTGGGAAATTTATTTTGTTGGGCTTTGATTAATGATGCCTTTTGATACGTACAATTCCAATAAATAAGATTTTGTGTGATGTGAATTCGAAAACTAAAAGTAGCCAACAAGGTAAAAAAATGTTACTTTCATGGTATCATTTGTCAATCAACATTAGCTTTTAGAAGACATGGTGTTGGCTGATATGATGGGCTGAACATCCTACTCTCTCCACAAACTGCCATCATTCTTTCCACTCTTCCTTCAAGGGCTATGCATAGCATTAAGTACACCGGCAGCTAGAAACCTGCATAACCAAGTAACTTTATAACCATTTTTTCAGTTTTAGCACCGTTAATTATCAGAAATAATCTCCGTCCATACTCCCACACCTGAAAACGCATATCACATGATTATTCACGTACACCGGGCATGCACTTGCCGGTATAAACAGGAAGCAGATTGTATACTCTGCGGTTGGTTTCGGTTTTCTCCTGGAGAGGGTCACGTGGTGGGGTGTGGCGAATCGGGGAAGGACACGTCGTGACTGATGAAACCCAATCAGGAAGCGAACGTGGGTGTCTGCGCCATCGGTCTCTAAAATCTCTAGTATCTGCCCTTCCTGTCTAGTCCAGATTGAAACATAACCCCGGGGTTACAGGTGTCCAGGTTCATGTGCATTGCATAGCTCATGCTCAATGTTAACACACACACAAACATCCATGTATGATTTACATGTTTCTTGTTCAGGGTGTTTTATTATTGTTGAACGTACACATTAATAATTGCATGACCTTACTCGGTTATATAGTAAGCACAGTGAACAGCCTTTGCGGAGTGAGTGTTTGTGTGCAGTAGAAGGATGTGGGCAAAAGGAAGACCCAGTACTTCAGTACTTGACATAGATATGACAGTAGCTCGCAGAATGACACAACCGCAAATGAGGGAGATGAAACAATTATAATTATCTTATATTGCTCCCCCCCCCCCCCCCCCCCCCCAAAGATATGGGCATGTCAATCATTTAATTATAAACATACTTGCCTTGTTTCATTCAATACTGATTCAGGTGAAACACCCGTGTGTGTTTATTATTCTGATGGGCATTGTGCAAAATGGGTTCATACAAAGCTACAAACTAAACCTCACCACATACACCAATTCAAAAACGTCTGATCAATTAATAACATTCTGACGGAGAAGAATATGAAAATAAATAACCTATTTAATTGCATACAATTAGCAGAACATAATGGGACATGAGCTATGCTACAATTCGAAACAGTGCTGAGAAGCGTAATTTTATTTTCACAGCACTGAAAGCGGTTTTAGACACGTGTGCCAGTCATTATGAACCTTGAAACGTTTTACCCAAATAGTACTACGGTTGACATTGTGCAACTTCTTAAAGTGTTCAGTAGTCAATCGTAATACACTTCACTGTGAATCTATTCTGCTAGTGAGGAGGACAGGGCCCAGTTTTAGTTTATGGGGATCAAATTACTTTTCATCACAAGTGGTGCCTTTTACGGCATACAAAAGTTTAAGCATTTTCATCCACCAGACATCCTACATATGAAGGGGGGGGGGGGGGGGGGGGGGGGGAAGGCAGCAAGTCCTTGGCAGCAGTACACGCTCTGCTAAGCCTCTCGTGATCAGTGGTACAGCATAGGTGTCACACACACACACACACTCACATACACATCCTGCGGACGCCACACTCGCAGCAGAACTTGGCCGCCTCCACGGGGTACTTGGTGCCGCACTCGTGACAGAACTTCCCCGTCGCGCCGCCATCCACCTCGTTGCCACCACCGACGTCGTTCCTAAATTGGGGGGTGGGGGGGGGGGGGGGAAATGCCAGAGTGAGAACAACAGACACAGGCCCAGTGTCATACCAGGTGACGACGGTGCAGAAGAAAGATATAAAGTCACAACACAAAAGATTTCACATAATATACAAAAGAGTCAGAGCCATACATTACATTCCACGCAATAATAAAACCCCGCCCCCCACATGGCCATGCAAACCTACAAGGAGAAGCACTACCTGGAGTTGTTGCCGTCCACCTTCCTCCTGTTTAGGCCACTGGAAGGGACGCTCTTTGCTGAGCCGTAGCCGTAGCCGACTGGCCGGGTTTTCAGCCCCACTCTGGCTCACAGGAGAGGGACAGTACAAGTCAATTTGAGTTGAGCAGTTCGCAGTACACCCAGTTAAAGTTTCAGTTATTTATCAGTCAGTTATTTATAATCAGATGTAGGTTAACATAGGGTCAACGCCACAATGACGTGAACAAAAACCGTTGCTCAGTATCAGTCCTAGCAGCAATCAGGGTTGACTGACAGATAACACACGGCAGATATGCGATGTGTTGATACATAGGTTAATGAGTGGAGAAGACGGAAGGCCTAGTGGTAAAAGCTCCTTACATCTGGTGGTACATGCGGTCATGCTCCAGTATCATCTGCCAGATGGTAACAAGTGGCTCATTGCCACTAAACAATTTTGGTAAATAGTACCCTTAGAACCGTATTAAAAGGGGATTCGGAAAAACTAAGACCTTTAATTTCTTCACGATTTTATTCTTAACTTAATATACCTTGCTTGTCTTAAGTTGTCACATTGAGAAGTTATGCGTTGATATTAATTGATAATATCGATTTTAGTTTTAATTGGTTCTATGTACAATATGTTTTCATCTCATTGTAAGGTGTTGCTACTCACTGATTCAGAATTTGCATATTATAATATAGAAAAAGACAGGTCTAGGCTACTACACACTATGCTCACTATGCAATTTGTTTATCACTTGATTGATTTTCACTTATCCATAAACATACCCCAAAAGTGAGACTCTACTGAGTTGCTAGGAATGGAATACAATATCTCTGTGCAGTGTGTGCTGTTGATAGCTGTTTTACAGCCTCACCTCAGCTGCACCCAGGATTAACCATTTATCAAAATACACTCAGGAGAGAACCACTGTCATGGCAGCACTTAACATCTGCTCGGCGTATTACATCTTGCCCTCTCCAATAAATGCGTTCTGAAAACATCTACCTGTGTCGGAGGGCCCCAGCAAAAGCCACTAAGGTGGCGTGTGGGAGGGGTGAACTGGCACAAACTTCTTTAGAAATAAATATAAGAACTTCTTCTTCGGAAAATATTGAGGAACTGCAGTTAGGAACAATTATTAGGAACTTTCTTCTTCGCAAACTTCTTAATAATTACCTTAAGATACTTTTGTGAATCTGGCCCCTGTACCTAACCCTAGATCTGTTTTGCGTTTCCACCTCAAACCTAACCTCAGCTACCCTAAAATTTAAAAATGGCGGGTTTGTGCGTTCCTTGAGTCCTCTGTCGCGCAAAGCGACGATTCTGTTGACCATTCAACAGTCTGCAGTGTTCCTAGCTCCACCTTTAAGTCCCGCGTCAGTGTGCAAGGAACCTCAACAGAGGGGTAGCGGAAAAACAGGACAGAACAGATGGTTATTTTTCATACCATCCAACTTGAAGCGTCCTCTGTGATGTGCACAACGAGGAACCTGAAGCTGCTGTTCCTCTGTGATGTGCACAACGAGGAACCTGAAGCTGCTGTTCCTCTGTGATGTGCACAACGAGGAACCTGAAGCTGCTGTTCCTCTGTGATGTGCACAACGAGGAACCTGAAGCTGCTGTTTTCTCGGTGATGTGCACGAGGAACTTGAAGCTGCTGTTCCTCGGTGATGTGCAAATCAGCACTGAGGACCTCTCTTGGACGCTATTCATGTGTTCATGAGTTAATTCATGTGTGGGGAAAGTGTGTAGCAAATCAATGTAAATGTGCACATTGCGCCACAAAAACGAGTCCATTTGTAATTCTACATCTCAAAAATGTTAAATAACGTTTACATCTATTTGCTGCAGACTTTTGGCACATCAGTGAACTGGGCATGCCAACCTGTCCATTGCTGTTTCACTCGCAGTTACAGTCTCAAAGGGCTTCACAGGTCCACTTTGTACGACACCCCCCCAAACACTAGTAAAGGGCAATAATGTCATGATTTGCATGCGTGTGCGGTGTAAACTGGAAGAAGACGAAGAAGAGGAAAAACTGTCTTTGACAATACACAGCTAAAACTCAGATGCTATTCATCTAACTATAAAGGCAGGATTGTCTGTGTGTCTGCGTGCCTTCTATTCCGTCGATTATCTCGACAGCCGTTCGTCAAACTACTGCAACAACGTCCGAATAAATAGACTAAACCAAAGGCTTGATAAGAAATACATGTATGGTAATATGTAAACACAGGCTTCTCAATTCTATGCAACCAACAGTCGTATCAGTTTTTCATCAAAAGACATTTTAAATATGGTTTATTGACATTTATAAGACAGACAGTTTGGGTCTTTGATTCTGATTGGCTCAAAGCCATTGTAAAATACTCACTATAAACACACACTTGTGACCACATAACAATTCATCTTTATTATTAATGTGCCTGTATGTTAAAGCCTGTATGCCAGCTTGGGTTGCTTGGCAACCATTTTACTATCTTGAGGAACGATATTTATATTATATACTTGCTGGAAGAATGATGATTTGTTTTCAATAAATGATCGCATTTTATGTTGCTGTGTGGTTATTTTGTGAAATCTTAAAAGGTAATCTATAGTAACCGTTTTAGCAATCATTTTATAAAAGCAATAACCCACTTGAGGCTGTGATTTACAGTGATTTTAGGACAGCTAGGGGCCTCTCTTGGCTCATTGCTTAATTTGATTTTTACCTTGAACTCCTCCGCATAGCTAGCTAACTGGCTTATTGTGTGTGTGTGTGTGTGTGTGTAGCTTACTGTGTGTATGTGTGGCTTACTGTGTGTGTGTGTGTGTGTGTGTGTGTGTGTGTGTGTGTGTGTGTGTGTGTGTGTGTGTGTGTGTGTGTGTGTGTGTGTGTGTGTGTGTGTGTGTGTGTGTGTGTGTGTGCATGTGCGCGTGTACCAACCCTGATGGAGGACTTGTGAGGCTGGACGGGACGCTCCTTGCTATACCGGAGGAGGGCTTACTAGATGGGATTCCTGCGTGATGTAGGACATCAGAGAGAAGACTGACATAAGAACAACGGCCAAATCTGACCGCTGGTTTTCCAAGCAGTTCGGTGACCCCACAGTGGTAAACACAAGAGGCCGGGTTAGGGTTAGTGTGTTGAGAATCTGAGGAGCTTGGCTCTAAAATGCAACAGAAAACCATCAGTGGAAGAGACCAGGTGCTGACCCCGGAACTGGAGCGCACTTTCAGCCGGAGTGGCTCCATTACCAATGCATACTTTTTCTTTTCCGTAAACAAGAATGTGCACAGAATCACATTAAGAATTCAAGGATTCATGTAACTGTTCTTTATTGTAAGAGTGAAATAAACTATTAATCCCTCTATTTTTTACTCTGCCCCTAAAATTTCAACTTATGAGCACAGTGCTCCCAGGGAAAAAAGTCAGCGTCAGCCCTGTGACCAAATGCCAAGCTTCTTCACAAGTCGCTAAACCTTAACCAAAACAGGAAGTGCAGTGTCTTTACTTTCCGACATAATCCACCACTATCATCTGACTGACTGGACAGTCTTTGTTTCAAAACAGCAACGCCCAATGGGAAAGCACCAATGGTCTAACTCACTCACTCACTCGTGTCGCGGATATAGGGCTGGCCTGTTGGCTCTTGACCCCAGGGAGGATGTGGGTAGGGTCAGGGTTTCAGGAAGAGACACGCCCACTACAGTTAATTGCCAGGCCCCATGTGATGAATCACAATGTTTCCTACCAGAGATCTGTCCAGAGCCGGACCTCTGTGGCAGACGAGAGGAAGAAGACTGAACCGACGGAGCTGGTGACACGACAACGTTGGCCTTCTTGATTGGAGCAGAAGGCTTGGACTGCAGACAGACAGAGAGGGAGAGAGAGGAAGGTGGAGAGAAAGAGACAACAAGGGGGAGAGAGGAAGGGGGAGAGAAGGATAAAGAGAAATTAGAGCTGTTACACAGCATTGGCCCAAAGCTGTGGTTACACTTCTATCCCAGAGAAGGGTGACGTGTGTGGACAAGCTGTGTTATCTGTGTAGGATGGGGGACTATGGCGAAATGCATCGGATCGTGCCTTTATTGTTGTTGTACTTGCAGGCGTGTGAATGACATTCCTGGTGTGGTTCTGCTGGGTTGCATTGGCACTGGGTTTGAGGCAAAGAGAACATGAGAAGGTTTTTACTCAGCAGGATGTGTATGTTTCCGAGGCGCTGGTGGTATATGTGGTTGTTGTGTGGCTCAGATCAGTGATTGTCTCTTATCGGTTGGGCATCTACATAGTAATATTTCCATATCACACAGTCACACACTGTTGTACACATACACAGAGCGATGAAAATTCAAGTAAATCTTGCAGTAAGTAACAGGTGCCGTCGTTAAAATGTGAGAGTTGTAAAGACAAAGACAGAAAAGAAAAGAGCGGAAGACAGCAAGATTTTGAAATTAAACAACCAAAAAAATGTCCCATTCTCTCTGTCCCTCTGAGAAGTTGATTGAACCAATCAGGGAATAAGCCAGAAATGAGCCGGAACGGTCTAAAATCTAAATTAGCTGGCAGAGGCAAGTGCAGTGAACTAGAAACCGATGCTCACTAATGGACGCTGATGGATGGCTAGGCCATTTGTAACCGAGTACACTAAAATAACCTACAGCACCTTTAATGCACGTCTGTGTGCGCACAAGCGTGTGTGCGCACGAGCGTGTGTGCATCTTACCTGCATGCGTGGGGGGATTTTCTTCACCTCCGCTACCACCTTGCCCTTGGGCATGCGTGCCGCTTTCTCACGGCAGAACTTGACGTGGCGCTCCGCGGCGTTCTCGCCGAACCTCCGCTGGCAGTACGGACACTGGATGTAGTCTGAGCAACGGCAACAAACTCTTTTTGTGATTTTTGTGTTTTTGTGTACTAGAACGATGCTTGATAAACTTGTCCAAAGGCAATCACATGGTTAGAATTTGTTGACGGCACACTTCACCAATTGTTCAAATGAACTGGTACAATTCTGGTTCATTTAAAACACGTCATGTATACCCAAACAAAACAGACGCACCTCAAAAATTCACACACACACACACAGTAAGCCACAAATACACACAGTAAGCTACACACACACACACACACACAATAAGCCCAGCATTCACAGAGACATTCTATTCCAGTGTCGTCATCGTCATCATCATCATCATCATCATCATCATCATCATGTGAACTCAATGAAGCAAGCCTGGTCTCTTCGTTACCTGGGTTGTAGGAGGGAGGGGGCGGCGGGGGCAGTGGCCCCCCATCCTTGATCACCTGGGTGATGCCCTTAGCCGCCCGGATGGTGGCGATGAAGTCCTCGTGTTCCCTGCGCCAGTTGGACTGCTTCTTTGGGGGCTCTGCCTGCCAGAGGGGGAAGGGCGGGGGGGGGGGGGGGGGGGGGGTGGGGGCGTTGATGCATAAAGAGGGGAGGGGTTTGTTCGCTTTTATTAACTTACCAAGCATCTAACCGCTACCCATCTTACCAGATAGCATACGAGCAGATAGTGTCCATAGAAACCAAATTGAACCCAGGGAGGAGTTGTCCCACAAACACACCTTGGACAAGTCAGACAGCATCAGCCCACAGGAAACTTCCCCTTTAAGGAGGAGCTCAAACAAAAAACAAAACCCACAAGTTTCGCTGCTACAATTCACCAGGACATTTCATCAAAGCCATTTATCCACCATGTAAGCTAAATATATTGCTACAACAATAATGCTAATGGTAATGCTAATGGAATCAACAGAACCTTTTGTTAGGTATTCTTAACTACAGTAGACTGTTGCACGCAATATCCAATATCCTTTTATTGTTATACAACACTGCAAACTGCACATAGTTGCACATGCATCATAAATGTGCGTCTAATGATTCATGGCAGAACTAGTTCACTGGCCTCGGTGCTGCTGACCAGGGGAACATGATAGGTTCATGACATTCCTTAGCCTTAGCTATTTTGTGACACGCCCAGTACAGCTGGTGTGTTTGGTAATGTGAATTGACCAACTTTAAGGTTTTAAACTTAGGTCATAAGAGGCCATTTACAGAGTCTCCACTATTAACACTTAATTATGTTCACCCTCAAACACAAGTGGCGATTATACAAAATCCATTAAAAAGTATATATCAGGTGTACTGTTTGCCTTGGCCATCTGACAAGTGGATGGTCACAGGACACTCAAGACCACGTATTTCTACAGAAAATGCGGAAGTCTGTGTAGCCATTGGAGGGAAACTCTGGCGGTATTGCCATGAGGCAATGTAAACACAGACAGAAAATACTTCCCCACCAACTGGACTCTGTGTGCCTTGGACTAAAGACAATAGGCTCAGTCCCAAGGTAGTGGCAGAGACTTATGGTCTGCAATTCAACAGACAAGTTGCTGAAATGTTGATTTTTTCCCCCCATAGCAACTCTATTTAATCCCTTTCTTTGGCTTTTAAAAAGCCAAATAGAAGAAAGCATTAAGACAACAAAAGAATTAAAGACTGTGAGAAGAGAAATGTGTGGAGTATTACGATGTTTAGCGAGTGGTTAGTTTTCAGTCCATGCCGTCACAAGGCTTGCCATTACTTATGTGATTGTTGGTGTTAAAAAGCATCATTAGTATTTAAATATCATATAACATCAATAGAAGTGACAAACCTTTTGGTCTGAAATGTATAACCATTAGACACAGAGTGAAGCACTGCCAGCTAAGTGTATGTATGCATATATATATATATATATATATATATATATATATATATATATATATATATATAACAGTTTAAAGACAGAAAAGTAAAGACGAGTCAACTTACTTTCACGGAGGAGTGAGAACTTTGTGACTGAAATACAATTTAAAGCAGTTGAAAATGTTTAAGCGATTGCTGGCCACAAGAAATATGAATTGAACAGTAGCTCTGCTAAAACTTTTTGCTTATATGATGGGAAAGCCCAAGCCCTTAGTGTCACTAAGATGTGTGTTTTGCATCAGTCCCTCCATTCTAGAGTCCCAAACCTTTTACTGATCTGATGCTTCAGGAATACTGGTATTGATTTATCAGCATTTAGCCAAAACATTAGGTTATTTTGTTAAACATTATCTTCATCCAGCAACATAGTTCATTTAATTTATTGGAATCATTTGTGTTCGGTAGGACTGGGCGATCATTTTGATGTCATCATTAATTGTCGTACATTGCTTTGACCATCTTCATCGCTGGTCAAAAATACCAGACCTTAAAATTACACTAAGCTACCAAAGCCATGCACTTCAGCTGGATTTTCTAACCTTGGAATTTAGCTTTCATACAAACAAATGTTGTAACCACATCTTGATAGTGTGCAATTCCATTTACTTTTGTTTATGCATCTATAATGGCCCAGTCCTACCTTTGGTTGCCCTGCTCAGGTGTATCCTCACCTTTGCTTTGATGGGTTTTAGGGTGGGAATGTCTGTGCCCTCTGCCCTCTGTCTACTGGAGTCAAAGGTCTTCCTCTTCTTGGCTGCTGCCTTCTGGCATATGGGTGTGTGCTTCTTCTGCATGGGTGAACCATAGGATAGTTAGAGGAAAGCACAGAGAGTCGACGTGGTGATCTGTGCTTGGCTTTTATTATGTTTTTTATTAGACTGAACGATTGCAAGTTCTTCAAGTCACACAGCGGGTGAGTTTCTAATGGAAATGTGATACTCACATTAAAAACACATAAATACTGAGCATGTATGATGGTGTGTGTGTGTGTGTGTACTATCATTATTTAAGGCGCTGGCATCTTGTGCTTGCCGACAATCACTGTGGAAGTAGGTCTACTTCGTACTGAATGAGCCTACTCATGCCCTATGAATAGTCTCTTTCTGTCAACCCCTGCCTGTGTTATGTCATGTTGTGGTTGTGTTACCAAGACTTTAGGAAAGAAGCTTCTTCCACAGATTTTACATGGAGTAAGTTCCTCAGCCGGGGGAGCTTCTCCATCTGTAGTAAACGAACAATACAAAATTGCATGTAAAACAAAAAACATGCATCCTCTGTCACAATGAATGTTGTTGGTGGTCCCATGTATCCCTAGATCACCATCTGTGGTAATAAGCCTCCAAAGCACACAATCAATCAAGTCAATTACTTACTTACTCCCCCCCCCCCCCCATATGTGTTTTATCTACACAGAAAGGGTTAGGGTTCACAGCTTCACCAGCCAGCCATGACTGTATGGCTTGCAGGCTTAGCAGAGGCTAAAGGCTGCAGCTAAGATGGACAGAGCTAAGATCACACATCAAGCTAGCAGTATCCTAGCCTTTATCCAAGCCCGATAGGAGAGACACACCCGGGAAGCTCACGTAGCAACGGCTACTACTACTACTACTACTACTACTACTACGAGTAGGAAGGACAGCCTGCAATATAGCGACATTGCCTTTCCCCCCCCCTCCTCCTCCTCACCCTCACCTTCAAATTCATCCATCATCTCTGTGTCTTGTGTGTAGCGGATGCTGCTACTAGCAACTGGGCTCGTCTTGACGCCGCCCGCCTCGCGTCACCAACATCCCGGCACGTGATTGGATGAAAAAAATGTGAAAAGAAGGTGAGTGTAGTTCCTGGTTTTGACCACAGGGGGGGGGGCGCGAGAGGCGACCATTAGGTGTGAGCGCCCAATGGTTGTAGATGAATAATACTAATACTAATACTACTACTACTAATAATAATAATAATAATAATAATAATAATAATAATAATTTCTGTTTTGGGATTTTTTGATATTTTTGGTGATCCGTAATTTATTTATTTTTTTAAATTAAAAAAAAGGCAACGGGGTGGCCTAAAAGTATTAAGATGACCGTTATTAAAGACAACCACACCCAGACACGCCATGACACCAAGACCGCAGCACATTATTATAACAACACGTCAACCATTCGTCGTGAAATATACGGCCCTAATATTGACATAACCTTGCTTTCACTGAAAGGTCTTACTGTAAAAGCACATACGCACAAGCCTGCACGCTATCAGCGCATAAAAGAGCCACGTGACCTACAAATACGGCCTCCGTCGCCGTAAAACAATAAACTATTGACGTCCTTTCGACGTCGGTCGCCCCCTATAAAAGGCCTTATCTGCGCTTACGCACATGGCGTAGCGTGCGTGCTTTGCGTACCGCACGCGTACGTCGCATCTGCCCTGGGCTGGTACCGTATTGGTGAGCGCGCGCAACGCAGAGACTGGGAAGCATTGACCGAAAACTCAGGTACCGTGAACGTATTTTTATCCTATTGATGCTTTTGCGTTTATTTGTGTATATACACAAATAAAATGGCTTTTTGTCTTAAACCGTTTAAAGGAATGGGGGTCTGCAATGTCTGTCAAGAGTATTTAGGATGGGGGCATTTTTTTTGTTTTGTTTTGTTTTCAAATGGCGAGTAAGTCATTACAGTTGTGGGGTGGTAATCTAACCCCTAACCAATTATTTTGAGTTGATTTGGACTTTATCTCACACCAAAATTATGATTTTTGTTTAATGGCCAGCGAGAGAGAGAGAGAGAGAGAGAGAGAGAGAGAGAGAGAGAGACAGAGAGAGACAGAGAGAGAGACAGACAGACAGACAGACAGACAGACAGACAGACAGACAGACAGACAGAGAGACTTGTGTCTCAGCTCTCACTCACTATACTGCATGCTATATTGTGATATACTCTACGGCTGCTCTTGTTGATTTGTTATTATCTGTTCCCCCTGCTCATCTGCACAACAACGTGTTGGTATGATTGGTATTATTGGCTGGGTTGTGGGATGGTGACACATACCGTTTGTCCTGGGTCTATTTTAGGCGCCCCCCCCCCCTCTATGTCCTGCAGTTGATGTCATGTAGGGACACGGTGGCAGCACTCGCAACAGGGCCAAGGTTCAGCCCTCGCCTCGCCACAGTAAAGCATGCAGCGCTGCTGCAGCAGCTGCAGGGACAGCTTGGACACAACTCTGTGCTAAAGTGCACATATGCATTTGCCCACGTGCACTTGCACACACACACACACACACACACACACACACACACACACACACGGTATATACATACATGCATACATACATGCATACGTATGCACACACACTCACACACGTGATATACTGTATATACCGTGTGTGTGTGTGTGTGTGTGTGCACCTATGTATGCATGTATGTATATACCGTGTGTGTGTGTGTGTGTGTGTGCACCTATGTATGCATGTATGCATATACCGTGTGTGTGTGTGTGTGTGTGTGTGCATGACAGTATATAATATACATGCATACATACATGCACACACTCTCACACACACACACACACTATCCAAAAAGCATACAAAGCACATACATGCACTCACAACTAGAAACAAAAAATGAACGGTGCATTCTTGTATAGACGGGTTTCGCAGCAGACATGCGTGCGCGACCAGGGGGCAGAAAGCTGTGGACTACATACAGACTACCGTCAAGATGGCAGGGATTTGCTGTGCCCTGAACTGCGCTAAGTACAAAAGACAGGGATAGAGTATATGGTCAACCGTCTGTGGGGTTCACTCCTTTAAAACAAAACCAGAAAGGCCGGATGATTTGTATGCACGTAGTTTTCCTTCAGTAGATACAACTAGGCTTTTATATCAGACACGTGTAGGCTATAATATCCTATATCAGGCCGTACCATAATGGGTCATTTGGACGTAGGCTATCCAATATCTATTCATGTTCAATAATAATAACAATAATAATAATAATAACGGAGTAACATTTCCCCATTCCATCCCCATTAGTGATTGGTATAAGACGTCACCTGCCAACTCACCTGCCCATCCCCTCCCATTAGGGTTATTATAGGGCATTCATGGATTTTGTTGAATCTATAACTAGAGGTTTGATGTTTGTTTGCTTTTTGTTAAGTTTTAAAGAATTGCTTTTTGAATGTCTCCGCAAATGTCCAACAATAAGACGTCGCTTACTTATGGAGATAGCATAAGCTGCGTTGAGACACAGTGATAACTGTCAAACTGCCAAACATGACATTGACTGTTTAAAATCATCATCGTATGGTCACGTGGCTCTTTTATGCGCTGATAGCGTGCAAGCTTGTGCGTATGTGCTTTTACAGTAAGACCTTCAGTGAAAGCAAGGTTATGTCAATATTAGGGCCGTATTTCATGATGAATGATTGAGGTGTTGTTATAATGTTCTTCGGTCTTGGTGTCATGGCGGGTCTGGGTGTGGTTGTCTTTAATAACGTGTGTGTGTGTGTGTGTGTGTGTACATAGGGGGAGGGGGGGGCCGGGGGTAACATCTGTGTGCTCTTGGCCCCTAATACCATTTCAGATGTGACAGCTGAAGCAGAGCATATGATGCAGATGATGATGCCCCTGAAATAGCCCCAGCCAATCGCAGCGCACTCCTCTCAACAATGCTGGACATGGCCACTATATATATATATATATATATAGAGAGAGAGAGAGAGAGAGAGAGAGAGACAGAGAGTCAGTTAGTGTGATCAGACGCAGCATTGTTCACGTTGGCACACAGGTCATGTCGCACCTCTATTCCAGGGAAGGTGTAACGTGTGCGGACAAGCTGTGGAGAACGGTGGACCACGGTCACATGCAGACATCGGATCGGGTCCTTATTGTTGTTGTACCTGCGGGCGTGTGAATGAGATTCCTGGTGCGGTTCTGCCGGGTTGCATTGACAAGGCAAGGCAAGGCAGCTTTATTTATATAGCGCATTTCATACACAATGGCAACTCAATGTGCTTTACATAAAACAAACATTTAACAGTAAGAATTGAAATTAAAAAAATAATAAAAAAATAAAAATAAAATAAATAAATTGGCACTGGGTTTGAGGCGATGAGAACGTGAGAAGGTTTTGCCTCAGCAGGAGGTGTGTGTTTCCGAGGCGCTGGTGGCGCATGTGGTTGTTGTTGTGTGGCTCAGATCAGATTCGACGTGTGATTGTCTCCTTGGGTCAGTTTTAGGCCTTACTCGTAAAATGGATTAGAGAGGCGAGCTAGGTGGAGAGGCACTGTAATATATAATAATCATAATAATCATAATAATTAAGGGTTAGAGCTGATTCTCTTTAAGGACGGTGAGTGATGTGTTTTTTTCTCAATGCTTGTAAAGTCATCAATATGCCAAGCTTTTTGTATTTTATTGTTATGGGGTGATGGGGATACAGATGTCGGATCAGGGGCGGACTGGGAACAAAAATCGGCCCTGTCAATTTTGTCCTGGACCGGCCTTGGAGTTGCGCGATTGTTGACGGGGGGGGGGGGGGTGCTGCGCGATTGTTGACGGGGGGGGGGGTGCTGCTGCGATTGTTGACGGGGGGGGGGGGGGGGGGGGGGGGGGGTGCTGCGCGATTGTTGACGGGGTTCTTCAAAAATAAATTACAAAAAATCGAAAAAAATAAAGGGCCGACGGCCGACGGCCGTAGACCCACACGGCCGTTCTGGACTTCTCCAGAACTCACAGATGGCCAGTCTGCCCCTGCGTCGGATCCAAATCCAATATCGCTCAGCCCCAGTCTGGGGGAAAATGAGGACAGCACAGCTGTTTCCCTGCTAGCTCTCCAGGGCATCCTAACACAGTGAGGGCTACCCAGCGTTACAATGTCAACCCACAACACAGGGATCTAAGCTGAATTTCCACGGCGTGTGGTGGTGGGATCATGGAATTGCCATGTGTTTACTGTCTACTGCATGCCTCTTTCTCGCCTAACCACTTCTATTACTTTGTATTATTCACTGTTTTTTTGTTAGTTTTTGTTTTGTTAGTTTTAGCTTTTGGCCTCATTTCCCACACTCTTTGATATTACTATTGTAGCCGGTGCCAAACCGACAGATTATAAAGGATTAATTGTGGGGATTAGGTCATGAAGTAAAAAAGGAAGAGGATTCACAGGGATATCCTTTGTCACATGTTGTCTGTGCCATTACACAGGAGTAAGCAGATAGTGGATCAACTTTGCTTCTGCCAAGCCTACATGTTTCATTACCAGCCAAATTATCAGATATAATCCAGCTAAGAGCCAGTGTGTGTGTGTGTGTGTGTGTGTGTGTGTGTGTGTGTGTGTGTGTGTGTGTGTGTGTGTGTGTGTGTGTGTGTGTGTGTGTGTGTGTGTGTGTGTGTGCCAGGCCCTGCTATGGTGAGATGTGTAAGTGATGACGGATGCCGAGGCGATGTATGAGAACTTCATCGTCTCCCGGCGCTCAGGCCGCAGGAACGCCATCCTCCCGGTGGACGGCAAGGAAAACCAGGAGGGAGGTTCCTCCGTCTCCGCCGCGGTGATGTCCCATGACCTGGCCCAGCTCCACGTCAACAAGTCAGGTGAGAGACACCGTTGATTGGTTGAGGCAGATTGAATGGAAACAGTATTCTCTGACAGGTAAACTGAATGGACAGACTGAATGGACAGGTCGACTGAGTACACAGGTAAACTGAATCAATAGGTAGACTGAATGGACAGGTAAACTGAATTGACAGACTGAATACACAGGTAAACCTAATTTGCAGGTGAATTGAATCAATAGGTAGACTTAATGGACAGGTAAACTGAATGGACAGGTAAACTGAATAAACAGGTAAACGGCAGGTTCACTAAATAGACAGGTAAATCGTTTAATCTCTCACACCATCTCTCTCTCTCTCTCGCTCTCTCTCTCTCTCTCTCTCTCTCTCTCTCTCTCTCTCTCTCTCTCTCACATGCACGCGCTCTCGCTCTCCCCCCCCCCTTTCTCTTGTTGCCTCTCTCTATCATCTCTATCATTTCAGGAGAGGATCCTGAAAAGAGTCAGGACCCTGCAGCCAAAGAAGCAAAAGAAGAAGACAAATCTTCAGACGAATCTTCGCTATGTGACCGATCTAGACATTTCTAGAACGCATTTTAAACACCCTTCCTCACACCTTAAATAATAAGAAGGCATTGATGAGACATGATTTAACTAAGTAACTGCAAAGGAATCACCTATTAGCAGTGGCGGCCATATTGCAGTCCACTTTCCGCTTTCTGTTTCCGTGGTCAACCTCAAAACTGACTTTATGCCACGGCCAGTGGGGTGTTTCCGGTGCTCAATAAATTATACAGAAATGGGATGAGGGGGAGGGAAGACATTTTGGATAGTTCTTCAGACACTTGGAGATGAGCTGCACCACTTCCATGTAAAACCGGTATCTTCTGTGAACCAGTAGAACAACTCCTACACAAAGTTCAATAGTCCATGTAAACGTCATCATATCAGTGAACCATGCTCAACCAATCCACTCTCTGCTCTCCCAGAATAATAACTATTGCTATTTGCGGTTTGTGACAACGCATTGGTTGGATATACACTTATTTACACTGCACCATGTGATCTGGGAACCATTCATGGCCCATTTAAAGGAGGAAACATTCTGCAGTCTTTGCAGTGTGTCCTCCATTTTGTCCACTTGTATCCACAAGTAGAGTGTCATATCGTACTTTGCTGTGTCATGAATGTCATGAGAACAAATACATGCAGGTTGCGCTCAACTGCCTATATACTCATTCTGGAAATGTCTCTCTATAATGTCATATTTCATGTGAAATATTGTCTCTTCCCATATTTCTGTTTCATGTAAAGGGTTGAAAGATCATTTCATTATTTGAATGGTAATCATTTTTCTAAAGGAACATTTTCCAGATTGCGGTATTTGTAACTCAAGTCAAATCTACTGTGTAATTGCATTTAATTAAGGGATATATTTGCTCAGCACTACCAGTCCCAGGTTTACAATACTGACAATATTTTTTTATAACACAATTTTGTATTTTTGTAACTGTTTGTGTTTATTCTCATGTTGTTTGTCTTTCTTTGTTATTTTTTTGTATTGATCTCCCACTTTAAAAAACAACAAGTACGAATATGAATTATTAATCAGTTCCCTCTGTTTTGCATTTGATTCCCTCAGAAAAGTACTGCCTTAAATGTCAAGTTATATTGTTGAACAATGCATTTTGCCATTCTGAAATAAAAATGTTGGTTAGTAAAATTGTGCAGCCTTTGCTCCTAAACATTGTAATGGTCAATGTACTGCCACCTATCGAGTTGAAGTGTTTGTTCTCATGCGTGTTCATTACTCATTGGTGTATCTCTATGAATGTGAATCAGTTTTAACCCTCATCTGTTTATCTTGAAATGTGAAACTTTATGTGATTTGTTGTGCTGTTTTATCATGTCAGGAAATTTTAGCAAAATACGTTTTTAATCTCAAAAGGCTCTCCTGGTAAAACATGTAAATAAAATGCTTAAATACACACAGGAGAACACATGTTATGTATGTGTTGTATTGAATATGACACAGGTGTGATTGTTCATGAGACATTTGATTTGGGTTTTGACATGGACTTATTCCCGGGCTAATTGTGTTGTTTCAGAGTAGAAAAAATGATGTAGTAACTGAATGCACTGAAATAGACTGTGGCCGAAATGAGGCAATATTATTGATATGTTTATTGTTATAGTTTATGTTATGTATGTTGAGGGTTAATGGGAAGCTGTGTCTGAGGATATTGTTGGAGTTACACACACTGGCTCATTTGTAAAAAAAAAAAAAAAAAAAAAAAATCCCAAAAAAGATTTCTAAATAAAATTGTTAAAATTAATAATGTTGATGTCAACCCCTTAATGACATTAGGAATCAGCAGTTAAAAATAGTTGTAGTGACTCCAGATCTTAATGTATATATATTCAGATATGCTCTCATTCAATTCATTTTTAAAAGGGGTCAGAAAGGTTGTATAATTTTAATCAACTGTCTGTTATGATCTGCTACATTAGATCATTTTGGTCAAGGTTAAAAATATAACATCTTAATAAAAGCATTTAACATCGCCAACCAAGCCGTTGTGTTGTTTCATGTCTAATTCTGTGAGCAAAAAGAGACAAAAATGTCTGTGAAGTTGTATATTATTATTTGGGTAACACTTTAGATTAGGGACCACATATTCACCATTAACTAGTTGCCAAGATCATCGTTTATGTACAACAACTTCCTTACTTACTATCAATAAGCAGCAATTAGGAGGTTATTGAGGGAAAACTCTAATATTAAAGTTAATGGCCTAGTAGTTGTAGAATATGGTCATGCAGAATAATGCATTAATAAGTGCTTTATAATGACTAATAAAGAGCCAATATGCGTGCTTATAAGCAACTAATGGTGAATATGTGGTCCCTAATCTAAAGTGTTACCCTTATTTGTGTTAATGTGCTCTAAACACACTCTTTGTGTGCCGTTTGCGTGTGTGTGTGTGTGTGTGTGTGTGTGTGTGTGTGTGTGTGTGTGTGTGTGTGTGTGTGTGTGTGTGTGTGCGCGCGCGTGTGTGTGCGTGTGTGTGTGTGTGTGTGTGTGTGTTCCTGTGATGTGGTGCCATGGCCACAAGATGGTGCTACCAGGTTGTTTAGCAGCAGCCTGCTTTGTATGGAGGCATGTTGAAAAATTGCAAATCATTGTATGTCAATGCACAAATCACAAAAACCTGAATTACAATCATATTATACAAACATATTACAATCACTATCTGTCATATTATATCATCTCACTGCAATAGTTTGGCGGTGTGTTGGTGCATGATGGGGCCCAGCATCATCAGCAGGATGATCACACATTAGGACACATGCATTCAATAGGGTCTCGTTGCAAAAGACCCCCCAAATGTGTGTGATGGGCGACCCCTGTGTTTGGCCCACGCCACGATGCCTCTGTGAGAAGGGTATCAGTAATGTGTGGCGTGTGATCATGACTGGATCCAGGCGGTGTTTGGCTCCCCCTAGCGGTGCATCTTTCAGGGGTCTGCGTTTTAAAAAAAAAAAAAACGGACCCTCAGTTGGCCCATGTTGTGCTTGTTGGGTGTGAAGGTATGTGGCTTACAGTGTGGCCACATTAATTTAATGTACGCACTGTCGATGTATTGCGCGTAACTGTGAGTAATGGTAATGGTAATGGTAACTATTCAAATACTCTGAGAAATAACATCCGGGCTTTGACCTGGAGATTTGGGGTTAGCGGTCACATACAACGATTACATTATCTTTCCTTGCAGATCTCTGGCAGATCACACACACACACACACACACGCACGCGCACGTAAACATTATCAGAACACATTTAGGACATTGAGGACATTGTCCGGTCTGAAAATGTAAAGCATATGACATATTTATTAAGAAATAAGATTAGAAACTCCCACTTCAAGCTCTCGCCATCATATTTCAACAACTTAATGTGGGATTTAACCGCTCTTTGTCTTTTTATGCTCTGGGGAACAACCAGCATTTGCACAATTTTTTTAATGAATTTTCATGTAACGATTGTTTGTGATGATTGTGTGCCCTATTGTTCTGTGTTTAAGCTTTAGCTTGCCATCCTTAGCTTCCTTCCTTTTTAAAATTGTTTTGTTTTTTCCTGCGCAAAATCCCCATGTGATATAGGATATTAGGCCTACGTACAAAATAGTGTGGATGTCCAAACAGTGCTATCAATCAACAATATTGTAACATCCTGACACATTCGCAGTAAATTTAAAAGTAAGTATATATAAAATAATAAATACAAATTAAAACAACTGTAATGATTACGTCTGGATAAACTTCTGAACATTGATTCAGTATTCTGTGTATTCATAGGCATATCTAAAGTCCACAGCGAGACATCAACAACTCTTCATCCTTTTGTCAAACTAGACTTTATGGCGCCGGTGGCTGATAATGTATACCTACAGTCTGGTGTTGCTTCTGACCCCCCCCCCCCCCCCCCCACACACACACACACACACACACACACACAACATAACTAAAATACATGGACTAAAAAATGACACTTATGCTAGTCATATGCTTAGTCAACTAATGTGATTACATTCGCTTAATCCGCCTGTGTCCTCACCATATCCTGCCTGCAAGGAACTTTTTATGACACCTCCAATCTGTTCAGATTGGAGGTCCAGTCATGCTTCGCAGAACACGACCATAACTGCCTGCCTGTAACTGTATCTGGGTAACTGTGTCAATGTGACCTTAAAGGGATAGTTCTGATTTTATTGAAGTGGGATTGTATAAGGTACTAAAAAAAAGTCAGGTGGGCCTTTTTTTAGGCGGCTAAAATACGCATTGCTTAGCGTCTGCACTGGTACAGCTGTCTGCCTCTAGATAAGTACCTTCTACTGTAGCAATACACTGACTCTAGATAAGTACCTTCTAATGTAGGTAATACACTGATTCTAGATAAGTACCTTCTACTGTAGCAATACACTGACTCTAGATAAGTACCTTCTACTGTAGCAATACACTGACTCTAGATAAGTACCTTCTACTGTAGTAATACACTGACTCTAGATAAGTACCTTCTACTGTAGCAATACACTGACTCTAGATAAGTACCTTCTACTGTAGTAATACACTGACTCTAGATAAGTACCTTCTACTGTAGTAATACACTGACTCTAGATAAGTACCTTCTACTGTAGTAATACACTGACTCTAGATAAGTACCTTCTACTGTAGTAATACACTGACTCTAGATAAGTACCTTCTACTGTAGTAATACACTGACTCTAGATAAGTACCTCATACTGTAGGTAATACACTGACTCTAGATAAGTACCTTCTACTGTAGGTAATACACTGACTCTAGATAAGTACCTCATACTGTAGTAATACACTGACTCTAGATAAGTACCTTCTACTGTAGGTAATACACTGACTCTAGATAAGTACCTTCTACTGTAGGTAATACACTGACTCTAGATAAGTACCTCATACTGTAGTAATACACTGACTCTAGATAAGTACCTTCTACTGTAGGTAATACACTGACTCTAGATAAGTACCTCATACTGTAGTAATACACTGACTCTAGATAAGTACCTTCTACTGTAGTAATACACTGACTCTAGATAAGTACCTTCTACTGTAGTAATACACTGACTCTAGATAAGTACCTTCTACTGTAGGTAATACACTGATTTTTTTTCAATTTAATAGAAAAGCAAATGACTGAAGGAACAGTGCCATGAAAATGATTTGAGTGAGTGTGGTTTCGTTTCATTGATTTGATTTGATTCTATTAGCCTAGTGACGGCCACTCAATTTGATGTTTGTCATGGTGCTAACACGTGAAAAGGCAAAAAAAAAAGGCAAAAAAACATCCACCACAAAATATGCGCTTATTTTGATATTACAGTGTCAAACTTGTGCCTTAAAACGTTTCACTGAGTGAGTCATGTGCTTATTATAAACCATTTGTAGGCCTAGATGACCACTGATACATTTATTACACACAGCATACCATTAGATGTAGATGTTAAAGGGATAGTTCAGATTTTGGGTTGTATATAAGGTACTTATCTAGAGACAATGCTGTCTCCATAATAAAACAAATAAAATGGCATAAATTACCTCTTAATGGTATCAATAACAATCAATAACAAACCTCAATAACAAATCATCGCGAAATAAGAAAGAAATACAATGTTAAATACAATCAATCAGTAAAACAAGGGTATGGGTAAGCAAAAGTTGAAGCATCTGCAGCAAGCATCACTAGTTCAGTTCACAAACCATAGTTCAACATTTAGCATATAAGTGGAGTGCATATTATAATATTTCATATAATAATAATAATAATAATATAATAACACAGGAGTGTGTGTGGTTGATAGCTGGTCTACAGCCTCACCTGGCCTGAATCAGTCTGACTCAGGCTGTAAACCAGCTATATATATATATATATATATATATATATATATATATATATATATATATATATATATATATATATATATGTAACATAACCTTTGACTGTAGAGAACAATGGAGCACTGCATTAAAGTCTCTGCAAGCGCACTTCCATTTGAGTGGTTTTTAGTTAGTTAGTTGTTTTTTTAAGCACAATCACCTTGACACTATGAATATGTATGCTCAATTCGCCCTTCAGGATGCGACCAACGCATGACCGAGTTATCTCAATATTGACATGATAACGTACTGGAGACTCGAATATGTGTCATTTTTTACAGTACCCGCTGATGACATTTTTTAAGCTTTGTTTTTTATTCAGTGAACTTCGCCTGTCTCCTATTATTCGTCCCTGACTGCAATTCTTTAAAGATACCAAGACAGGACCTTGGCTCCTTTTGAAACTGCTTCCCTCTCCCTGTCACGGACATGTCCCTGTGTGTGTGTGTGTCTTCCTGTCCTACACTCCTGTCATCCATCAGCTCATCACCTCTCCAGTATGTCAACTCCGGCTTTCCTCCCACTCATCGCTGTTTCTGCCGTAGTGGTAGCCACCCGCCGGCTCACTGGTCTATTTTGATTTTCTCTGTTAGTGTCCTCACGCTTGTTACTTGATTTAATGCCTGTTTGTCTCCTGTGCTTCAGGATCCCGGCCAGCCTGTCTACTTGCCTGACTGCCTTCCTGTCCTGCTAACCTGCCTGCTTACTCCCACTCTCACGCTACCGCCGTCAACCACGCCGCTTAGTCGTCTCCATTCCAATCTCGCTTGGCTCTCCTTGCTCAAACTTTGTTCACCAGTGCTAAGTGAAAAACCTTCATATCTCATTTTGAGTATTCTTTATCTGAACCGGTTAAAAGCTGGACAATGTGCATCCACCTCAGCCTCTGCCGAAATACATTTTGATTGTGTTTTGAAATTGTAAAAGCCATTAAAAACAATAACCCCAGACACACAGGAATCTCAGAATAGACTGTGAATAAGGTCTAATAACCTAGAATATTTATTGATGTGACATATTCTGGAAAACAGACACATATTATTGTATGTAAAAATACAATGCTGTCTCCATAATAAAACAAATAAAATGGCATAAAATACCTCTTAATGGTATCAATAACAATCAATAACAAACCTATCATCGCGAAATAAGAAAGAAATACAATTTAAAATACAATCAATCAGTTAAACAAGGGTATGGGTAAGCAAAAGTTGAAGCAGAAGCAGTTTTGGATGAACATTTAAAAGTTGTTGTCCCAGTACTTGTGTAAGGAAAGCAGTGCATATATATATATATATATATATATATATATATATATATATATATATATATATATATATATATATATATATATTTATTTATTTATTTATACAGGAGTGTGGGGTTTTGAGGATGCCCCTGACTGTAATGCTATCCAGAGTCGAGCCATGAGGTGCTTGGGGTGCATAGATATACTGCAAAGTGGGCTATTGAAGGGGACATGGGATGGGAGTCATGCCTTGTAGAGCAGAGATGTGAAACAGTTCGGCTGTGGAACCGCCTTATCCAGTTGCCAGAGGAAAGGTTGAAGAAAAAGATCTTTAATCGGGACAGAGCACACAGGTATCCTTGGTCTAGAGAGGTTTCTGCAATATTTTCTCTTTCTGATTTATATTTTATTTTTGGGAACAATTTGCAGTGTAATATAAATTTAGTTAAACAAAAATTGCAAAAAGTCCATAAGGAACAATGGAAAGAGGAGATTTGGAAGAAGCCAAAGCTCAGAAATGATGTTCAAATTAAAGAAGATTACTTCACAGAACCTTATATAACATTTAATTTAAAGAGAGGGCAGAGGTCCCTATGTGCTCAGTTAAGAACTGGTACCTACCACTGGCAATTGAGGTAGGCAGATATAAAGGTATTCCAGAAGAGCAACGTTTATGTCATTTTTGTGATCTTGGTGTTGTTGAGGATGTGTTTCATGTGTTTCATTTTGTGTTTCATTGCCCTGTGTATAGTGACTTGAGAAATTGTCTGTTTGAAAAAATTCAGTTGAAGAACCCTGATTTATTTTGGTTGTCTGAAGGTAATATGTTGAGTTGGCTCTTTAATGAGGAGACTTTTATCTTAGCAAAATGTATAGAAAGGGCTTGGCAACTAAGACAGAGAACACTGTATCCAACAAAATAGGACATTTTTGTCATGGAAATTGAATGTTTTGAAACGTTTTCTTTTTGAATTTGTGGAACTGTATATTATGATTTGACATGTGGCCATCCTGGCTGTTGTTGTTGTCTAGTGTCTTGTAAGCCCATATGGGTTGGGCACCAATGGTACAGGACACTTAAATAAACACATCAATCAATCAATCAATCAATCATATACACGTGTCGGTAGGACTATTGTGGAATAAAATATCCGTGCATGTCCCTATGGAGCTCGTTATTCACGTACGCCCGAGCGACCTCCTTGAACGTCTTCCCGTCGAGGACCAGGATGAAGCCAGCCTGCCCTGGGTTCGTGCAGACCGACGTCACCACCACTCCTGTGAGGGGAGAGGAAATCAAGCCTTTCATTAGACAGAGAGAAAGAGAAAGGAGTTTTAAAAAAAATGAAGTAAAAAGTTTTAAAAAACAATGGATCCGTCTTCACATTTAAGGGATGCACTTTGTTTTGGGCCGTATTTGACTTGCATTCACTTAACTGAAGCTCAGCACAGCACTATATATTTTGTGCAGTATACCACCTAACAATGTTAGAAGCAATTACTGATGCTGTGTGTGTGTGTGTGTGTGTGTGTGTGTGTGTGTGTGTGTGTGTGTGTGTGTGTGTGTGTGTGTGTGTGTGTGTGTGTGTGTGTGTGTGTGCGTCACAATGTCAGAATGTCCACACAAACGTAAGAACTGAACTAAGCCTCAACTTGTTCGTAAAACTTTGATTTGAAAACCATTCATCGGACTCTTGGAGGCTAGTGCGTGGGTCCGCTTACGGTACTAGGACCACCGGTTGAGAAACACAGTTTCGGTAACACACACACACACACACACAGTATGATTGACGCACCGTCGTCCTCTGACTCTGCGTTGGGCCTGGGGATGAACACCGGCTCTGAGGGCCAGCAGTTGTCCTCGTTCCACCTCACCATCTCCCTGGTTTCTGTGTCCAGCTTTGCGACCTGCAGAGAGGGGAGGTGATGGGCGACAGATGTTTGAGGAGGAGCTGAGGCTTGAAGTAGGTTTACATGTTAACAACCCGGGAGGTCTGGTAAATTACAACACATTACAACTGACAATGTGTTTGTGTAATGTGACAGACCGACAGAAAGATACCAGTAGACAGATAGTGTGACAATCACGACAAGCAATCGCTTCAAAGACCACGTACCATAAACTCTCCAGCTGAAACTAGGCCAGCAGGTTATTAGGTTATGTGTTGTAAGAACAAATGCCTACGCTCCCTATACAAAATGTATTCTGATCAAGCCAAAACAGAGAACAAAGTGCAAGATCTAGTCAGTGCCATGTGGTGTTGAATACACAGAAAGGTCAAATTGTTAGTTCCCACCCGCAAGCTTATGCAAGGACGCGTTCTGAAGCTTATACAACTCCATGTGCAAAAGTAGGCTGTGTTCTAATCGGTTGTTTTAGTGATAACGACACGTTGTAAAGCTAAGGATAAAATTGTCACTTATAAACGACATGATGTTATTCTTAAAGGAGCAGGAAGACCTGCATAAACCTGCGTAGGGCCACGGCAACGTAGAGCCAGAAACAGCAGAAGAAACAGACTGTGGACACACGTGAGATGTAGTTTGTGCATTTGATTTGTAAATGTATGGAAATCTACAAATAAAACATAAACATAAGACCATCTGTATAAAATACACCACTTATCGTTATGTGATTATTATGCGGTGATGATTATTTCAACACATTTTGCACGATTCAAAACGCTTCCTTTTCCGTAGTCCAGTATATCCTGTCGGTTTTTTTATATAACTGGATGACGTCTGAAGAACCATCTCAACAGCAACATCGCTTCCAGTGAGGAAAGGAAGCCATTCCCTTCTGAACAGTTAATGTCTCCCTCAGTGGCACTGGATGATTGTTTGATCGTTGGACCGGACATTTTCAACCATTGGCACTCGAAATGTTTGGGCTGTTGGGCTTTGAAGATGTTGTTGCTTGTTGCGGCAAATGCGCAAATCCTGCTTCAAACTATACTTCCCAGCTTCTGTTAAGTCACTTGTCAATTCTCAGTTCTGCCAATGGCTTCCTAGTTGTGTATATATAGCATGGGCAGGAACAATCTGTTTCCTATTTGAAACTACTTTGTAACTATTCTCTATTCGCTGGCGTCAGCAGGAATGTGACATATTGAGGTCCCCGCTTGTTGGACACATACTGGTTGATGTGGCTGTAGGGACTCAAGTAAAGCAGTTGTTCATCAACAAAGGTTTTGCATTGTTTAAAAACAATAATCATGTTTTAATGTTACCTCTGTTGCCACAGCGGACTTCTCTGCACAGCATCCATAGACAAACCGGTGCTTCTTGCCATTGATGTCATAGTTAATTCTGGGTAATTCAAAAACCTATGGGAATGCACAAAAATGGTTTAACATCACTTGGGTTCAAACTTGACACATATATTTGGTCATTTAAGCAGGCAGCAGTTTATCCAAAAGCGTTTTACACAACACAGTCTTGTAGATACATATCTGAGATGGATACGTGTAATGAGCAGGTAGGGGTCACATGAGATGCGAGCGCCATTGACAAAATCAGTTTGATCGCTTGGTTTTCCATTGGAATGGCCTAACTTTTGTCGGACGCCCTGTTCCTATTTATTCGCTGGCTGAAGAAAAATACGAGTTTCTCTGAATATGAATGATCACTCACTCTCCGGGACCGCAAGTGTTAACCTTAACCCATAGACCCCTTTTCTGTTCATAAACCATAAGGTTAATTTGTGGTCAGGGCTTTCCCTGACCTGACCAGACACTTAGCAAACACGGGCTATAAGGTTTTTTGTTAATGTAACGTTTATCTGAATATGTCCAGCAATGAAACTTGGGAGGCATGGTTATAAAGTTATAACGTGCTACCAGTTATGAAGTGTTTATTTGTATGGCTTTATGAGGTTAGTATCTAAGCTCTTGGCTCAACCTCAACACGGCCACCATCAAGAGTTACCTTTTTACCTCTGGTATCCAAGAACGACGGGTCTTAAGTGAACGCACCTTTAGGCATCTTGCTTAGGGATGCCTACACTTAGACTGCTACAGATATCGGGGTTCAAACCCAGAACCTTTCGGCTAGGACACCCTAACCACCTGTGCCGAGTGCGATGGAGTTCATGTTTACCTTCGCAGACCACTTCAGGCGTGCAGAGCACTTTTCCATCTTTGTCCTTGACGGCGGTGGCTGTGGTGAGCGAGGTGGTCACCAGGTTCTCCCCTGCGGCGCCCTACAGACCAGAGGAGACACATCATTAGAACCATTTTGTACTTTCAGGTCTGAATTCTGTGTTTTGTTTTGACTGCAGCCGTTTGTTCAAAATGATTTGAAATGTTGGGCGTCTACAGAATCCTTAAACGGCGGGTTTCTGTGGAGAATCGTGACGGATAGTCATCTCAAAAGATGTGCAGTGCAATGTGCATAAGGGGTGAGGGTTTGGGGCGGGGCCAACATGGTGGGCCTATTTTGAACAAAAGCGTGTGTAGTGAGAAAAGTGTGTTGTGGAATAAACTTCATATAACACTTAACACTTAACTTGACAAAATAAGAGAGTTCAGGAGACCTGAAGTATGAAAGGTAAAGACTTTATTTGTACTTGAGAGCAAGCACAAATATAGCCGAGTTTGGTTTGACAATGAACTGATATTCTTGACTCAGACTTCAGGTTATATTGGCTACCTTTGTGGTTTCCTCCTCCATGCACTAATCTATGGAGGACTAAAATTGCCAAAATTAAATAAATAAATACACCATTAAATAATTACTTAAATGTGTCATTAATTAATTAAAATTGGAATTAAATACTTAAATGTGTCATTAATTCATTAAAATACCGATTAATTTTATGTTAAAAAAAACCCATAATCATTTCACTATTTAATTAACTTACATTTACATTTCATGATTTACATTTACATTTCATGATCCTGTGTTGCAGTGCTTCATGAATTGTCAAACTGTCAAACTCGCCCATCAAAGTCAGTGGGGTGGGGCTAACGCTAATCTAGTCTGATCCATTGCTTTGGTCTGAAGTAGAGTGCCTGGTTAGAGAAAATGGAGGATCTTCATGAACTTTCTAGGGAGTTGGTGAGAGACGTTTTAGACTTAGCAGAGGATGTGGAAGCAGGACCAGAAAGTTTTGTTTAATAGAGTATCTAAACCAACGTAGAGGGGAATAGCGCCACCCAGTGTATTGGAATGTGTTCACTAGCTCTGCATCAATCCATTTTCTGGAATTGATTTGCCTTGACCTTAACCAATCAGGCATTAGGATCCGCCTACCAACTTTGATGGGCGAGTTTGACAGTTTGACAATTCATGAAGCACTGCAACACAGGATCATGAAATGTAAATGTAAATCATGAAATGTAAATGTAAATTAATTAAATAGTGAAATGATTATATATGTTGTTGTTTTTTACATAAAATGAATCTGTATTTTAATGAATTAATGGCACATTTATGTATTTAATTCCAATATTAATTAATTAATGACACATTTAAGTAATTATTTAATGGTGTATTTATTTATTTAATTTTGGCACTTTTAGTCCTCCATACTAATCAACCAATCGCAACAACCTATACATTGTTTACTTATTCGAACCTAAAGATTAGGCTCCTCCCCTGTGGCCCTTTCACACCTCCACACCAGCTGGACATACCATTACACTTCTGCAGCACATGTCCTTGTGAGATAAAATTAACTACAAACTAAATCCCTGACTTGAGGTAGTTTACATATAACAAATACCAATCTTTAGCCTAGAAATCTAGACGCCCCTAGCGGCAGGCAAATTTAATTTGCAGCCAAGGGGCTCTAGCCTTTTGTCATCATTTTGCGCTGCTGGAAACAGAAAATCTGTCAGGCCAATCACAGCGTGAGGGGCGGAATCGGAAGCCGGGCTACCCATGACGACAGAGTTGCGACGGTTCCGTGTTAGAGGTAAACAATGGCTGCTGCTGCTGGCGAACGGTTGTCTTTCCACTCGGCTTTGGCCGCGACTCTTCAAGACTTGAAGTTAACATTTTCTTTGAGAAAAGAACAAAGAACGGCACTGAAGTCTTTCCTCGAAAATAAATATGTATTCGGAGTTTTGATTAATTACGTAGCGCCGTCGCTCTGACTACGTCACCTTCTTTCGTTGCTCTGATTGGTTGTAGCGCTATCCTATTGCGTGCAGAGGAAACTTGAAAGACAACCGTTTATCCCGCCCACACTGCCGATGGAGCAATGCCAGACCCTACTTTCTGATGTGGGTCTGGCTTGCCAGGCTAACCAATCTTAAGTAAAGTAACAAATGGTGAACAAAGATGCGTGGCAACCTGTATAAGCACAATGAAAATCACGTCTACCCAATAAATATTCATTCAATGTATGTCAACTTCCGTTGCCGCACCTTGCTGCGACTCGGGCACGAGAGTTCGTATGATTGTTTTATTGTTTGTTATGAGTCCAATCTAAGTTTGTTTCGTCTTCAAGAGTGCTGTTTGTCAAGTTTGTTAAGTGTGCTAAGTTCGTTAAGCTGACCCGTCAGAATGTGGAAGATTGTCAGTGTATTTCTGGTGATTCTGATCATCACGTCTATTGTCTGGGCGGAATACGCCGACGGACCGCCAGGCCTCCTGGAGACAAACAGGTGCCACGGGCTTACGGACGAGATTGGCTCCTATCCCTTCGGAACAGAGCCACCCCGACACCCGGTTTTATTGGAAGAGGTACCGGATCATCTGCGAGCGAGGAAAAGGGCCGCGCAAGCGAGGCAGGAGAGGTGGTATTCAGCAACGTCTCCGGCGGCGACACGGGAAGTTACCTCTACCTTCAATCATCTTTAGTAATGCGCGTTCACTGAGGAATAAAGTTGGACGAACTTCGCCTAAATACGAGGATCTGCCATGACTATCAGGAGTCATGCTTGATGATTTACACGGAGACTTGGCTCCAGGCTGACTTCCCAGACCAGCTGGCCCAGGTACAGGGGTTTACTAACGTCCGCTTGGACAGAGAAGGCAGCTCGGGGAAAAAGAGGGGAGGTGGAGTTTGCGTTTTCATTAAGGACTCCTGGTGCACGAACTATGTGGTGAAGGACAAGGTGTGTACACCCGATGTAGAACTTTTATGCATAAGCCTAAGACCATTCTATCTACCCAGAGACTATGGAAATATTTTTGTCTGTGCTGTATACATTCCTCCAAGTGGCAACGCAGCGAAAGCTGCACCACGTATCGCGAATTGTGTACACGAGCAATTACAAAATAAGCCCGATGCACCTATATTCGTCTTGGGTGACTTTAACCACTGCAACCTAAACAGCGCGCTTCCTGGGTTTCAGCAGTACGTTAAAAACAGCACTCGAAAAGACAAAATATTGGACAAGTGTTACGGTAACATAAAGGACAGCATCAGACATAAAAAAAGAGCCTTCCGAAACAAAGATACAATGGAACTGAGGAGCGTCCAAAAAGAACTCAAATGGAAACTGAGAGAGGCACGCGAGCAGCATAGACTAAAGGTTAAAGACACGTTTTTAACTAAGGACACCAAAAGAGATGTGGGACTGCATAAAGGACATGACAAACTTGAACAGGGGGGAAAAGGGAGCTCTATGTTTGTAATGAACTGGAGAGGGGCAAATGATTTTAATATGTTTTATAAGAGGTTGGATACTGAGGAGGGCAGGGACTTATCAGTTAACACATTATGTGATCCCATTAAGGATAGGATAGTAATTGACACTGATACTGTTGTAAAGGCTTTTAGGGCTTTGCACACAAGGAAGGCCATGGGCCAGATGGGATCTCACCCTTAATCCTGCATGAATTTGCCCATGAACTTGCACCAGCCTGGGGCCCATTATTTCAGCTTTCCGTAGATACACATAGTTTACCAACACAATGGAAGAAAGCTGTCATAATACCAGTGCCAAAGAAATCATGCACACGAGATAATAACGACTATAGACCAGTTGTGCTTAACGTCAGTTGTTATGAAATCATTCGAACGGATTATGCTGGGAGAGTTACGCACACAGGTCCAACATCTCCTTGATCCCTATCAGTTTGCTTACAGAGATGGGAGAAGCACTGCAGATGCGTTAAGCACTACATCCCATCTCATATTAAAGCACTTGGAAAACACCAAGGCATTCGCCAGACTACTTTTTATGGATTTTAGTTCCGCGTTCAACACAATTGTGCCTCAAACGCTTTTAGATAAGATGGATGTGAACCCTTTTATGATAAAATGGTACCAAGCTTTTCTCACTGACAGAACACAACAAGTCAAAGTTAATTCTACCATTTCTGACACTATTATCATCAACACTGGAGTGCCCCAGGGTTGTGTAAGTTCTCCCCTGTTATTCACATTGTACACAAATGAATGTAGAAATCATTAAACAAATAATTACATAATCAAATTCTCAGATGATACAGCCAGATTCAGTCTGATGATGCAGGATTCTGACGCCTCTGTCTACCCGTCAGAGATAGACAGGGTTGTGTTGTGGTGTGAATCTAATAATTTGGTTTTTAAATGGAGTATAACAAAATAAATTATCTTCGACCCTAGATCCATAGGTAATCATAACATAGTGACAATTAACAGGGAGGCAGTGGAACAGGTAACCACATATAAATACCTAGGTGTTATGTTTGATTCTCAGTTAAAATGGACCCAGCATGTTGAGGTTTTATGTGTGAGGATTAGCCAGCGTATTCATTTTCTGAGAAGGGCTGAGAGTGTTTGGCATTGATAAGGACATTATGCTAACATTTTATAGGGCTGCCATTGAATCCATTATCAGATATGGCATCATAATATGGTATGGGAACCTGTCTGTTAAACTTAAAGCTCAATTACAAACTCTTATCAAGAGAGCTGGGAAGATAATGGGTATGCCCTCCTATACCTCACTGCAAGAACTATTTGAGTGTAACAGTTAAAAAGCAAGGAATACAAATCTCAGAGGACACAGAGCATATTCTACATGGCGAGTATGAACTGTTGCCCTCAGGAAGAAGATATAGGGTACCAAACCACAAAACAAATAGGTTGAACAATCCTTGGTCCCTTGGTCAATCAAACTACTTAACAGTAAGCCTTAGTAGAGGAACGGAGTTTGGGTGAGTTTGAATTTGAGTTAGGGCAGGTGTCAATATATGTGGGGGTGGGGGGATGGGGGGGTTGATCTATGTATTGATTGATTATTATGTACTGTCTGCATTGGTGTAGTTTTTTACAATAGGGCAGTGTGCAATAGTTGTGTGGGGGGTGTCTGTTGTTGTGCAATATGTGTGTGTGTTGTGTGTGTGTGTGTGTGTGTGGGTGGGGGGGTGGGTGTTTAAGGGGGGGGGGTCTATTTTATTATCATAGGCTATGTATGGTGTGCAGGTACAGGGTGTGGGTTTGGTGTGGGTGGGGGGGGTTGGTCATGTGTGTGGATGTGAAGTTGACCCTATATCTATGTTTGCATGTATCTGTGTTTTCCGGGTGTCAGCTCATTTACTTTCTATGTTATATGTATGTGTCCTAACTTTTTTGTAACCATGCTCTCTCGATTGCACACAAGAGACAAATTTCCTCTACCTAGAGACATTAAAGGATCATCTTATCTTATCTTATCTTATTCCACCAATTGACTACAATACCACAATTTTATGATTGGTAGAATCCCATCAGAGTATGCAATGATTAAACTTTTGAGTAGAACGTTAACTAATAAAACATAAGTAAGTGTAAGTAGAATAGAGACAAAGAGACTAGAGTGTGTGACTGTAAGTGACTGTGTGTGACTGTAAGTGACTCTTCCCAGGTCTACTTTTAACGACAGTCACAGGGTTAGCAGTTGCCCCCGGCCCCCCCTCTGACCGGGAGACACAAGGGGAAGATACAGATGTGCGATTCTCTTGCTGTGTACTTAACAACTGCATGGGGCCGTATGGTCAACATAATAGACAAGGTTCATCCCAGTGTCGGCCAGGATGTTTCCAGGAGTATTTAAGGTGATTTAGTCACCTTTGATCAGTGACTGATCCTTGAGAACCTCAATATAAAGCTTCTGGAGAACGCATCATCTGTCCTGTTCCCTTCAGGCCAACCCTGAGAATCGAACTAATATTGGGGGGGCACTAAACATCTAAGAGTACATTTCTCCCACAAGTTGCAGGTTCGTTTCTCACCGAGTCCACCTGCAGAGGAAGTGCGAATCTCCTGTAGGCGGGTTGTTGTAGGCCACGCTCTGCGACTCCGCGTTCCCCTTCAGCTTGTCCAGGTAGAACATGTCGTAGAGGCTGCTGTCGTCGTAGCCGATGACGTCGAAGATCACGTGACCGTTTTCCTCGAAGGCGTTCACAGTGATGGTAGACCACCATTTGCCCCGCGTAGTACTTGTGCCCACCTCTTTGCCGTGTTTCTGTCTATCAGGTGAATCAGCGTCTGGATGGAATGAATAAGAAGAAGAAGAAGAAAGAAGAAGAAGATAGGAAGAAGAAGAAGAAGATGAAGAAGACAGAAAAAAGTAGAAGGGAAGGCAGAAGAAAGAAGAAGAAGAATAAGGAAAAGAAGAAGAAGAAGTCATGTCTTAAATTCAATTCAGCTTTGTGCAACCTTCCATATAGTAACAAGTAGTATGATCAGGAGGAAAAAAAAGGAAAAAAGAAACAATTCACAATAAATATATACCCAGTTATTAAATACAACTACAAAGCGTGTCACTACTAAACAGTTTCTTCTGGAAAGTGTCCTGAGACAGCTCGCCCAGTTGACCCCGCGCATGTAGGCGGTGGCCATCTTGACGATGTCCAGTTTGAAGGCTGCTCGATGAAGATGAAGTAGTTGTCGGACATGCCGAAGCTGTGGTAGTAGCTGGGGCTGAGGAGGGAGCGGCAGGGCACAGTGCACACCACCTCCACCTTCTTCAGCGAGACTTGCCCGTTTCTGACAGAAAAGACAAAAATGGATGATTTAGTGTTGGTCGCTACAGCGTTGGTATCTAGCGTCGGTCACGAGTGTCGACCAACGGAGAGATGGACGACCGTAACGGGAATATAAGGGACCATATAATAACCATAGCCTTCACATACACCCGAGTAGCCTTTCATAAATATAGTATCATGTTTTGTATATATGTCCCAATGACATCTCTGCATTCAAGACTCAAACATACCTTTTCTGTTGGGCTTTCAATCCCCCCCACCCACCTATATATATATATATATATAATATAAATATATATATATATATTGGAATTAATCTAGATTAATCTAGATTAAAATGGCTCATTTGAATTCTGTCGAAGGCATTCATAATATGTGTGTGCTACCTAAATAATGACTAAAAATTGT
>JAOPHQ010006390.1:0-20000 GCA_030340625.1 Merluccius polli
GGGGCGGATTAAGGTGGCTTAGGTGCTGTCATACACGCCGCCGGCTGCCGCTCCTTAAGGAACGTTGAGCCTTTGTTCTCCTCCTGTTAATTAGCATTGTCTTAAGTTCATTAGACCACCGCTGGTGTTGTCGCTAACGAGCCGCCGTGGACCGCCTACACCGGCCTCTGCTTTGTGTGCTGTGACCTGACAGCGTCTCGCTGGTTCCTCTGTCCAGGCTGTAATTACGTGTTTTTTTTTTTAAGACAAGGGATGTGCGGGCGCACGCAAAACCCCTCACTACAGCTGTGTGCTCTCGCAATGGGCAATAACAGCTCTGTTTCTAAATTAAATTATAATCTTTCAGCTAACAGAACATGTGATGCGTCTGACAGACTAATATTTACATGTCTTCTGTGCCGATGATCAGCACATTTATACTGCAGCGAGAGACTGGGTCCCCCTCGGCGCCGCTAGTTGCTAGGCGTTCCCGAACAAGACAATAATGACATTCTCAGTAGCTTCCACTAGTACAGGGTATGCAGTGCAAAAGTTTGTCTCTTTCCCTCTCTTTCCTCCCGCTGGCCGAGGGGATACATTAGGACAGTGTGCTTGTGCCTAATCCAAATGAGCACATCAGTCAACCCTCCCGTTTCCACGGCGAAACGAGACTCACAGGGGCCCTGCGTTGTGGGGCCGCTCCGCAGGAACGCCATAACTCAACGCGGCTAACACCTTTACGGTGGGAACCTTAAATGTGCAATGGCATATATGGATGTCAAGCTCAGTGATGAAGATAGGCTGCCAGTTATAATTATGATATCTGATTTGGGCTCACAGGGGAGGCGGGCGGGGGTGTAAATGTGGAGCGTGGGGGAGAGCGGCGATATTTTAATGGAGAGGAGACAGCCCTCTCCCTCAAGGAACATCTCCACTGACACTGGCTGCTGGAAAATTGGGATTTATACTTCCTGTTTTCTATTAATATGGAGATGAATACAGGTGTTCCTGTGTCGTAAAATTAGTTTAGCTCTTGCAAATTGCAATTACAAGATGTTGAAGGGGAATGGGGTGTCTTTGCGTTTCTCACAAGGCGGAGAGAGAAAATGTGAGTAAATGAGAAAAAAATCTGGATTTAAAATGAACATAATAATGTGTAATTCTGGCCCCTACACCCCCCCCCCCCCCCTCGCCCTGGCTTGGCAGACGCACCTATTTGTTCTGCTAAGCAGCTATAGGCACACTTTCTCCACGCTCCTCACACACGGGAGGAAACACACAAGAAAGAAACTGTGAAACATCCAACCCCCAATTCAAGGGTGAGGACATTTTGGAAGGGCATCCAAAAAAAATTAGCTCTGCTTTCCTTTGGGGCCGGCGGGGACGCGGTCGAGGTCTGCGGTAGAGGTTGTTGTCGCGCAGAGGTCAGTCAGGAACGTACGAAGAGCGAGAAGCAGGCGGTGGGACAAAATATTGTCACTAGAATATATCGTGATGCTTCCTCTTGCGATACGTTATTGATACACTGGCGCCAAATATCGATATTTTTATTAAAACATGCTGTCAATACTTCATTACTCCTCATGGTGGCGCTCATCACATGAATGAGTGTTGGTGGTGGGGGTGGTGATGGTGGTGGAGGTGGTGGAGTAGGTGGTGATGGTGGTAGTGGAGGTGGAGGTGGGGGTGGAGGTGAAGGTGGGGGTGGTGGTGATGGTGATGTTGGTGGTAGTCGTGATGGTGGTGGTGATGTTGGTGGTGATGGTGGTGGAGGTGGAGGTGGTGGTGGGGGTGGAGGTGAAGGTGGGGGTGGTGGTGATGGTGATGTTGGTGGTAGTCGTGATGGTGGTGGTGATGTTGGTGGTGATGGTGGTGGAGGTGGAGGTGGTGGTGGGGGTGGAGGTGAAGGTGGGGGTGGTGGTGATGGTGATGTTGGTGGTAGTCGTGATGGTGGTGGTGATGTTGGTGGTGATGGTGGTGGTGGTGGAGGTGGAGGTGGTGGTGGTGGGTTTACCACTCCAGATACATTCCCTCTGGTAGTCAGTTGCTTGTTTTCTATGGCTTTGTGGTCTGTATATTCCTGTAGGCATATTTCTTATTTTACCTTCTTGTGGTTTTATTTTTCTATCTCTTTAAGTGATCGCCTTTTATTGTGTTTTATTGATTGTCCTAAATGTGAGTATTTGATTCCCTGTCTATGTTAAGTATGCTGAATGAATCTTTGTGCTTTCAGGTCGCTTTATAAATAACCTCACCTTGCCTACAGGCCGCTGCCAGAGCTGTATTGTAATCGTCAAAACTTGCAACAAACAACACAACTAGATAGATTCTGTACACCTGTGTGTATGTACTTTAGCAGGTAAATATAGAATATTTATACGTCTCTGTAGTCCACCTGCGTGGCTTTGCAGATGTCCTTAGCATTTCAGCGCCACACAAGGCTGGAAAACAAACTGATTTATAACCAGCAGCTAGCAGCAGCCGCCGCCGGCCGCCGCGTACCCGGGCATCGGGCGTCGCCTTCCCGTCAGCCAATGATAGAGGCTCTGGTGTCGCGGCGAGACATTAATTCGCCATGTCACCCTGTCCTCCTGGAGTATTTCTAATGCTAAATATATATAATGAGGCGGCGTGGGGCTCCGAGGGGAGAGAAAAGGCGACGTCAGTAGAGAAGACGGTTAGCTGTGATGCTCAGCGGCTGCTTCGTCATTATAAGTGACGGCGAGACCAAGCGGGCCACTCAGCGAATTATGAATCATCATCATGTGGGGTGTGTGTGTGTGTGTGTGTGTGTGTGTGTGTGTGTGTGTGTGTGCATTCAAAATCCATGCTAGCACCTGCTAGAGGCTAGCGCTACAGAACATCAACGGTAGGAATGATGTCGTCCTAGCGGCCAAACATTTTGTATCCTTAAGCCGTTATTAATTGCCTGGCTGCAACGCGGGTCTGCGAAGAGTAGGAAATACATCGTCGACTTAAATAAAATTGACAAATGGCGTCAAACGCCCGATGCAGTGAGCACGGGGGTGATGATGATGATGATGATGATTTGTGAGTTGTGAGGTTTTTTTTTTTCCCTCTCCCCCTGCCAGTGTATAACGGATCGTCTTGCCGGCACTCAAAGTTCAATATAAGGCATGAGACTTTTATCATGAAGCGCTTGATAAGGGCATCTCTCAAAACACGACATCGCCAGCTTTCAGGAGGAGAGCTGTACATGGAGGGGAAAAAACCTTCAGCCAGGATGTGCTGTTACCACTCGGAGAACAACACCTCGTCCTGAAGCACGTTCCCCAGTCCATCACGGCCTGCCGTCGAGGGCTCAGGAGAACATAACAAATATATATCACAATAAAAGCATTAATAAATAATGCTTGATAACAACCCAGAAAAAAAAGATTACACTAATTTACGTGCACATTTTGGGCCGCTGTGACATGTATTGTGGCAGGCTGCGGAGTAGAGTGAGACATCATGTCCGCCCGTGATAAAACCACGGCAACGGTAAATAAAAGCCAGCCTCCATCTTGACATCTGTCATCGCGGCGGAGAGGGACGGGGGGGGGGGAAGCGGCCGCTCCTCTATCGGCCGCGCCCCGGCTGTGTCGGTGACGGCGCAATGCAAATAGGAGATACTATCGCCGGCGCGGTGAATGACATTACTCCACCGAATCTAACGTCATTAAAAAAAAAAGAGAAAAGGAGAAAAGGAGGCTGGGTGTTCGCGCGGTGCTGCCGTGCGGGGCGAGCGACGGGGGCCGCTCCCCGCCTTTGACTGACACGCAGATTAAGTGCAGTGACAGGAAGCACAATAAAGTCATCAGAGGATGTGACATGTCAGTTAAGGAGGACAGGAGGATGAATTGTCACTCTCTGTCACAGCCCATCCACTGCCTTATCCGTGATGTCCCACACACCACCGTGGGAACGCCGCGACGGCGCCGGTGTTCGCTGCCAAATATCCCTTTCAGAGAGAGACACGTATACCCACTCAGTCTGCTGCTCGCTGCTGGGCGGCGGCGGCGCGGCGGCGGCGTCTCCCAGAAGAGGAGAGCGGACACGCTGGTGCTGGAGAGCCATGCTTTGTGGTTTATCAGTAGATGTGATGAAGGGAAGCCTATATATAGGAGCATTATATTTGGATTTGGATTTTTTAAATTTTATTTATCTACAATTATTTTTAATATATATGTTTTGTTTGTTAATCTGGTACCATGTGTGTGTTAGACTTCCTTGAGTATTTTTTTGAATCATTTTTTAAGGAAACAATAGGAATGGAAGGAAAATAATGATTGAGTGAAATAATATTTGAATTGTATTTATCACAGACCATTTTGAGACAATGTACCATGATGAATATTCACAAACATGGTAGTAGATGAGTAGAATAAAATAAAAATCGAAGGAGCCAATTATTCACTTAATATTTAATATTTTTGGAAAAATACAAAATCTCCTATGTGAGTGAGAAAAGACAGACAAATACAAATCCAGTGTTAAATAAAGTAAATCCCTAGCAGTTTGGATTACACCGTGCGGCCAAAAGATGGCAATGTTGCAGTGCTGAATCCAAATGAATCTCCTGGTGGCTGACCATCCATTGTGGAGACCAGCAAACCGCCCTCTAAACCTGCCCACAAATCTGTCATCTTCACAGGGAACGGTTGCTGTTGATTGAGCTGACCACTAAAGTTACACCACAAAAGTTGATTAAGTTGAGGGAGTCCAGTTTGCCCGGACCTGAGAGTGAGGTTCAATGGATGAAGAAGAGGAGGCTGAAGGCGGGGGATTTGCCGCTTTATTCTCATGTTTTTTTTTGTTGTTGCCCATAAAGGCACCAACGTTTCCTTTGATGGTCGTATTTCTTCACATTTTCCATGCAGTTCACTCTCCGTATCCGAGCACATCTTTGAAACCCAAATTCAACTTTTAAAATGCCCGAAAACTTTTATTAGAGAAAGAATTTCACTTTCGGCTCAAGCTATTTCCCTAATGTTCTATATGTTTTTATGTCAAGGACATCTGTTTCTGAACAATACATAAATTAATGATTTGCACGACTGTATCCTCTGGCTCCTGGCATTAAAATCAAAATGCCATCGCATTAATGCTCACAGTTGCGATGATCTAAAACCTAAACTTACGTGAGCGAACAGACTCAAGTCTTTTCTATTTTCCCTTGAGTGTTTCAGGGCAATTACAGACAGTGGGGTGGGATTGCGATGCGTTTTAGTGCAGCCAAATGGACACTCAGCAGGCAAGCAATTGGGTAGCCATTACAGGACTAAAATACCTGAAAATGTGCCTCTCTAAATGGATTACGGAGCTGTGTTTTACAGTGAAAGGGTTAACAGAACGGCTCCAGTGAAAATAAATTGTCAATTTGCCACTCTCAACAAAATTACATCCTTCTTAGATGGTTGCAGAAGTATGTGTGCGAGAAGAAGCAAGCCCCTCACCACTCGGTCATTTTTTGAAAAATTATGTTGTTCGATCCACGAAGGGTGGTTTCGAAAGAACCGTCTCAACTCCGCAAACTTCCTGTTTGTTTAGTTGTTGTTGTTTTTTTTTAAAGAAGCTAGGATGTATCTCTCTTCCATGTCAACTTTTGTTGTTTTCTTAATGTATTTTTAGCGTTAATAAAGTCCATCCTTATCTTATCTTATTGGCCGGGAACAGACGCGTTGCTTTGAATCTGTCATCGTTCAGCGTCCCCAGAGAGCCGCTTCTCTTAGGGGCCTCCCTGAGGGCCCGGGGGACGCTGCAGCGGGACCCACGCTGTTGCATGTGTGCACTACACATACGCACGTTGTGTACGTGTGCGCTACACTACACACGGTTTCGTATGTGTGCGCTCTACACTACACACGTTGTGTATGTTGCTGCCTGACACACTCTACCCACGCTCCAACTCATCTTCATCGGAAACAAGCTCCCACTTTCACTTTCACTTTCTGTGTGTGCATGTATTTATATATATATATCTATATATATATATATAGGTATATGTATATATAGCAATTTTGTCGGTCATTTTTTCCTGTGTGTGTTTATTGTTTACTGTTAAATAAGCTGGCTCTCCTCCCAGGGAGCCACATTGTGCTGCGGTGATGTTAAATATGGCCGATCGCGGAACGAGATAAGCACTCGGTTTGTTTTAAACTGCCATGTCTCCAGGGAAGGGGAATGCGTTGTACAATAGGCTGTGGATGTTTCACTGCATAAGGTCATTACATGTGAAGAACACAGGAGCTGAATGCTGGTCAAGTCTCAGGTAGCCTCCCCGCCTCGGGCGGCGCGCTGTGCTGCGTTGCATTAAAGGGAATGTGTGCTGCTAGCGCTTCCAATAAAAGCCACTGAGAGACGGAACACAAATATTTATCTTTGGTAAAATTGTTTTTTTTTTTGGTCCACCTGTACATATTACGTTTTATTATATTTCATGCAATGTTTTTGGTTTTATTTATTTTCCGCAGGGTTACATTTTGATGATTTCATTTATTTTATTTTTTTAGGATGCGCATTTTTAAAGATATTTTGTTCATTTATTCATTCGTAAGTACTAACCTCCTCGCTTGTAAACTGCACGGACAAAGAATCTTCTCGGTTTTGGCCATTAGTACTTTTAATGAGGCTGGCGTTTTTATTTTATAAATATGACCAATCGCTATGACGCTGATCCGAGGACTAACGGAGAAATCCTCCAGATTCTGAGCAGTGATGTTCTGCCCCCGAACCTAATCCCACACGCCTCTACCGGCACCTTCCTCACGCCAGTCACAATTTCTAATTAGCTTTCCCTGTGGAGGAAGAAGATGGATTATATTTTAATATCTGGGGGCCTAAAATTAGTTTATATTTTAGCGAGTTAGCAGTTCTCAGAAGTTGATTTACTCTTGAAGCTGTAAAAACCTCTGTGCTCGCAATTAATCATTCTCTGTGGTCTTGTTCTTCTGCACAGGGGAGAAGAGAGGAGAGGAGCTTGCAGTGTCACCAGGCGAATCACAATAGGTAAACACCTCATTTACACTATTTAGAAATCCCATCCCTAGTATTGTACTACGGATGACACGTTGCTGTCTTGCTGCGGTTATTAATTACATTACACTTTTTTTTTTCTTTTTTCTTCAACAAAGCGACATTGTCTCTGACTAATCATCGACAAAGAATGATTAAAGACGCACACGTGCGTGTGCTTTTTTATTATTTTTTTTATTATTCTGCTTCCTTGTCAGCTGTTCATTCATGAGCTACATGACACAGTTTTTTTTTCCCCCCAGTGGTCAAGGAGTCGGTTCGCCATTATCTGATTATCTTCATCCTGAGAGCCTTTCAGACGCCCATACATCAACAGAGAGAGAGAGAGGGAGAGAGAGAGAGAGAGAGAGAGAGAGAGAGAGAGAGAGAGGGAGAGGTATAGAGAGAGAGAGAGAGAGAGAGAGAGAGAGGTTAGATGGGGCCCACTGCAGTGATTTAAAGCTCTGCAGGTTTCTGTAATTGTACATCCTCACTGTTATTTTTGTGTTCCTTTATTTATATTTATATTACACTGTATGTGTTGTTAGTGTTTATATGCGGACACCTCCTCCAGTTTGAACATTTATTTTTAGATCTATATTTTTTTACAGCCCAGAATTGTAACTAAATATATATATATTTTTTACGTGAAAAATATCTGAAAAATCCCAAATAGCTTATATTCACGTCTAGCCAAGACAATGTCTCTGATAATTATAACTATAATAGAAGTATAATACAATGCATTTCGAATGCTGACCCCTTACGCTAGGTGAATTCATCGGCGTGCTGCGATCCCTAACCGCCACGCTGCTACGCCACACGCAGTTTGCGTGACATAATAACACAAAAATAACAAAAGCTAGGGTGCTCTGTCACCAGCCCCCCCCCATCAGATGTCAGAGAGCGTCTGCTAAGCCTGGATCTGCAGGAGCTGTGGGGTGTGTGTGTGTGTGTGTGAGGGGTGTTAGTGGAGGAGGTGGAGGAGGAGGAGGAGGAGGAGGAGGAGGAGGAGGAGGAGGAGGAGGTGGTGGGAGTACGGAAGGGAGGTGGTGGCGGTTGGGGGTGTGTCGCGGGGTGCGGAGGGGAGGGGGTGGTCATCAGTGACTCCCTCTGCCTGGGTGATGAGCAGCGGCGGCCGATATGATATGTGGGGCTCGCCCCTGGGTCCGGGCGGAGGTGCGCCGGGTCCACCCGGTATCCCGGCTTCATTAATCATACCGCCAGGGCTTACCGGCAAACCCCCCGGCCGCCCTCTCCTAGACAACCCCTCGGATTACACAGAGCCAGCGAAATGTCAGCCCAAATCTGAGTCTTGATGCAGATAATCATTTCAATAATATTTCTCCATTTGTGGCCCGGACACGAGGGAATAGAGCTTTCCTCTCTGTCAGGTAGCGTGAGACTCGGTGTGAAGACTCGTCTCCCAGCCAGATGGCCGAGGCACGCCGCAGCGTATGTTCAACAAGCAGGCCCGGCATGCGTCACAGTTTGAATCATTTGAAGTATCAGGTATATTTTCTATATTATTTAATATTATTGACCCGGTGCTGCTCCGCTGCCACCACCTCCTCTGCAGAACCAAGCTCCTTCTATGGAGAAGTTCAGGATTTATTCGGACAACTATGAAGATAGTTGTGGTTAGTTGGTTGATGGAGATAGCAGATGCGTGACGCTAAGTTAGTAAAACCGATTAAATTTTAAAAAAAGCATTATTTCAATATGCAATATTCTTAATATTCATATTTTCATATTTTTTCAAATACGAATGTAAAACTAGCATTTACAGCAAAGCAAACTATTATTATGGGGGAACGTGTGTGAGCTTTCTACCCGGGTAACGCGAGACAAAGGAAACAGCAGTGGGGGGGGGGGGGGGCAAACATATTCATTACCGCTAAGTTCAACTTTCCCTTTAACGGCCGCATGCTGCAGTCCTGCGAGATCTTCCTGTTCACTGTGACTTATGGTGGCAGGGGGGGGGTGGAGGGGGGAGGTGTGGGGGAGGGTGTGGGGGGTGGGGGTGGGAGTGGGGGTGGGTGGTGGTGGCAGCAGAGGTATGGCATGGAAGATGAGGAGGGAGGGAGGGGTGGTGTGCGTTGAAAATGTCAATAGAAATAGTAAGTGTGAGAGGGAAGGCTTGCCTAATTAGTGCCCATTTAGATTTTATGAGAGCTGTGAGATGTGCTCCTCCTGACAGAGAGCGCCGTAGTTGCATATTGTGCTAGCCTGGGGGAACTAGAGGAACATTCACGATTTATCGTACCTATCATACCAGCATATTTCATTTGCCATTATGAGATGCCATCTCGCAATGACGCCGGGTTATTTATTACAGATTAAATTGTGGAGCCTGGCTGGTTGAAGGAAGATCCCAACTACCATTCCTCTTATTAACTTCTTCATTATCTGTTCGCTGTGATCCAGCGGTTTCTTCCTCTCCGTGTTCTAGTGTTCGCAGAAACGTTACGGCCCGGACGACACCTAACTGCTTTATCCCTCCGCGTTTGTGTCCTGGAGTGAGTGCCATGTCGGCAATGTTAAACCCTTCATTAGTTTTAATTGTTATATTTGTTGTGAGTTCCGTGCTTTTTTTCTAACGCTATTATCGTTCATATAATTCAAATCACTGTTTCTTTTCTTTATTAACTCCGGTGTCATAATCGTCTAATTGTTGTGGCACAATAATGGCGCAATTATTTAATTTGTATTAGAGATTTCACCTAAATAGCAGATGAGGAAAGTCTTCACATCATCGTTATCATATTTCTCCGGAGCCTATTTGTCACTAGATGATGTTTAAAGGTGTCTTTCCTCTTCGATATCTGTTATTACACAAATATCTCGCCTTTGAGGTTGAACCCTTCCTCTTCTGCACAGATACACCGGCAGGTTTTAATGCCTTGTGTTTATTAGGTCGTGTTTATTAACTATTTTCCTCAAAAACCCTTGGATGCTCTGCATTTATTCCCAGATTAATTTCCCGGTTCCAGATTCATTTCCCGGGTCCATGAAGGCATTACGAGTTACATTTAAGTCATTGTGTAGGTCAGTATTAAAACGCTCCTCCTCCCCGGCCGGGTGGAGCTGGTCAGGGAATAGCTCGGCCCCGGACTCCCATTACTGCGTATAAAAGTGTCAGCTTCTTTAATTACATTCATGCCTTTACCTCCGCTCCTCTTTACTACAGCCGCTATCTGATTACACGCTGCTTCCTTAAGCCCCTCCCCCTCCCAGCCGTGTCCATGTCACACATGTTTTTACCGTGTCGTTACCATGTCCACCGTGTCTGTACCATGTCCACCGTGTCTTTACCATGTTTACCGTGTCTTTACCATGACCACCGTGTCTTTACCATGTCCACCGTGTCGTTACCATGTCCACCGTGTCGTTACCATGTCCACCGTGTCTGTACCATGTCCACCATGTCTTTACCATGTCCACCGTGTCGTTACCATGTCCACCGTGTCTGTACCATGTCCACCGTGTCTTTACCATGTTTACCGTGTCTGTACCATGTCCACCGTGTCGTTACCATGTCCACCGTGTCTTTACCATGACCACCGTGTCTTTACCATGACCACCGTGTCTTTACCTTGTTTACCGTGTCTTTACCATGTCCACCGTGTCTTTACCATGTTTACCGTGTCTTTACCATGACCACCGTGTCTTTACCATGTTTACCGTGTCTTTACCATGTCCACCATGTCTTTACCATGTCCACCATATCCACCATGCCCACCATGTCTGTACCATGTCCACCATGTCTTTACCATGTCCACCATGTCCACCGTGTCTTTACCATGTCCACCATGTCTTTACCATGTCCACCATGTCCACCGTGTCTTTACCATGTCCACCATGTCCACCGTGTCTGTACCATGTCCACCGTGTCTTTACCATGTCCACCTTGTCCACCATGTCCACCGTGTCTGTACCATGTCCACCATGTCTTTACCATGTCTGTACCATGTCCACCATGTCTTTACCATGTCTTTACCATGTCCACCGTGTCTTTACCATGTCTTTACCATGTCCACCATGTCCACCATTTCTTTACCATGTCCACCATGTCTTTACCATGTCCACCATGTCCACCATGTCTTTAGCATGTCCACCATGTCTTTACCATGTCCACCATGTCTGTACCATGTCCACCGTGTCTTTACCATGTCCACCGTGTCTTTACCATGTCCACCATGTCGGTACCATGTCCATCATGTCCTCCATGTCCACCATGTCCACCATGTCTTTACCATGTCCACCATGTCTTCCATGTCCACCATGTCCACCATGTATTTACCATGTCCACCATGTCTTTACCATGTCCACCATGTCCACCATGTCTTCCATGTCCACCATGTCTTTACCATGTCCACCATGTCTTCCATGTCCACCATGTCTTTACCATGTCCACCATGTCTTTCATGTCCACCATGTCCTCCATGTCCTCCATGTCCACCATGTCCACCATGTCTTCCATGTCCACCATGTCCTTACCATGTCTTTACCATGTCCACCTTGTCTATCATGTCTAGTGATACGAGAATTATCCTAATCTCACTGCCTTCTTTCACCTGATTGTGTTCAGCACATTGATCCGGAAAAAAACAGAAAACACAATGTCTGAAATGGATGAATAGTCGGGAGTTGAATATTGTGTGTGTGTGTGTGTGTGTGTATGTATGTTTCCACATCATGGTCTCTTGGTCATATGGTGTGGATCACAGGCCAGTGTGTAGTTCTTCTGGTGTCTGAAACCTGCCCCCGCCCCCCCCCCCCCCAGAGGAGCTCTGTCCCCGCTTGTCCCCAGGACACCGACACACTAGAGGGCTATGGTGGTGGAGGTGGTGGTGGAGGTGGTGGAGGAGGAGGTGGGGGGGGGGTGGAGGTGGAGGTGGTGGTGGTGGAGAAGGAGGTGGGGGTGGAGGTGGTGGTGATGGTGGTGGTGGTGGATGGGGGTGGTGGTGGTGGAGGAGGTGGTGGAGGTGGTGGTGGTGGTGGAGGTTTTGGAGGTGGAGGTGGTGGTGGGGGTTAGGGTGGAGGAGGCGGAGGAGGTGGTGGTGATCGGGGTCACGTTTACTGGTCAGACAGAAGAGGCGGTGTCACTTACTGTTTCACGGGGAAGCTTGGTGACCTTCTGGGAGTGGAGAGATCCTCTCTCTCTCTCTCTCTCTCTGTTGTTTATTCTTGGCCATGGATCAGTGGCTGGAATACGTCTACATCCTCTCAGCCAATTTCACACCGGGGAGGCGGCGTGGCGCGTGGGCGGCCGACACAAGCCGCTTGCCCCCGCCCACGAGGCGACGGGACCCATCGCTCACACGGTCCGCTGTCTGCTGCCCCTCCTGGAGGTGTGGAGACGAGCGGAGGGCATTCGACTGCTCCACTGATCAACAGAGCTAAGGCCCGCTCCCCAGGGCCCACCATCACCCCCCCCCCCCCCCCCCCCCCCCCCCCGTCTCCATCCTGGGCCAGGATGCTCTGGTCTCCAACAGGGAGGCGGTGGTGGTGACTTTGTTGGAAAAATACATTTAAAAAAATATTTTCAGTGGCAAACAATGTTCTTGAAATTGATTATTATTATTTGTATTATTAGCATTATTATTATGTTAATTGATTGCTCTGTAATCAAAGTACCTTAAAAACAAACAAACAGAAAGAGGAATGGTGTGTATTGTGGATTTTGTGTTTTTAGAAACCTGACTGCAGCTGAATGCAGAATAGCCTCATCTAATTAGACTCTGGGCTGAAATGACGAGGGAATAAAGTTGAGCTTAAAGTAATTGATAGGCACAGTAAGTGGACATAAAGTACTCAGGTGAATTATCAGAGAAGTCATTCATTATGGTTAATTATTTAATCGTGACAAGCACGTTTGCTATAAAAGCTATTTATGATGCACATTAAGGTCAAGCTTTTCTTAATGCTATAATTCACACGCACATCGGTCATTTCAAAGTAAACACAAACAATTCGGCGCGTCTCTAATTGGAAAACGAGGGCTTCTCCTCGAACGCGCGTCTCAATCCGGTTCCACATTAACAATCAAATTGTAATCTAACTCCAGTCAGTGATCCCACTCCAGACTGCTGAACGCTGCTCCTGAATGCTGCTCTTCACTTCATGCTCAATTGATCTAATTACATCTAGAGGATTCCTTCTTTCTCTTTCTGTCTGTCTCAACCCCCCTCCGCCCAACCCCCACCTTGCTCGCTCTCTCTCTCTCTCTCTCTCTCTCTCTCTCTCTCTCTCTCTCTCTCTCTCTCTCTCTCTCTCATTCTCTATCTATCTCCCTGCCCCCCCCATGTGTGTGTGTGTGTGTGTGTAGAAGGACTCCTGTTGGAATACTGCTGTTCAGTTAATTAAGCCTTGGTTTATAACAGTGGTAGACCTGGCTAGAACCCATCCAATATCTTGTCTTTCAAGAGCCTTCTTCAAACACATTGTCTCTCTCTCTCTCTCTCGCTCTCTCTGTCTCTGTTTCTCTCTGTCTGTCTCTGTCTCTGTCTCTCTCTTTGTCTCTGAATCTCTCTCTGTCTCTGTCTGTCTGTCTGTCTGTCTGTCTGTCTGTCTCTCTCCCTCTCTCTCTCTCTCTCTCTCTCTCTTTCGACCTCCCTCTCTCCTGTGTCTCTTACTCCTTTTTCGTCTCTCTATACTTTAAGCAGCCCTTAGTTTGCAGGATAAAAAGCGTCACCACCACCACTATGTCTTACGGCGGTTTTGTTTTTTGCCTCACAATCAGCGACCCCTGTTACTCAATTATGGGGTGTATGGATGTGGGTTGTAGCTGACCTTCTGATGGTGATCCTAGCGCTGACCCAGCAATAAGAGACGGCCCTCGCCGCCCGCCCGGCACTTTCTGTGTTGCGTCGCATGCTTTTGTTTTTTCGTTTTTTTTTTTCATTTGACGGATCTTTATGAAGACGAAAATGAAAGGAAGGAAGAGAGCGCACAGGTCCATGTTGTGGGTTGTGTTTCGTGTGTGTGTGTGTGTGTGTGCGACTGGGGGCCTCCGTTGTGTTTGCTTTGTTTCTGCGCGGGGTTGTCTCGCGGGGTCAGGGAGACGAAGCGTCTCTTGTAGGTAATCACACGAAGCTTTGTGGCGTGTGTTCCTCCGCCCGGGTGACCGCTTCCAGGCCGCGCCGCTGCCTCCTGGACCACGCCCCAAAGTGGCGCTTTCTATTTTTTATATCTTTGATATGCCCATGAGCACTACAACTCCACTGATCTTTATTATCACACACACACACATGACTCTTCGGCGCAAACAACTTTATTTATTTATTTTTCAATATAGGGGCAGTAGTGGTGTTCGACTAACAGCTGAAAGGTTCTGGGTTTGATCCCCTGTGTCCTCGGCCTAACCTAAGCAAGATGCCCCCTAAGCCCTACCTGCTCCTTAATGACCTGTCTCTGTACTGTCTAACCCCTACCTGCTCCTCAATGACCTGTCTCTGTACTGTCTAACCCCTACCTGCTCCTTAATGACCTGTCTCTGTACTGTCTAACCCCTACCTGCTCCGTAATGACCTGTATCTGTACTGTCTAACCCCTACCTGCTCCTTAATGACCTGTCTCTGTACTGTCTAACCCCTACCTGCTCTTTAATGGCATGTCTCTGTACTGTCTAACCCCTACCTGCTCCTTAATGACCCGTCTCTGTACTGTCTAACCCCTACCTGCAATTTAATGACCTGTCTCTGTACTGTCTAACCCCTACCTGCTCCTTAATGACCCATCTCTGTACTGTCTAACCCCTACCTGCTCTTTATTGACCTGTCTCTGAACTGTCTAACCCCTACCTGCTCTTTATTGACCTGTCTCTGAACTGTCTAACCCCTACCTGCTCCTTAATGACCTGTCTCGGTACTGTCTAACCCCTACCTGCTCCTTCATGACATGTCTCTGTACTGTCTAACCCCTACCTGCTCCTTAATGACCTGTCTCTGAACTGTCTAACCCCTACCTGCTCCTTAATGACCTGTCTCAGTACTGTCTAACCCCTACCTGCTCCTTAATGACCTGTCTCTGAACTCACTGGAAGTCTCCTTGGATAAAAGCATCTGCAGAATGATTATGTAGTACAGTAAATAGTGGCCATGCTTTGTGTCTTTGTGTGGTTTTGTTCTCCAACTGCAGGTTTGCAGAGGACACGTTAGCCAGCACTCGGGGTGAGAGGTGAAGCAGAGATTACAGCTATTTACCAAATCGCTTGTCTGGGTCGCTAATTCCATATTCCCCGCGTACATTACCTTGAGCTTGAGTCTTAAGAGTGATTGTTCAGAACAGGGAAGTTAAATAGGCAATTACGTAATGAAATGGGCCATCAATTCTGTGCGTGGCCTTTTTCTCTTTCAAAAGAGATGGCCCAGATATTACTGGTTTAGCTGACCCAGTAAAGTTACAACTGTTTGTGTTAAACTCTCTCTTTATCAAGGGACCTTTAGAAGCTGCTCTGTCTGCCTCCTCCTCTCCGTCCTGTAATTCGGTTATTAATTACACCGGCTCTTGGAGCCGCGGACGCAGCCATTGTATTTACAGTGTTGCCACGGCAACCGCGGCCCATTTATATGGTTTGTGTCACTATTAAGACCGCTATTCAAATGGCCTCCGTCTAAATATAGCCGCGGTGTGCTACGGAGGACCGGGTATTGTTCAGAAGATACCTCAGCCACAGAGCTAACGGCTCTCCCTGCCGTAAGCTAACTCATCTCCACGCGCCGGATAACCGCATACGGATGCGGGGATTAAAAATACAACACAGTTCGCGTGTTCACATATTATGATGCTAATGTGTGTTGTTAATACAGTGTTACCACAGGAGACCAAATGAACAAATGCACTCTGACGATATCCAGCGACCTCGTTACGGTAATGACCTCCTGTAGCATCGCTGGCTCCGTCTAACGAAAAACGCGTTTAAATACGTTGACATTCCTGAGTCCAAACGCGGCGAAGGCGGGTCTCCGTCGCTCCTCTCCGCGGTCCTGCCGGCGCTGCGGGTCCTAGGGTACACTTTGTCCTTGCCCTGCGATGGCGAGTCAAAGACTAGGGGAGGGGGCCCCGCGATGTTAGCTCCTGGACCCAGGCTGGACCCCAAAAACAGGACCCCACACCTTCTGTCACAGCCTCCAGCCCCGGGGCCCCAGGCTCCGGGGCTCCGGGGCTGGAGGCCCCCGACGGCAACCTGCTGCCAGGGCCTCTGCTCTGCCAGTTGTGGTTGTTTTTAATTGGCCATCTGGGGAAAGCTGGGTATAGTGGCTGGATATTAATCAGTAAATTAACCAAAACACAGAGGCCTCCCTGCAGACAGCCAGCAGCTGTGGACAGGGAGGGCAAGGAAGAGAGAGAGAGGAGAGAGGAGTGAAAGACAGGGGGGGGGGGGGGAGAGAGAGAGAGAGAGAGAGAGAGAGAGAGAGGGAGCGAGAGGGAGAGAGAGAGAGAGAGAGAGAAGGGTGGAGAGCAAGAGAGAGCGAGGGATAGAGAGGATGAGAGATGGAGAAAGGGAGAGGGAGAGGGGAGAGAGTAAGGAAAGCATGTGGGCTGGACTTGTGGCAGGGGGGAGACTCCCGGATGGGGCCGGCCTGTGATTGAACATCTCCTCCCTCCCCCCTCTGCCCCCCCCCCATCGGTGATGACCTCCAATTTGTCTGACAATCACATGGAGGATTATCAGCCGCATGTCAGCACAGATGTCACAGGTACACACACACACACACACACACACACACACACATGTAGACAAGACACACGTGCACAGACACACAGACACACACACAAAGAGGGACACAAGTGTGTGGTTTGGCATCACTTTTCATGGTTCAAAATGAAAGTCGATATGTTGTATAAAGAGCGGTTCTACCTGGAGAACTGTGCTCCCTCCGTTTAACTCTGTGTGTGCGTGAATGAGAGAGAGTGTTGTGCGTGTGTGTGTGTGTGTGTGTGTGTGTGTGTGTGTGAATGTGTGTGTGTCCATATCATTAGTGTAGTTGACTGACTGGAATCACTGGCGGTCCCCTGAGTGAACCAATTAAAAGGCTAATGAATATACAACAGCTAATTATTATAAATAAGCTAAATTATCACCGCGGCCTGGACTCATCAGCTCGCACCGAGTTTAGACGTTCTGGCGCTGGCAGTTGAATTCAGGAGGTTCATAAACCAATCGGTGGAGCTGAGAGGCGGGTCATCTATTCAGACACCTCGGCACGTAGGAATCAAATATTCGCTCAGGAAAATGTCAAATGTATAATATAATAAATAATAAAAAATATATATATTTTTACGAGAACGTTTACATTTGGGGTTTCTTTCACAGCTCAAGAGTGCCTCCTTTACCGGAGCTACGGAGTTTGTTTTGTTGTTTGTTTTGTAAATTATTTAAGATTTTTTTTTTTCTTTCTTATCAGTTCTTATTTGATGTTTGCGAGGCTGCTCCTGTTTTCAATATGAGATGCTAGATGATGGATCTGCTGCTCGCCACACAGACTCTCGCTGCTCCGCCACCACAAGAAAGGAAAAAAGGGCCGCGCATATGTCACCGTACATCATCGCAAAAGCAATGTCAAGCAGTCCCCCGCTCCGTCTACCGGGTCCTCATGCATAACTAACGCGCGACTTAAAACCACGCCGCTCGGCGCCATATTGACCCGGCAACGGTGGCGGAGGCTGTGATTTTATGATGTGATGTCATCACGCCCCACCTCACTCCTCACATCCTGACTGTCAATAAACTGTCCCTGGGGCCTCAGTCACATACCCCCCCCCCCCCAACCCCCCCCTACCAGCGCACCCCCCCCCCCCACCCCACACCAGCACCCCTTGTTCGACTGCGCCTGCGATGGACATGAAATTATTGCCACACGAGAAGCTGTACGTTTCCCTTTCTAATTTTAGGGGTCAACAGCATTTTAATACCGTTTTAAACACACACACGCATACACACGCATGCATGCACACACACACACACGCGCGCGTGGCGTGTTTCTTTACGACGCGTGTACGAGCGCCTTCTGATGACTCAACCAGCCAAGCATGTTTAAAGAGACGCTCGCTGCAGCTGCTGCCGAGACTTCATTTAGCTGCGTGACCTCGCCTCACCTGAGTCTGCATAGAAATCATAATGCCACTCAAGTGTGAAGGAAAATGATATATTGTATATTTACTCTAAATATTTATGCGGTGGCCTACTGACGCGGCGGCCGCGTTCTAATAAAAGGCAGCGGCCATGTCTTCGTGTAGCGCCGCTGCGGCTAGCTGCCGCGGCTACATCGCCGTGGGCCTGCCCCCCCCCCCCCCCCCCTGCATTATCATTTTCATTGGATTGAATCCAGCCGTTGTGTTTCCTGGTGTTTACAGCGCCCGCTTTTATCTGAGGAGGAGGGAGGGGTTCATAGTGTTTCAGAAAGCCATTGTAGATATACACACAGGTTTTTATTTAGGGAATCCTGGCTTTATGGTCAATATACAGGAGTGTCCGCAAAGTTATTCGGCTCCATATATGTCACCGGGACAAATAGATTTTTTTAAAGTGTTTTATGCCCAGCTTTATTTACACTCAGAGACGGCGAAACAGCAAATAGGAAATATCTTTCTGTGTTTCCTGGGAGACTCACAGGGGGCCTGTTGTTCCAGTCAGAACGGGAATGGCTGGCGGCGTCTGCTCAAGTTATACAATATCATTATTATAATCCTTTTTGTTTTGCCCCTTCCTGTTCCCTTATTCTGTTCTCTCCAAGGAAACCCAAGGTTGCACTTCACCCGAAGGGGATGGCCTGGCGTGTGTCCGTAGCTCGGCATCAGAATACCTCCTGACCTACAGATGTCACACGCCACCTCGGGGACGGACACAAAGAGAGAAAGAGTAGCGGAAAACGAGGTTTTTACGTACGAGAGAAATCTCTTCCAGTCTCTCTTCTTGGCAGGAGAGGCCTTGGATCCCCGTTTTGCCGCCTCTGCAGCGGAGTTCATAAAGCAGCGTGTCAATAGTGATTAGCTCCCCGACAAAGAGCCTCATGGAAACAAAGAGCATCATGGGAACTCTTTACACCGCCAGCCAGGGATGGTTCCCGGGGCCACAATCATGTTCTATATTTCCGGAAGGAGGAAAGGAGGGAGGGGGGGGGGGGGGGGGGGGGGGGGGGGGAGGTAGGAAGGAGGGAGGGGGGAAGGTGTGGGCTACATGTACTGCAGGGTTATGCTGGCTGCTGTATGAAGAGCAGGCAGGAGTCTCATCAGTGCTGATGACAACAGGATCTGGTCTGGCTGCAGCCAAATAGACCGAATGAGGCTAAATAAAGCTGTGAGGAGAGGAGGCTACACACCGCTAATGTGCCGACACCTCCTCCCTCTGCCATCTCTCTCTCCCTCCCTCCACCTTCCCTCTCCCATCTCTCTCTCCCTCCCTCCACCTTCTCTCTCTCTCTCTCCCTCCCTCCACCTTCTCTATCTCTCTCTCCCTCCCTCCCTCCCTCCCTCCCTCCACCTTCTCTATCTCTCTCTCCCTCCCTCCACCTTCTCTATCTCTCTCTCCCTCCCGCCACCTTCTCTCTCTCTCTCTCTCTCTCGCGCGCGCACACGCTCACTCGCTTGCTCTCTCTCCCTCCCTCCTTCCACCCCCCTCTCTCTCTTTCTCTATTATTTCTTTGGCTCTCACCTCCCATTTATTCTTCTCTGCCTTCATCTCTTTAACTCTGTATTACACTTGATTATCTCTCTATCTCTCTCCCCCCCCTCTATCTCTCTCTCTCTCTCTCTCTCTGTCGCTCGTCTGGTGGCCCTAATGGTGAACGTGTGCAGCAGCTCCCGACACCCCACATCTGCTGGTAGAGAGACAGAGAGAGAGAGAGACAGACAGACAGAGAGAGACGGAGACAGAGAGAGAGAGAGAGAGAGAGATTCTCTCCCTCACCACACAGCCTGCTAATGAGATCTCCCCCCCCCCCCATTTAATTAATACCATAAGAATTTTAATTCTGACTGAATCAATTTAATGTGATGTG
>JAOPHQ010006390.1:25000-30000 GCA_030340625.1 Merluccius polli
CACAAACTTCATATGTCAAGGAGACAGTAAACAGCCCTAAGGTTTATTCTGCAGCATCGCCGGCGTTCTGGTCTATTCATGATCCAGAGGAAGTGCCAGCTGACCTAAATTTGAAGGGCTTCTTTTTTTTGTTTGACTATAAATAAAAATACAGCGATTGTAAAAAAACAACAACAACTAAATATGTTGTTTTTTTTTAAGGGAGAATTAAAAATGTAAAACATTTGAACAGCAATTAGATGTTACAACTCATCCAGTCATAATTCCCATCAGGCAGTGCAGACTGTGTACAATACTGTGTCTGATACTGTGTACAATACGTACAATACGTACAATACTGTGTACGATACGGTGTACGATACGGTGTACGATACGGTGTACGATACGGTGTACGATACCGTGTACAATATGTACAATACTGTGTACGATACGGTGCACGATACGGTGTACGATACGGTGTACGATACGGTGTACGATACGGTGTACGATACGGTGTACGATACGTGTACGATACGGTGTACGATACGGTGTACGATACGTGTACGATACCGTGTACGATACCGTGTACGATACTGTTTACGATACGGTGTACGATACCGTGTACAATATGTACGATACGGTGTACGATACGGTGTACGATACGGTGTACGATACGGTGTACGATACGGCGTACGATACGGCGTACGATACGGCGTACGATACGGCGTACGATACGGCGTACGATACGGCGTACGATACCGCGTACGATACGGCGTACGATACGGCGTACGATACGGTGTACGATACCGTGTACAATATGTACGATACGGTGTACGATACGGTGTACGATACGGTGTACGATACGGTGTACGATACGGTGTACGATACTGTGTACGATACTGTGTACGATACGGTGTACGATACCGTGTACGATACGGTGTACGATACCGCGTACGATACCGCGTACGATACCGCGTACGATACCGCGTACGATACCGCGTACGATACCGCGTACGATACCGTGTACGATACGTACAATACCGTGTACGATACCGCGTACGATACCGCGTACGATACCGCGTACGATACCGCGTACGATACCGCGTACGATACCGCGTACGATACGGTGTACGATACCGCGTACGATACCGTGTACAATACTGTGTACGATACCGCGTACAATGCTGTGTACGATACGGTGTACGATACTGTGTCGAAGGCTGTCCACTTGCAATATTGCAATATTTAGTTTGCTACAAAAACAAATAGAGAAAACACTTGCAGCGACTTATTGGATGAAGTTATTAGGAAGGCTTGAGCCATCGTTATTCAAAGAGATGGTCTTTGTGTGCCCAGAGCAACACCCCCTCCCTCCCCTCGCCTCCCTCTCCTCACCCCACTCCCCCCTTTCCCAATCACAAGCAGGTTGTCATGAAAAGAACTGTCAAAGTAAAAAAAATAGACGAGCAAGAGAGAGAGAGAGAGAGAGAGAGAGAGAGAGAGAGAGAGAGAGAGACAGTGGGAGAGAGACAGTGGGAGAGAGAGAGAGAGAGACAGAGGGTGGGAGAGCGACAGAGGGAGAGCGGGAGAGAGAGAGACAGAGAGAAAAGGAAACACACCCCTCTCCACCATATTACCATAATGAGGAAAACACACTTAGTGGGCCATGACCTGATGTCATCTGATTATGCCCATGATTAATGATATCCTTTTACCAAAACACAGCCCTACTGTAACTCTCTGAGATCCAGAGACATAACAAAGTAGCCCCTCTGTATATCCACCACAGAACTAACTCCATTGTTTGAAGTTTTTATGTCAAACAACTTGTTTGGATGTCATTTGAGGAATGTTTCAAGGGGGTAACATTGTGAGCCATTAGTTAGGTAACAGCTCTGTCTACGAGGTGTGAATACTGTACTGTACCGGCGGGGGATAGAGGATGACTGAAAATTTGTATCCAAAACATTGGATCCAAAATGGCTGTGAAGTGTAAATTTGCTGGTTTCATGTACAGTCTGCCACTCAGCAGTTCTGCACAGGGCAATTGCTCAGTAAAAGTGGCGAGGTAGGTCGTGTATTTGATGTCTTGGGCTGGTGGAGATCTCCAAAAATGTTTTGGAACAATAGCCGTGAGATGAGACGCTTGCCAAAAGCTTTAAACCTCCTTGTTTTCCAGTTTCCATGATACCAACGTCCAGTCGATGACTCAGTTGAAAATATGTCGCTCCGGTTTTCCCGCTGTCCAGACGCCATGCCCACAAAGCGGCCAGTGTTGGCCGGGGCGTGGGCGCTACAATGTCACTCTGTCTGCTTAATTGCGAGTGGGATGAATGTTAATTTACACGAGTCAAGGACCTTCTTTGTCGCACTTTGATAGCCCAGAGGTGTAGATTTACATCTTAGGAATACAATGAGTTTTAGCTTGTGCTCCAGGAGGGGGGACAGGGCCCAGATTCCAGCGCGTCCTACAGAGTATTGTTCTATTGTGCGCTTACCTCTGCACAGCTCTGCTAGGGGGACACACAGAGGGCGGCGTGGTGGTGAGCCTTGACCTACGGCTGAACCCAGACACAAGGGGGCCAAGTTCACACCACCAAATGTTGTTGTGGTTTTTTTCAGTTGACATTATACAACATGGAGACACTTTTGGAGAACATTTTTTTCGTTTGCTGAAAATCTTCACACAACAAGCTGAGGTTTTTTTGTATGTCCATTCTTGGAACGGATGATCGCTTTTTAAATTCGAAACATTTGTATTTAACTTTCGTTTTAATTTGTCTTGTTGTTACCGTAATGTTTAAATTCAATTCCTCCCAAAATACACACATGAATAATCAAGAAGTCCTTGTGTATTTTGTGTATTTTGAGGTATGTATATATAAGAGGGGGGCCATTGCCTCAGGGGGCGATAGCTGCAACATTTCACAATAAAGGTTTCACTGCTACATGAATATGCTCAAGAAATCCTGCTTGCATTTGTGTATAAGGCTGTCAAAAAATTAAATGAAAAGGCATTCTAATAGGCGACCCCTGACCTGGTTCATATTTCCTGTCAATTATGAAAGCAGGAAGTCATGCATAGTTATGAGCCGCGGCTGAGCCTATTAAAATTCATAAATAATTTGTGTTTATACCAAGTTACCACAAACCACTTAATTCCAGGACCAGGAGTGATGTAGTACCACCTTCCTTCGGGTTTTTTTCTCCTAAAGTACACTGAAATAGATCGCTGGAGCATTGCATTTATGTAAAATATCCCCATTTATAAAAAAAAAAAAAAAAAACGTTACTTGCGGTTGTTCTTGCTGTAAAATTGATAATGCAGAATTTAGCGATGGCATAACCATAATGAGTTGTTTGTTTAAAGCTGAGACTTTCATGGATGAGTTATCTTGCCTACTGCTACAACAATGGGCTAATTGTTTTCTGCTAATGATACCTTATTCACTGGTAAACGTTTCGCAGGCCTCTCGGGCCCTTGTGTAACTCAGGTGTGTGTGTAATTACATTTCTTAAGGTCAACCTCTCACCCGGATGAATTAGTGAAATTGCATAGTTGACCACTTCAGGGCTTGGATCCAAATGCAATTACCTTAGCTAATAGATCTGCTCCATAATGGTCAACAACTATGTAGTCGCTAAGCTTGGGAGCGAACAACTAGACGTTTTGGAACTACCACCTACTGTGGAAAAATATGTCACATATCCACAGAATTTGTCCTCATAAACGAGTCCATATCTCGACCGCGGGACGGTTTGTGGCTAATCTCCAGTGTAAGCACTCGCTGAGAGGGGCCGTTCCTCTGGCCAGGCTATGAGATATTGATCAGCGCATATCCTGGTCAATCAGACTAAATGATTGCTTATAAGCCCTAAGCTTCTCACTCTCCTGCTGGGAGGCATGAGAGGAGCTGGAGGGAAAACCAAATTATATCCCCGGCCCCGATATGAGCGGCTGGTCCCCCCCCCCCCCCCCCCCGCTGGCTGCTGGAAGTGAGCAATGCAAATGTACAATAAACAGGCCCTAAGCTACTGGAGGTCTTTCAATCACACAAGGCCAGGAGTTCAACCCCTGCCATGCATAATCCCAGCCTACCGGCCCCGCGATGCCGCTTCCCAACGTACTCCGAGCATAGAGATATTAGATAGCCATATGTAGATTCACTAGGTCAACAGTCCGCTGATAGCGCTCGCTATTCAAACCAGGAATCATATTTCCAGGCGGAGTTGGGCTCGCTATATATCCGAGGGAGCTGCAAATTGGAGGCTTAGCTTCACGCGGTCAGAACTCGATGCTGTTTGCTTTGTTTAGCGTCCTTGTTCACGTCTTGCCGAGGAGGAATTGGTGTCTCTTCTTCGTGAATGAAGTTCTCCGGGTGTTTGTCTAAAAGACCAAACTAGACTAGAGGGGCTGATGGAGACACGGCCCGGGGTGAAGTGTGTTTGCGGAGGAAAACTCAAAACCGGTAAATGTGAAAAATGTATATTTTTCAGCGGACAATCGTACTGGATGGGAATGTGTTTCGGAGAAAGGTTGGTTTGATGAAGGGAGGATGTTAGTTTGATCAGGATTTATTCATTCGTTCAGTTATTCAACTTACTTCAGTCTGTAGAGGCGGTTTCAAAGGCCAGTCACTTAAGAGTATGTAGATGTGTCTATATATCTATATCTATGAATATATAGACATAAATGGATATCTATGTATACACATTATTTGGACACTATAGTACACACAGCACTTTATTGTTTTAATGCCTCATTCGTTGTGGTGTTTTATTATTTGTTATTCGCTATTTCACAATTTTATTCTGTTTTTCGGTCTGTTAGCACTTTGCAAATTCTGTAAGAAAGTGTGTGTGTCTACATATATATTCACCCCCAGACACACACACATTACCCCCCCCGATACACACACAGACACGCACGCACGCGCACACACACGCACACACACGCACACACACGCACACACAGATTTGCACGCACACACACACACACACACACAGTTAAATAATGTCTA